>JBBPDA010000145.1:3781083-3807362 GCA_037974385.1 Arnoldichthys spilopterus
CCTATTATTTATATACATAAATGCACAGTCTCAGGAACGTTCAGGGTACATTTCACTACATGTTGTACTTGTATAACCACTTGAACTTGAACTTGAACTAATCACACCCAGCTACATGATGCATGATGGGGCTTTAACACATAAAAGGGGCTTTAACTCTCAAAGTTTGAGGGGTGTGTGATGATTAAGGCATGTGGTTTGCACAAACTGTGATATCTATAAGTATATACTTAGTGGTATTTATAAGTATCCATTGCTTGTTAGTTACATTAGCTGCACAGCTCCAGCGCAACACCAAAAACACAATAGAACATTGTACACATTTGAGTTGGAGTTTAACAAAGTGCTTTTTTAGGAATATCTTCACTAGGCATTAATAAATAGAATTTAATACCTATTTATATTTATGACTTCAAATAAGCTAATGTATTACTAAGCTAAATGTGTGCTTTATTCAAGTAATTTTGAAATATTTGTACTTTTACTCCTTACATTTCCATTCTACTAAAGCATTAGTTTTTACATGATTTTATGCGTGATTATATTTCACCAAGGAAATAAACGAATTGTTATTTCACATGAATAAGCCAACATTCAAACTATACAGTAAATTTACACATCTAGATGTAATATTAATGTGCCCATATTATATGTATGAACCATTATAAAAATCAACTTTACACAAAACATTTTTAAAAATAAATGTAAATGAATGTAACAAGATTATATACGTTTTTAGAGCATTTCTATTGAATTCAATTTCTGACACCGGATAGGTTTGTTTTTCTCTAACTTTTCTACAAAAAAAAAAACAGACAGACATAGACACATATAGACACATGCAGAGAGAGAGAGAAAGAGAGAGAGGTCCTCCATGTTGCCAGCAGCAATGAAGTTGGTTAAGAACATTCGGCTGCTGGGTGCTGTCGAAACTTCAACGTGCAACAACCCCAGAAGAAACCCATGCACAGCTGAGAGTGTATGCACTTAGTCCACACAGGGGGGACATGTTTCCTCCCCACCTCTTTTCTAATGAGTAGAGAAGATAGAGGTGAGCTCCTCAGCAGGCTGTTCATTTGGAGGAGCCGGACTCTGCTGGATTCACTGAGCTCAATAAAACACATCTAAAACATCATCTATCTTCCTCTGCAAGCCCACAGAGTGCAGCCAATCAAACTGATACAAATCTCCTGAGTGGAAATTTACAGGCACATTTTGTCCATTTCAGACCTGTCCCAGGAGTAAGTGTTCTCAGTAATATAAAACCGACTGTGTTGTAGATACGTATATAAAATGATTCTAATATGATGGAAGTGGCCTCCAACTTTCAACTAATTTGTAAGAAGCTGTGAAGATAATAAAGTTTAAGATGTGTTCAGAATGATGAACAGAGCTTTGGATGATTTCATAAATGAGAACTCTGTTATAAATCATGTTATAACAACATTAACATCTACAATTACTTGTATTTGTCTCATATTTGGTGACTTAACAGAAATATCTTTGTAACAACCAGGTTTAGTGGTTATTACAGAAGATAGTCTAATTTAACTTCAGGTGTTCATCCAAACCAAGACATATAACATGGAATAAGTCAATACAGTTTGGACAGATATATTTACAACGCAACACAACAAACATGAACACATACAAAAACTACGATTCCCATAATCCCTTTTCACAGTCCAGTATCCGCCAACTCTCTCAAGTCCCTGGATACAACGTGTCCTTCTATAGCACCAATGATACTCCAAAAACACCCTTGTCTTAACCTGATAAAAACCCCACAAAAAACATCAATAGTCCCCAAAATGGATTAATGGATTGCTGCAGCCAGAGCAAAGGAAAATGGTACGTGCTCACCCGTGTAGTTCTTCTATGGTGGTACAGTACGCTCACCCATGTAGTTTGTCGATGTCGGGCAGTACAGTCAATAATGGAGCACAAATTTGAGGTTTACACGTCATGATAAAATACCCTCACGACATTTAATGTAAAACCTTTTTGACTTTATGTGGCGGTGCTACATCTTGACATTAAAATATCACAAATGGGCATAAAACCACATTTTAGTTAGTCATAACTGAATCTACAAGTTATTATAAAATTACACAATAACTATTAAGATAACGGTGGCATGGTGCTGCAGTGGTTAGCGCTGTTGCCTCACAGTAAGAAGGTCCTGGGTTTGATCCCTGGGTCGGCCACTGGTGCCTTTTTGTGTGGCGTTTGAAGGTTCTCCCCATGTTTCCTCCTGGTGCTCTGGTTTCCTTCCACTGTCCAAAGGCTGCAGTAGGTTGACTGGATTCTCTAAATTGCCCATAGGTGTGAGTGTGTCTGAGTGGTTGTCTGTCTCTTTGTTGCCTTGCGATGGGTTAGCCTTCTGTTCTGGGTGTACCCCACCTTAGGCCCGTAGTCAGCTAGGATTGGCTCAAGCTTTCCAACCATCCAAAATGGAAGAA
The DNA here is from genome assembly GCA_037974385.1 of Arnoldichthys spilopterus. Taxonomy (NCBI): domain Eukaryota; kingdom Metazoa; phylum Chordata; class Actinopteri; order Characiformes; family Lepidarchidae; genus Arnoldichthys; species Arnoldichthys spilopterus. Next base: position 3,783,546 of record JBBPDA010000145.1, read on the forward strand.
AATGGTTTAGAAAATGGATGGATGGATAAAATTAATAATATGAGCCAAAGTGCAATATGAATTATTGGGCTTCATTCATTAATAAATTCCTATTTTTTTTTTGTTCTTTCTAAATTTATGAAAACTATCAAGAACAGTCTACATCAAAGTAATGATGTGTGTTTTTAAACCACAGAACTGTTCTTATAATGATGAATCCTATTGTCCTTCTATATTCAGAACATGTGCCAGTTGTTCCTAATTAACATTGGCTTAGGCTGCAGAAACAGGTGACTCTTGTCCTAAAAATAGTGTGATCAGTCACTGATTATTGGGTAGCATGGTTCCCAAGTAGCATTGGTGTGAAATGAAGTGTTAATTTAGTGTTAACTTTAAATTACCATAATGCTTTGTGAAATAATAGAATTAATTACTAAAAAATACTACAATTCTCAATATTATCAATACTACTTTATAAACAAAGAAAATGTAATAAACAACTTTTACACATCAGCACTCAATTGTGTGTAAGTGTGGTCTTGAGCGTATGAAGGTTCGGTTCTTACCTGAAAACAAATCTCAGATAAAAAAAAAACATTGGTGAATGTCAGAATCTTTGTGAAAACTGGTTAAGTGGGTTTTAAGAAGAATTTGCTACTTTTGAACAGTTGGAGAACAAAGCCCTTTGATCTTATTCAATAATTTTCCCCAAAATTTAAATGAATCTTTATTCAAGAACTAATGCTTGATGCTAAGCGGAGGTCAAATAAAATAATTCCTCTAGTAGAAATGACCGAGATTTACTTTTCTTCTCAGGGTAAATATGATCTTTTCATTCAGGCAAAAATTATGGTGAATTTAATGCATTTTTAATTGCATGTCAGAAGGTGAGCATCGATACAGCATCTACAGAATATGTTCAGAATAATTTTGTCAGTAATTGCATTAAACTTCCTGTTGATGTTCACTAATTAAGTAATATTACCTAAAACAAATCCTGGAGTCCACATAATTATATTTGCTCCCTAAAGCTTTGTAAAATATTATGCAATATATATGTGCATTAAGTGTAATGGCACATAGTCATCCGTGCTTTACTTTTGGCATGCAGTAGTAATTTGCTTCCAGTCCAGGGGGACAGTAGCAATTACGCTGGTGTAGCAAGCAGTAGGACATCCAGATGAAAAGATGCTGCCTATAGAAGAAGGGGACGGACTTTAAAGCAGTGAAATGCCTCTCTGCTACGAAGAAATCATTACACAAGTGTCCACAGGGAATAGGAAGGAAAACAAATCAGTGATTACTCTTCACACTGCAGCTAAATGAAAAATGGAGATTCATATTATGAAACATGCCTGATCACAGCTGGAACGGTCTGCTGAATGTGGCCCACTGGCATGAGGGCAATTCACATTCATAAGGCTGCACACTTCAGGAAATTAAAGGAGTCTCCTGCTAAATTTCTTTTTTTCAAACAACTTGTGATGGACACCAGCTTGATTGCATGGCAAACAGCACCGGGAAGCTGCCTGATGTTTACCAGCTCCTCCTAGTCTTATTCATCTCTTCACACCTCACATGAGCCCAGCTACAGAAAAAAAGTGTTATAACTCATTACCCCAGAGGAATGGGGATTGTGGAGGTGTGTATGAGTCTGTCATTTCTGCACTGCTCTATTTGTATTCGGTCACCTCACTGAAAGCAGCCGAACTAGTATTAAAAAATAAAAAGTGAAAACATTGCCTCTCAAACAATTCTTTTTGGATTTGGCAGTAAATCTGACCCACTGAGCTGTGGCCTGAACATTGAGCTATAAAATCCCAAGAGCAGAGAGGGAAGGGTCAACTTTCAGCTGTAATTTGTGTGAATATAGGAAAATCTTCTAACCCAGTGGGATGTAAATTTCTGTTTTGGGGAAAATGTGATGTGTAAGATTTTGGGAACTTTGCTGCTTTTTTATTCAAATGAATCAGGGAAGTTTGTTAAACAAACTGAAAAATATGTCAACGTTAATTGCAGTTGACTCCACTGTTAGCAAAGGTCTAGCATAATTAAGTAATAAATTAAGACAAAATTTGACAGTGACTATTTGTCATTGTGAACACACTCAAGCACCACAACAAAATGTGACCTCTGCATTTAACCCATCACACAGGCATGCATGAAGCAATGGGCAGCTATCAACAGGGCCCGGGGAGCAGTGTAGCAGGATGGTACCTTGCTCAAAGGGAACCTCAGTTAGTGCCAGGGCCAGGACTTAAACTTGGAACCTCCTGTACCACCTAACCTTTATTACATCCTAAAGCTTATTTCTTAGTAATTACCTGGACAAGCGTCCTTGGGTATGTGAAAGGCGCTATATTAATGTAACATTGTTGTTGTTGGACAACATAGCAAACTGGATTCAGTACATAGTAAAGGTTTGTACCCAGCAGGTCCTGGACATTTAAGGGATTTCAGGTTTATTTCCACTGTAACACATAATAACAACATGATCAAATGATATTCTGCTAACTATGTTGAATTTCACATTTACCCAATTACAAATAATCATATTCTAGTTTTCAACATCAGCAACTACCCCTACCCCAATGGTAGTGTAATGCTTAGGGAGTTGCCCCTGTGACCTGAAGGTCGGTGCTTCAAATCACGGACTGGTACAAGTACCACTGATGTACCCATAAGCAAGGTACCATCCCCAAGCCATCCCCAAACCATGCCCACATCAGCTGCCCACTGCTCCTACATGGATGGGTTAAATGCAGAGGTCATATTTTATTGCGGTGCACTGTGTGTTGTGCTGTGGTGTGACGAATAATCACTCACACGTTTTATTGCATTAAGTGCATAATAACTGACTTTATAATATAAACTGATGTTCACTGTTCATTTTATTTCAGCAGAGACTTCACGCAGGTCTGGGAAAACAGTATTAGGTACAGGCCCCAGCTCCACACCAACAATTCATACATAACTATGGTTTGTGGTATTAATCAGCCTAGCATTTCCTTCACAAGTGACCTTAGGGACTTAGATGAGGCATGATAGCTTGAGCTAGGTTTTACCAATCCTCTCAGTTTTACATTAATCACTGAGGATACCTGCTCTCTGCATTTTACCCTTCCAGAGCAAAGAGCAAACACACACACACATACACTTAGAGCTCTGAGTATTTAGTACACACAGCTGGAGCAATGGGCAGCCACACAGCCACAGCACATGGGAAGCATTTGTTAGGTGTTAGGTGCCTTACTCAAGAGCATTTCAGTCATGGGTATTTTTCCTGCTGGTTCCCTGAACCAGTGACACTTTGGTCACAAAGCTGCATGTCAGACCTGCCTCTTTTTTGCTAAACATTTTTGAGTGCATTGCAGGCATCATATTCAAAACATTTTTATATTTACAAAATACATACGTACAAGACATTAACAATAATTAACTGTTCCGTGAAAATATTGGAAATCTTTTATTTGTACTTTTGTCAGTTAAAAAAGCTTAAGAGATTTTTTACTGAATTTTACTAAATGTTCAAAATTTTTCTGGAAATGAGGTTTGTAAATTGAACAAGGTTTTGCAGAATGGACTCTTTGTAATAATTATTAAACTTTGTACTGAATGGACAACTGAAGGCCATGTAGTCTCCAGTGGGCACAGCAGCGTCATGTCTGTCATGTCAGTGTAAGTGCCCATTGTGTACTGATGACTGTAATCACTCAGAGGACATGATGCAGAACATTAGGAGGAGAAACGCTGAAGTAAGACCAGATGCTCCTTGTTTCTAACTCTACTCTGAGTTGTAGTTGTGCCACTGCTCGATCTTCAGTGCACTGGGTGACTGCAGAGTGTATTCTTCATAAACAGGTCTGGTACATTGTGTCCAACTGCCCATGCCCTGTCAGACTCAGCACTGAGCTCAGACTGCTGCCACACTCCCGCTGATCCTCAATACTGCAGCAAACAGAAAAGCTAAAGGTGCTCTCCATCACTTGGACACAGTGTGTTTGGCAATGTTTTCACCGGCCACATTGCCTGGGGTTTAGAGCAGTTCTTTCTGTCCAGTCAGCTGTCTGTGTGGGTGTGTGTGTGTGTATGTGTGTGGTGGCAGCATCTTAAAGGTCTCCCCTACAGGTATCTGTGAGTCAGACTATGGGTCAGCATAACAAAGTGACAATACTTGTTCACACACACACACACACACAAAACCCAGATTTATATGAGTGTGTGTGTGTATACTTACATATAGTCATAAATGAATATGTATGTTCTCTTAAACCTTTATTTAACTGACCAAAGACCAAACGAACAATAGTTTACCAATGTTTTGATAAATGTATTTTGTAAACACATTTAGAATTTGACAAGTATCTATCAGTCAATTACACACACTCTGTGTCTATGAAGCCTTGCTGTTGTAGCATGTGCAGAATGAGGCCTGGCACTGTCTTGCTAAAATAATCATGGACATCCCAGGAAAAGAAGAAAGACATACATTTTATGTAATTTTGCACTAAGAAATGTTCATTTTGAACTTACTGACAATCCTCTTATGAAGTTTGGTGCAAATTAAAGAGCCCAGACCCATTTTTGATGGTAGTCTTTGTTGGACGCTCTTTTCCTACCCAAGTACAATTCTCTCATCTGTTACCAGCTCACCTACTTACTCTGGACTGTTTTAAAACGGTGTAACTTAAATATTCTGTAAACCTTTCACCCTATATTTTAATGTTGCAGGAGTCACATTGAAAACACATTTATATTTACAAAAAACTGTGAAGTTGGTCAGCCAAACCATTAAAAGATTTTCAGTGTTTTTCCTGATTAACCTTAAATGTATTTTGTAAATATAAGCAAATTTTAAATAAAAAAAAAACTGTTGGGACAGAGCAAAATAAAAGGGAAAATTTGAAAGAATATTGAGGTTACACTGTTATGAAGCATTCCACAATTTACAGTTGGTAACAGGTGAGAGGATCATGATTGGATATAAACGAAGCATCCACCAAAGACTCTTTAAGCACAGATGTGTCATGGCTCATCACTTAATAAGTGCTAAACTTAATGAGAGAACTGTCAGTCAGTTCAAAAAGAACATTTCTCAACAGCGAATCACACAGAGTTGAGGTCTTTCATCATCTGCAGGACATTATATTGTAAAAAGATTCGGGGAATTAGGAAAAATCTCAGTCCCTGTAAGACAAGACTGAAAACCACTATGCGTGACCTTTGAGCCCTTAGAAGGCCCTGCATGGGAAACTGTCATTTTACTGTGATAAATATTGCCACATATACTCAGAATGGCTTCAGAAAAACTGCTGTCACTTAACACTTGGCATCATGAAATGCAATCTGAAACTCTAACACATGAAGAAAAAGCCAAACATACATTCTATACAGAAATACTGCCAAGTTCTCTTGACCTGACATTATCTCAGATGGATCAAAAGGCAATGGAAACATCTGCTCTGGATGAGGCTGTCCCTGACTGGTTAGAAGCTCGGCCCAGACTGGTCCATGAGCTTTTTATGATGCAAAGTCTTCCTGAAACAGGTTGGCTGTGCAGTATAAGTCACCATAGGGACATAAACCAGTAAAAGTGATCCACCTTTGTGAAAGAAAGGTAAAGAATCCAGGATTTAACTGAGCAACGTTTAAAGATGCTGCTTTGTGAGGCAGGTTCCTGGCCTACTAATACAACTAAATATATGGAGACACACTGAAATAAGCAAAGTAGAGTAAGCACAAACCTGCCAACAGAATGTATTCAGACACTACAATAAATCAAGAAAATGATCATGATGAATGATGTGTTCATGCCTTACAGTTTGGTACTGTGTTAAGTGGATTACTGCCCTAGTTCTGGGCCCACATTAATCTTATTGGGCTCAATGCAGTGTCTGGGGGGCATTCTTCACTAAAACTCCTTTGTTTTTTTGTAAGAGTAGGATCCGACTGCGTCCATAGCAAATCAGCCTAGGTCTATGCTTTAAATTCATTTGAGATGGTTCTATCATGCTTTGTAGGGCTGTTCTGGCACTCTGTCTCTGGTGTGAAGTGTGATCCAGTGTGGACTCAGATGAAGCACCTGTTCCCTGAGCTGCAGCGTGAGTGAGTTGTGTGTATGTGTGTGAGTGTTACTGCAGGCTGCAGAGTCATATGGCGTTTCAGCTCCTCGTGGCTCGTGTTCACACACCATGCGGGATCTGTGGCACAAGTGTAGAGGAACAGACGGGTCAGTCAGCATGAGAGCCCACACCCAGGTGTGCATGTGTGTGAATGTTTTGTGTCAGAACAGCTTTTAAACTATAAGGATTTGCATGTGGGTCCACACAGCTACTCACCACCATATCAACATTAGTTAATACGAATTATTTTGTAAAGGTAGGTCATAAGCAGGTCTTAAGTGTACGACTGACAACTCTGCAAACATACAAAGAGTGTCATTTAGTTCCAGGCACATGCACGGGTAGACCCCAGAAGAGCCTTGAGCCAATGTCCTTTAACCCCCACACTGTACAATGTCAATGGGTATAATTGTCATCCAGATTCTCAAATCGTTAATGCAAGAACCCACATATAGAAGTATTATTTATCTAGAGACGCACCAAATATTATGGGACTCTTTAACCCTATTTGTACTGCCTCCTGGTGTTAGTATAGCTCTATATGAAACACAATTTCAAAGTCATTTAAAAATGTCAGGATCCATAATTAATCTACTGGATAAAACACCAAAACTTCGACATTACTTGATTCTCTGAACTCCAGAGCACATGCCTACCTAATCAGACGATTCTATGTGTTTTCGTTCTTTAATAATCTGTAAAAATGTGTTTTTACATAAACCTTTTGTCCACTAGTCTCAATATTAATGTTTATCTTTTCAGCAATCATTAGCACATTAACAAAACATTGCATTTATCATTTTAATTTTGATCAATTTTGGGAGCTGGTTGAGCAATCAGCTTTGTACTCTGATTGTCACTCCTTTCAACATAACCACACAACCACTGGTGACTCACCTGGAACTGGTGGATGTACAAATTGTGTGTAGGGCTGTTGCAATGGCACATTTTCAGCAATGTAATGTTTGGAAATCACCATGATATGAACTACCACTGCTGGAAACCAGTGTGATTGAGTGGCATACAGGTCAAAGTGAACTTATTTTATACCAGAAGTGATGTAGTGCAGAAGCCAAGCAGAACGTTTCTGCTGCATTTATGTAGTCACAAGTAACAAGTGGTACTTTGTACTTGTAGTGGCATGCAGCTTGTGGCAAACAGCCAAAAAAATAGGCTCAAAGCTTTGAACATATTCCTTCTGTCACTGTTGGCACACTGTTGGTGCTCAGTGTGCTTTAGATGTTGCTTTGTCCATTTCAGGTTTCCAGCAGTAGTTTTGGTTAGATGCTCAAAAAATGCTACAAATCCAGTTTGCTGAACACGTACCAATATTGTTACAAAAATAAGGAAATAAGGAAACGATCACAACAGTTCATTGCAATGTGGCAAAGATGAAGTGCTGATTTGTGCACCCATCATTAAGCCTAATGCAATGAATGAATGTGGTATTTAAGCCCAGAGCAGACCCTTATTTTGCATTAGGATTACTTGGCATACAATCTATAATAAAAAGGTGCAACAAGAGTAATTCGATCCATGTTATAGAAGGACCACTTCAGCTCCCAAAAGAACTATTTTTTAAAATTAAATCTGAGTTTGAAACTGAGTATGAAAACTGCAGTTTGCTATCCACTCTATGTTGCACACCCACACTAAGATGCCATGACCATGTCAGTGACACTGCTATGCTGAGAATGATCTACTAGCCAAATAATACAGGCTCAAAGTTTTGCTTGACATCTGATAAATGGTGTGAAGGGAGCAGTGATGCTGATGGATTTGCAATTTGCAAACTAGTGCACTTAGATGGTAAGTTTAGGTAACAAAATACAAAAGAGTGAATATTCAATGTAGATATGTAGGCAGTGGTGGCCTAGTGGTTAGGACATTGCCCTTGTGAACAGACGGTTGAAGGATTTAAGTGCTGACCCCAGTACCACTGAGGTAGCCTTAAGCTAGGTACTGTCACCTACACAGCTCCCTGGGTGCTTCATATAGCTGCCTGCTGCTCCACGTGTGATGGGTGAATGCAGAGGTCACATTTTGTTGTGGTGAACTTTGTGTGTGATTGAGTGTGTTTATAATGACGAATAAGTCACAAGGTAGATGTACCTAATGAATTGGCTTGACGACATATATACTGAATACTTCCACTTTTAATTTTGGCAAAAGTATAATTCCTTCGTACTTTTTCCACTGCGTGTGCACACACACTCACACACACACACACACACACAAAATCAGTTGCATCCTGCAGCAGTAAATGTTAATCCTTATAGGAACAAGTTGCCCTTTTAGTTATTTGTGATACTCTGAGAGTTTGAAGTGTAGTTTTGCTCTTATAAGGGCTGAGGTCTGGCTGGATAAAACTGTTCTCAGATTAGAGTAAAAGAAAAACGTCCACCCACACTGCAGAAAAACACTACCACACTCACTGCTCGCACAGCACACATTATTCCCCACATCATCGCTTCATTATTCAGTGGCCCTGGGACAAGCAACAACACAAACACACTAATAAATTTGGGCTTAAGCAGAGTTTGGGCCTCCACTGGAACTAAAGATTTAGATGACAGCCCACAGAGTTCAGAGAAGTTTTTAATTAGTTTAGAAGAGTGTGTAAATTGGGAACTATGCTCTGCTAGCCCTGTGGCTTTGCATTGACCATTAGTTTCTGGTCAGTGTCTTGGGCAAAGTTTCCTCTCTCTCTCTCTCTCTCTCTCTCTCTCTCTCTCTCTCTCTCTCTCTCTCTCTCTCTGCGCAGTGATTAGATGCTGATTTATTCCTGCCTGTGCTTATACACTCAGAACCTAATAATTGTTCCAGAGTGCACATGATGGCCAATCCTATGACCAGTGTAAGAGCTTTACAGAAAAGCTGATATATAGACTTACAGGTAAAATCACAAAAGAGGCAGTCTGTTTGGGTTTGAGCACGTGAAATTTTCAGAATACTTAGGCCTATAAGAACACCTGTTTTACAGAACTAATATACTAGTAACAACTAATATATACATACATACATAAATACATACATACATACATACACACATACATACATACATACATACATACATACATACATACAGGAACAAATTTGAACCAGCCTGTGGGTGGAGGACGGTCAATGAAAGGGCTTAGGCCTAAATGCAGCAAACAGTTTAAGTTTAAGACAATCAGTTGATTTGTGACACACAGTTATAATAGTACAATGTGTAGTGAAATGTAACCCTGAACACACCTACAACAATGACTTAACTAGAGCTGATATAAAGATGTGACAATATGTTTGCAAGGCAAGATACAGAAATATATGTGTTATATGCAGTAAAGAGGCATAGTGCAAAATAGACAGGTGTGCAAACAGCAAATGTGCAAACAGCTAAATTATAATAGGCAATGCAAGGCAGTGGCTGGTGGTTGTATCTACAAAACACATATTTCATATGTATGTTATAATGTAAAAACATAGATATTTTTGACAAGTCATGTATTTTCTGATCCATGTTCTGTGTATTAGTCTCTTTCCCTTAACAGCACAAAGTTCTGCTACACTGGCTGTCAGTGAAATAGACTGAAATACACCATGAACTTAAAATCATTTCTAACTAATCTGTATGCTGCATACGTATTTTAGAACAAAAACCTGACAATGATAAATTAAAAGCCAACGGAAAACTAAAAAGTGGGGCAGCTCAGTGAGTCATTTGTGGATTTTGTTGAACTACATACACATAATGTCATGACTGTTCAGTGATTGATTGAGGAAGCATGCGCAGCGAACGTAAAAAAACCCCCAGAAAGTTTAATAGAAGACGAAGCATACAACAACACTAAACAAAACTTCAAAAATAAACGGGAAATACAATGTGACAGATACTTGCAGGTAACACACTCAGGAAACAAGGAATGACAGTAACAAACCGCGACGATACATGAAAAACAGGGGTTATTATACTAAACTAAACTACACCTGGGACAAGAAGGAGAACTGGGAACGCGAATGACGGGGGCATGGCTAAGACAAACATGAGGAAAGATACACGTGGCTAGACAACCAAAACATGGACACGTGAAACACAAGGGGCGTGGCTAGACAACACATTACACATAAAAACATATAGAGCATATATGATGAGCCTCATAACTAACAAATTATAATAAATTATAACTCATAACTCATGCTGTGCATCAATAATCAGATGTTGGTCAGTGAAAAAACTCCTCAATTCACTTAGACTCCTAAAACAAACAGGCAAGAAAGTGCTACACACTTGTTCAAGCCTCCAAAAATGTCATTCTTGGATCGTGACCCTCAAGGCAGAAAAATGTTCTCATAGTTACTGAATGGTCTGCTTCAAGTGGCCCTTTCAGACAAACTAGCCCTCTAAATGTGGACATTCTGTAGTGCAGATATAAGTATATAATGCTGATAAAAGAGAGTTGGCAAGAGGAGCACTGAGGCACACTGACACAGAGGCAGTTTCACATTTTCATTCACACAACCATCCTGTTTTAGCTTAATGACTAGTTTGGGAGATTTTATGGAGAAGGCACTCTCAAAAGTGTCATCAGTAATTATCTCAAAAAATGCAGGGAACATGACCCTCCCTCATCACTGCTTATTTTGCATTAGTGCCAACATTAAATTTAAGAAGCTTTTCTCCTTTTCTTCTAAAGATGATGCAGAGATGCAAGGTTCTGTTGTGACAGTGACAGTATTCTTTCTAAATCTTCTCTTTCCACCAATCAGTTATCAAGACCAAGTCACACTAAATAATTACTGGTATAAAGCTGTTCCACATATTGTTCTTTGTACTTTGTACTCGTACGTCCAAAAAATGATTAAAGAATAAAATCTTCTTTTCTATTAAAGTTAGTAGAATTCTGTAACATTTTCTTAAAACACTGGGACCACATACACTTGCATTGTATGAGGGCACCTCCTCTTTCTACAGACTCAGGGCACTGCAGTCTAGTTTGAAAAGTTGTGGGGGTGATCATGAATGTCAAGGGGCCAGTGAATGTATTTTTCATTTCAAAATGTGGTGGGACAAAATTTACTGATCTTTCAAAAAGCGTTAGGGATGAAAAGGTTCTCAAGAAAAGCATAACTGAGTTTCACTGTTTTCAGATTCCGTTTTAGCTGTATAAGTCTATATAAAAATGTTCAATTATGTTTATGAGTTCTTGTATACGAGTAAACTTCTTCTTCTTCTTACTATTATTATTAAGGGGTGGAAGCCAAGGGAGGCAAACCTGGGACATCAAAACACCAGAGAGGGAGGGTGCCCACCCGATGACTCCAATGACCCCAACATGATCAGTCATGGATTGGAAGGTGTTTGATGTCATCACTATCCCCACTCACAATAGCCTTTCAAGGATATGCAAAGATCAAGAGATTGTTTTATCTAGTCCTATATAAACTGAAACTAAAATACAATATATATTCATACATTCTCTACAACTATCATCAGTTACAGAAACAAATTATGAAGAGCAGAGTTAGCTAGTGTACGCTGTTCTGTGGCTTTACAGTGACAGGTAGCCCTGTTGAGTAAATTATTATTTGCACACAGTGCACCACAACAAAATGTGACCTCTGCATTTAACCCATCTGTGTAGAAGGAGTGGGCAGCTATCAACAGAGCCTGGAGAGCAGTGCTTGAGTACCTTACTCACAGGTACCTCAGTAGTACTTGCACCAGTCTGGGATTTGAATGGGCGACCTTGAGATCACAGGGACAACCCTCTAACTGTTACGACACCACTGCCCTTTTGGTTTTTTAGTTAAGCCAAAATACCTGAGAATAAGAAGTGTCATGAAGGTAAGTGCTGCCGATATTCACAGCCATGAAAATATTCCAGTGTTCTGATGCTAAATAGAATGGTGAAGTGACTATCTGTCATTGTGAACACACTTAAGCACAACATTAAAATGTGACCTCTTCATCACACGTAGAGCAGAAGACAGCTATCAACAGTGACCAGGGAGCAATGCAGCGAGACGGGACTTTGCTCAAGGGAACCTCAACAGTGCCAAGCCTCAAACCTGCAGCCTTCAGGTCCCAAAGGCAGCATCTTAACCACTAGGCCACCACTGCCCTCAGTGGTTTTTAGTTCTGATAAAAAAGCACAAAAAAGTTCTAAAAGAATGTCAAATGTTTTACTATTGACAGTTACTTCCACCAAATATTTTAGTGTTAAGAACATAGTCTTGGAAGTGTCACAACATCAAGCTCAGCTCAGTTTCTTTGAAACATGCATTCATGTATTCACTGTGTTTCTGGTTCCACCATTACAACTGTTGCTGAAACACTTATCAAGCTTTTACGGGAATACAGTCCTGGAATGAACTGTGTATAATATGTGGTATGAAGCAAATTTAAAGCAACGTTAATACTATGTTTGTGTTTATTCATACCTGTAGGCTCAGGACAAATGCCCAAAAGGTTCTTAAAAACAACTGTCCAATGCAAGACAGAAGTTCCAACTGTAATGCAAACCCTGTTTATCCAAGATGCTTTATTCAGGTCCAGTACATCATGTCTGTCCCATCAAACCACCTGTAGGCTGATGGCAGCGTGTTGTTTCCTTGCTGTCATTAAAATTCACAGAGATGAAAATGGCTGTTGACACAGCAGACATCAGAGGAATTTAATGCAATCAAAGGAAGCAGGAATTAACATATTCAGATGTTTAACTAAATCTGTTTGATTCATTTTCAGTGGAGATTAGAGATACACAACGCTTAATGAGCCAAATGTAATTACCCAGAGTCTCAGATCAGTCATCAGCTACAATCAGACACAGCAGAAAGGTCTGGAAAGAATGTCTGAGCTGAAGCCTCCACTACAGCTAGTACTAATAACAGTCTTTCTCTCTCTCTCTCTCTCTCTCTCTCTCTCTCTCTCTCTCTCTTTCTCTCTCTCTCTCGCTCTCATTCCCTCTCTTGTTCTCTCATTCTCTCTCTCCTGCTTTTTATCATTCTCTCTCTATGTTATTTTCATACTAGGCTCCCCTTAACTCCCTCCCAGAGGAAGGTGACAGCTTCAGTGTGCTCTATCTGTCAGTGAAGATGAACCCCATCAGAATATAAAGCACTCAGTCTGTGGCATAATGACCCGGGGAATGAGTGCTGTGCTGCACTGAAGCTTCCTTACTGATGGAAGGGCATTTCTGACTGCCCCAGCAATGCTCCGCCCTAATACGGGCATAGAAAGTCCAGGGAAACTGCAGCGTGTATGTGTGAGTGCGTGTGTACAACTATGAACAAATGTATGAAAGCTGAAAGTTAAAGAAGATGCACCGAAAAGACTTATTCATGACAGATGCTGGTAGAAAAAACATCAAAGCAGCACCTGCCCTCGCTGGACTTTCTACAGGTCAAACCAGGGGCCTTCCTGCACAACTGAAAACTTCTTTACTGCCCGACTAGTTCAACTAAACTTATCTGTAGTTCCAGAAAAAGAAGCACTGTGCAAAAGTCGTAGGTGATTTTGTGTTTGTGAAAACATAATGTAATGTTAATTAACACATAAACAGGGGTGTTTATGTGTCTGTGCTTTTGCATGTTTCATTTTATTTACTTTTCACAGCTAACCATGGTTTGTTGGTGAGACTTTTTTTTAGACATAAAAAATGTAAGGAAATGCAGAAGGAAAATGGGAGGGTAGACAGGTCTGTATATTCTATATAAAATAAAGGAAGCTGCATTAGTGATAAACAGAAGTAAAATGATTTCATAACTGAAAAAGCTGCACTGTAAAAATGATGTGTCCATTGCTCTAAGGCTACAGTTCTTAGTAAAAGAACCTTTGTATTACGTGAAAGTTTTAAAAGGATCTTCAACACTCACACATCTCTTCTTTAAACATTCAGGATGTATTAATTCAATTTACGGAACAATTGCTTTTTCATTAATTCTGCTGTACAATAGGGCTCTGTTTAAACGGTGTGTACATAATGTGGGAGTCTACATGCAGAGATTAGAATGTAATAGTGAATTGAAAGTGATTATTTGTTATTGTGAACACACTCAAGCACCTCAAAAAAATCACAATCACACTCACAGGACTCGAACCTGTGACTTGATAATAAGCAGTGAAAAATTATTGTATGTATGATATCATTCCATATTATTTTAGTGTGGCTGTAAATATTCACACATCTTTCCTACTTTTGATAATAATGTGTTTTAGAAGCTGTGTATGCTCCTCGTCCTCACTCCCTCTTTAAACACAACTTTACTGCAATCTGTAAATGCATTTAAATGTTATTATATTATATTATATTATATTATATTATATTATATTATATTATATTATATTATATTATATTATATTATATTATATTTTGAAGATTACACAATAAACTTGATGCTTTTATGCAGCTGAAAATGCTTTATGCTTTTTTTTTTGTCAAGGGGATGGAATAACTTGGGACAGAATAGTGGGTGCATGACATACAAAACGTTTGGAAATCACTGTTCTAGAGCAATAAACCACAAAAGGCTGTGTATTATGATGTAATTCCTGTAACCCAGCCTTGAGTTACTAAGCTATGTGTTCCTAAATAAACAATACAGAGCTCATTAAACGATGATAAACACATGCACATGTCAGAACAAAATCAGAAATTCAACTTTCATCTTGGTCTGTTCAGGTGACTTTATTCAATACTATGTTCATACAACCATACTAGGGTATTTTTGGAAGCTGGGTCTCAGCTGGTCTCAGTCTGCTTATTTGGTCCACATCAGGGTCTGCATGGCAGTGCTCTCACTTGCTCTAATGAGACACACTTACACAGCAACTGCACTAGTATTTGTTTTTCATCAAACCAAACCTACCAAGACCTACATTTGTGCTAATCAGCTAATTTAAAATCAGTGTATGATGTCAAGCAAACACACGTGTTAAACAGGCTCTAAAGAGGGACTTTTCAAACACTGAGGTTCAGGCTAAAGCCCAAGTAGACAAATCTATCAGCACAAGGAGTCTGTTATTCATCTCTGTATTATTTAAGCCCTTTTGAGTATTAGGCAAACAATCTCCCAGTAGTGGACATGTTGTGAGTGGTAGGTTTAACACTGATGTACCTTGGACTAAAGCAGACAATGACAATAATAATAATAATAATAATAATAATAATAATAATAATAATAGTAATAACAATAATAATAATAATAATAATAATAATAAGAAGAAGAAGAAGAAGAAGAAGAAGAAGAAGAAGAAGAAAACTGACAAGCAAATGTTTCCATGTGCCTTAAACAAAGAGAATTCTAAAACATATTCTCAATATGTTACTGAGCTTGATGAATAACATGACTCTGATGATACTATGGTCATCTGACTTATCCATAATGGTGACGAGTCTGCATATCATTAGGTGGTTGAATGTCTGGTGCACTGGTGCAGCCAGAACAACTTGGAGCCAATCAAAACTGTAGAGATGACTGTGGATTTAAGAAAACAACCCTCTGCTCTGCTTCCCCTCAGAATATCAAACAGACTTGTGAAGAGTGTGGAGTTCTTCAGGTTTCTGGAATCTACTATTTCCCCAGGACCTGAAGTGGGAGGTCAACATTAACCTCATCCTCAAAAAGACTCAGCAGAGGATATACTTCTTTGATAACTGGGGAGCTTTGTTTTGCCACAGGAGTCACAAAACAGGATGAGAACAGACTGCAATTAACAGTGAGGACAGCAGAAAAAATCATTGGTGTCCCCCTGTCCACCCTACAAGAACTGTACTCTACTAGAAAGAGGAAGACTCCTCACATCCTGGTCATGTCCTCTTTCAACCCCTCCTAGACTACTGGGTCAGTGGTTTGTACATGCCAAAAGCGATCTAAGGAAGTCCTTCAGTGAACTGGTGACAGGGTTATGGGCATCCAAGGTTTAATGATGCGCAAATGGAGCAAGCCTGTCTGGTCCACCTAGAAAGGTGTCAGAACTAACAATGCACCACAGTCAGAACTGTTCTGATGGAATGAGGGGGACCTGCACAATATTGGGGAGGTGATTTTAAGGTTATGGCTGATGGGTGTATATGTAACGTAAGGTTCTTACTTCAGATGTCACTGCAAGCGTCCCAACCCGTCCAGTCCTTTTTAAACTGGTTGTCACAATGCATGACCACTGGTCAACATTTGTGGCACATTTGTGACAGTCCTGTGTAAAGATGTTTGAGTCCTCCTTGTGCAAGCACAAGGCACAGATTCATTTGCAACCTGCAAGCTATTAATACAATTCGCCTGCCAGAGCAAAAATGTGGCAAAGACAAAAAGCTGAAATCATGCAACGTGACTCATTAATATTTAAAGACAATATAAATTTTCTGCAGGAGCGTTAATGCTCTCACATTCTCTCTCTTACCTGTTCCTCTTAAACACAATGAGTACTCCCTGTTTCCAACTTCTTTAACCCTTCCCTGACATGACACACATCCTTTAGTCCTAAAGTATCTCACTCCTAGAATCTATGCTGACAAGAAGAAGGTCTTGAAAACCGAACCTGAGAAAGTATTCAGTTCTATTTTGGCTGGGGAGAGGGTCGCATCAAGCAAATGGAGATAGTCTGTGGTATTTGAACCAGTCTAAGGATAGATGAGCAAGAGGCCCCAATGATGGATGATCTGGTTGAAAGTACAAACCAGGCAGAAAGAGACATTAGATGTAGGAAGTAGTTAGTTTATGTAAGCAACAATAATGATCACACAGTTTGATGTGGATAGAGGTGAACAAATCTAATATATGTAACAGACTGCTGGTAATTTAGAACAGGGAATGTACTGATAAAATTGATGTGATGCTTTACACTGGCATATTGCATTAGCATATCTTTAAGGCTTTAAGGAAGGAGCCTAGAGGCAGGTGCACGATAAGAGTTGTAGTGTGTAATAAAGTTAAAACACACACACACACACACACAATCCAGAAAGCAAAATACTGGTAGGCAGTATAGGGGTAGCAGGAATGTCAAAGGCAAAACTTGAATCAAGGTCAAAACAACAGGCAAAAGTAAAGCCCCCCTGACACACACACACAATGACACAGAAATAGGCTTAGAAACTCTGCAAAGGCTCAAGGGACTTTGAGACAGCAAGCTTTCTGTGCAAGCTTTTAAACACAGTCTTTGATTAATCACAGTTGTGTCCTTCTGAATTGGAGGGGCGTGGCCAGGGACCGGAGCACTCAGTATCACTCAGTACTGCAGTGATGCAGACCAGTGATTTCTCAAAAGTGACACGGCCCTTTAGGGGTTCTCAGCTTTTTGCACATGGCCCACAGCCTGAAAAGAAAATGTTCAGCGACCCTCAAGAAATTTAACTGACCAAAGAAATATTATAGTGAACTGTGTGGCCTACTGAACTGTTTGCCAGTATAATAACAAAAGACAATAAATACTAAAAATAATCAATATTTTGACTCACCTAATGAGATGGGCACTTGGGAGGAAGCAGTTGTCTTCAGGCTGAAAAGAGGAAAGTTGCAAATTAAGATCTGAGGTTGGAGAGTTCATTTACATAGTTTATTAGCATCTTAGGGGGAGGCTACTCTGGCTGTGTTTATCTAAACTGAATTAAATTGCATAGTCCATGCTAAGTTGTATGTGTCATATCAGAACTAACCAGTAAGTCTGATGTTTTTTGATGCTTCCAGGCATTTAAAATGTGGGCTTCATCTCCCTCATGCTGTGTAGCACTCTGAAGGTCAGTTATGTGGTCATCCATTGAATACTGTAACTTGTATTAAAAAAGTGTGAGCCAATGAAAGAACATTTTTATTTAGTTAGTTTTTTTATATACAGTACTGTGCAAATGTCTTGGGCACCTGAGAAAATGATAATTAAAAGCTGTTTATCTGGACAGTGAGTGTTTTTGTTTTCTCACAAAACTCTAATGAATTAACACAAATAACAGTAAAACAGTAAACAGTGATTTTATGTGTTAGTTTGTTGGTTTGACCATTTCCAGAGTTCTCCTCTCCTAGTTCCCATCAAATTGTTGGTTTGGACTCAATCAGTTCTTCATTAGATAAAATCAGCTGCTGACGAAGCTTCACTCACATCCATGCAAGGACTGGAGGCATGGAGGACAAATCTGGAGTGAAATGTGTTTTTCTAACCAGCTTACACACCATCAACTACTGTTTACACACACATATTTATTCTTTTCACTGCTTTCCTGTTTGTTTGCATTGATTATAATGTTCACCTGTGTTTTTGAAACTAACTGCACAGATAAATGGCTTTAAACTGTTAACATAGGTGTCTTAGACTTTTGCACAGTACTGTATCTCCTAGCCCTGCCTTTTTCTCTGGGTCACCACAATATATTGAGTATTTTACGACAGCTCTG
This sequence comes from Arnoldichthys spilopterus, assembly GCA_037974385.1. Taxonomy (NCBI): domain Eukaryota; kingdom Metazoa; phylum Chordata; class Actinopteri; order Characiformes; family Lepidarchidae; genus Arnoldichthys; species Arnoldichthys spilopterus. Next base: position 3,802,015 of record JBBPDA010000145.1, read on the forward strand.
GACCTGGCTCAGCCAATCCAATATTAAAAATAGTACTCTATATTTTACAAGACATGATTTAGCACTGTGGCCTGTTAAAGAGCGGAATACAATGAGCATTGTTTTACAGTCTTATTATACAACTTGTCAGTTTTGCTTAGAGTTTTGTGTGGGTGTGACATTAAATATTCACAAGTTCACTTGGTGCAGAGCTGCATGGGCGAGACATTCCTCTCCGTCTGTTATCAAAACAAACGCAGCTTGCTGAAAGACAGACTCAGCGTCCCAGTAGTCCCACAGGGTCACGTTCCCCCATGCTTGGCTCAAGACGCAGAAATATTTCCTAGCGTTTCCTCAGTGCTGTCTAATTTTTCAGAGAGACAGGTGATAGATAATAATATCACCAACTCCTTTAACAGACACCTAGACAGCATAAAAGGGAGGTCCTAACACTCATGTTTGCTTTTGGGCAACTATATCACAGCATACTAATGTCTATTGTTGATAGTGGAGTGTGATGACAAGGTGAGGAGTTTGAGAAAACAAGGCAAATGCAGTGTGACATATTCTGAAGTAATTACAGAGGATTACCGGAGCTAAATGATAAGACAACAGATGCTTACTTTAAACAAAGTACAGACGTTCTATAATATAATGGAACTTGACTCAGAGACTGTACAGGCCCACTGAAACTAACAAAAGACAAACAAAACACTGAATAAAATCTACTCTAACACTGTATACAAGTTTTATACATAACTCCATACTCTAGTTAATAAATATCGACTAATGTTATACTATTTATTCAATAATTGCCATAATGCACAGTATGGCCTTATAGCTGTAGATAGTGACAGAATAAGCACAAGTTTCAAAATCATTGGGCAGTGGTGGCCTAGTGGATAGGGCGCTGCCTTTGAGACCTGAAGGTTGCAGGGTCGAGTTCTGGCCTGGGCACTACTGGTATCCTTGAGCTAGGTACCGTCCCAATACACTGCTCCCCGGGCGCTGTTGGTAGCTGCCCGCTGCTCTACGTGAGCATGTGTGATGGGTTAAATGCTGAGGTCACATTTTGTTGTGGTGCTTGAGTGTGTTCACAGTGACAAATAGTCACTTTCACTTATTTGTGCAGAGGCTTTTGTGTGCATCATTAAAACAGAACATAAGTAATGGCTATGCAAACTTCTAAGATAATGATAATTCATTTCATCAGCTAGGTTGTGAATGACTACAGGCAAAAAAGCAGCAGGGAAGCAATGGAAGAGTAGAGCCTACCATCTGAGTTATTAATTTTCTGCCACACAGTCTGAAGTTACAACACAGGCACCAAAAGTAACAAATAACATGTCACACAAGAACATTTTAAGGTTAATGAAACTGCTATTGATGGCCATGCTGATTTCCTTGTGGTATTATTCTCTCTTGACTAAGCTGTTTTTCAAGGTTGTGGTTAAGTCCCTTTCTCTGAAGAACACCAGTGCTACTGGCCAATCGTTTCCCTTAAGCCTTAAAAAGTCTTCTGACAGATCTAAACCCTCAGGTCACAGAAAAACTCTCGAACATTTGTAAACATACAAAAAAACTCAGCCGTGCTGTCAGGATTGTGCTTGTTATCAATCTGTCGGTGATACATTCGCTGTGACCCCCAAACAACTCTCAAACCTTCTTAGCAGAAGCCAGAAAATTGGGAAAGAGATTAAAAGTGGATGGAGGAGCACGTGGTGCAAAATGCCTCACTATCGACAAGACATTTCGTTTTAGAAGACATTCAGCTTTACTGTGAAACAAATACCTGTAAGATTGCTTTGGCACATATCTACAATATCAAGGTATGCCCTGTGGCAACTGAAAGCTTCTACTACCCAGGAGCACTGAGGAGCAGAATTTGCCTCCAGTTTTTAGCATCAAATTTCCAGCCTAATTCAAACAGGTCAGATACAATGGCATGAACAATGAAATGCTGCAGATTACTGCTGATGGACACTTACGTTAATAGACTTGGGTTGTAATGGAATACGTGTAATACTTTTATGTAATCAAGATCAAATAAAAAGTAAATATTTTCTGTTACAGTTACAGAAAAAAAACAGACACATAAGATTACATGTATTTAATGAGAGGAATAGAGTGATTACTAGCAGGATTACCTTTAAAAACAGACTTACATAGACATGTTTTTTTTGTTTGTGGCCATTTTAACAACCTGAACCTATAAAGCCATAATGGCAATGCACATTCCCTTTCTTAATTCGGGTCTAAAGTGAACTTGACCCATACACAGTGAGACACACGCACAGGTGAAATGCATAATACAGTTCAATAATGAACACCCTGCCACACTCTGTGGCATGTATAAAAATGCTGAGCAGGCTCAGTTTATGCCAAATTTGAATCAAAATTGCAAGGTAAGAGGAAAAAGATCTATTGACTCTGAAAGCCGGTTCATTAGGGCATAAGGGCATAGATGGTAGGTGTTTAAGCCACGAAAACTACTCAGCTGGCTACTGCTACATATTAGAAACAGTAATGCAGATGTAGTGAATGTAGAGAGAGATGCTGTAGTAGGGCTGCAGATAATAAAACCCTTATTACAAAGCTGAAAGCACATTTGAGAGTTAAGTGGCATAAAAGTGTTAATGTGGAAAAATGTGATACAGCTAGAGGAGTCACTCTGTTCTTCATAATTTGTTACATGTTTGGCACACAACAGGAGATCAGTGTAGGTCTGAATGATTACACATTTGTGGGGGGTTCCCAGTGGCAACCTTTAAGAGTGAACGGTCACAATAATGCAGTGCAATCTTTGATCATGCCAGAATAAACAATTACTAATATAATATTTTACATTAAGGCATCCTGCAGTTGTAATATGTTGTAATAAAATGTCAATATGTCAAGAAAACCTTCAGATCTATGTCGATCCTTAACATCAGTTCTGGTCATCTTACCAGCTCCACCGTTCACTGCATTTCTTTTCCATCATGCTTTCTCCCTGATGCACAGATTTCATACCTCCTTATTATTATTGTTTTCGTTGTTATGGGACAGGAGTTCCACATCTGCCATCTGTCCATCCTCCATTGTCTAAGCCCACAACTGATAACAGCAAGACAAGTACTCATGCACCAGTGATCCATTAACCAAAACAACAACTTGATTTTATTTACAGGCTTCCAATTCATGGCTAAAACCTTTATTTTATCTCATAAACTCATTCTAAGCTGATAAGACAGCTCAGACAGAGATTAATGAAGTTTGGGGGGGGCGTAATGCAAAGAGACGTTTTACCGGGCGGTGGCCCAATGCCGGTTCTGCTCGATTCGTTTCTCTCTAATGGGCTTGGGTGAAGCCGGGAAGTTGTCTGGGTGATTTAGTGAACACAAAAACAGCTCGATCCATTCTAGTCTCATCTTTTCAAAAAAGGCAGCTTGACTTCAACACTACATTATAAAGTAAGGGAAAGGCCTATACAATAGATATTTATGAGCCAGCACTATTGATATAAGAGGATGATGGTTTTCATCACATACTAATCTAGCTGCTTGAACCTACTTTTAAGGCCAGGAGCTTGGGAACTCCATGAACTCCACCAAAGTTTCACAACTTCTTACACCAATTAGGAGAGGTGTTACTGTACTTAGTCATGCACTATATGTTCCATTGACATAAGAAAGAGATATGTAGAAGCAGCACCACATGAGCCTAATGTCATCACGTCCAATCAAACATAGGTTCACATTCTCACAGCAGCATTCCACAATCTAGTAAAAAGTGTTCTTGGAAGATTAGAGACTGTTACTGGAGCAAAGAGTGGACAAACATGTGTCTACAAACTCTTAAGAGCATATGTACATATGTGGGAATATGTGGCCCAAAATATGATTTGATGCAGCCACATTATACATGCAAAGTCCATGTTCTTGTTTCACACTCACACATTTTCTTAGCTGGAGTAAAATAAGTCAAAGTGACTATATGTAATTGTGAACACACCCCATCACACCAAGTGCACCACAATAAAATGGCACCTCTAGCATTTAACCCATCCACACATGGAACTAAATCTAAAGTAAAAAAAATATCCATCCAACCATTTTCTAAACCATTTCTTCCTTTTCAAGTCATGGAGAAGTTGGAGTCAATCCCAGCTGACTACCTGAGCACCCAGAGGAAACCCATGTAAACAGGACCTTCTTGCTGTAAAGATGTACACTGTGCATATAAAAACTATACATTATAAAGTAAAAAATGAAATTTGTAGATGTATTGTTGAGTAGGAACACAATGGCAGGTGTAAAGCAGACACAGAATATGCAGGATATCAGTCAGGATTATTAGACAAGGGTAAAGGCTGTGGTGATGTGACCTGGTTATGAAGTCTTATAGCCTGAGGATAGAAACTTCTCCCGAGGCTCTCTGTTTTGGCCATAAGACCCCTTTGGGCAGTGGTGGCCTAGGTTTTGACATTACTCAGCATCAGGCTCAGGATATTTCTTGTCTGTGCAAGTTGTTGTGAAGCTGGAGGTCAGATCAGTGTCACAAAGAAGCTGTGGGAGCTTGAGTTCTCATGTAGAGCACCAGAATGTACAGAATTGCCACTGTATCTGGCTCACCTAATTAGGGACTAAAATATCCAGCAGGTTACTAGACCAAATGCTAAAAAGTGCTTTTGTGTATGGTGTCAGCTGTTACAGTTCTTAATGCTAAAAAGTTTGACCCTGCAAAACTTTCACATCAATATGACAGCATCAACTAAGTTCACCTTACAACAAAATATGATGCTTGTATTCTTTCTTTTCTAAGACTTGTTTACACATTGACTTGCCTTAATAATGCCATTAGCCTTGTCAGGAAAGGATTATAGCAGTCTCTTCAAATAGACCTTGTCCATGTTAGCCTCTTCTTCAGCCTCTAAACTTTCAGCTTAACTGAGGGTGAGCAGTATAACATGCCTAAAACTTTTGCCACAAGTGAAGTGAAAGTGACATATTTGTCATTGTGAACACACTCAATCTCACACACAGTGCACCATAGTGAAATGTGACCTCTGCATTTAACTCATCACACATGGAGCAGAGGACAGCTTGTTCAAGGGTACCTCAGTGAGACTTGAACCTGGGGCCTTCTGTTCACAAGGACAAGGTTCTATCCACAAGGTGACCACTGCCAGTGATAACTGCTATTTTTGCAGTGATAAGCATCTTGCAATGAGAGTGAGCAATGTGTTATAGAAAGGGGAAAACAGAAGGGAGATGCTCCATTATACACACGTGGACAAAATTGTTGGTACCTTTCAGTCAATGAAAGAAAAACTCACAATGGTCACAGAAATAACTTTAATCTGACAAAAGTAATAATAAATAAAAATT
>JBBPDA010000145.1:3807462-3825274 GCA_037974385.1 Arnoldichthys spilopterus
CAAGGGTACCTCAGTAGTGCCTGGGCTGGGACTTGAACCTGCGACCTTCAGGTCTCAAAGGCAGTGTCCTAACCACTGCCCACCTTTACTTTACTGGTGTAACTTTACTGGTGTAACTTAAATATTTCCTATAAAATATTTTACTCTTATTTTGCACCTGTTCCAGCTTTTTGAGTCTGCTGTATGTATAAAATTCAAATTTAGTTTGTATTTATGAAATAAAATCATGTTTTTCAGCCAAAACACCTGTATTTTTCTGTTAAATAATTTATAAAGATAATCTGCAAATCATGTTTAACTGTAGCCACTATATGAAAGAGGGTGAAACATTTGCTTGTTAAAATATGTTTTAAAAAAATTCTGAGACATTTTTTTTTTCAAATGATTGTATATAACATTTTTCACAATTATGCCAATAATGAAAACTAATTATTACAGTTATTAAAAAAACAGCAGATGCATAGGCTATTCTGACTGTCTAAGCATTCCACACATTAAATGTCCACATGTAATGTGTGTGCATGCTGGTCGAACACTTGTGATGTTCAAATACAATGGTAGTTAATGGCAAATGAGCCCAAATTATGACCAGTGTTCTGATGGCAAAACAATACAACAATTGGAAAGAAAAGGCCTTGCAATCTTTATCAACCTTTTTAAACATTTTTCTAGTTTTGAACTTTACTTGTAGAGCAAGCAAACAGGAAATCGGAGAAATGATCTCTTTGCATAAGCATGACGCAAAATCACAAAAAGTAAGACAAGAAAAATACACTGGTATAGGAAAGCAAGTGTAGCATTGCAGGAGCCAGTTGTCCATGAGCCAGACTATGAAGAAAAGATACAGCAGCAATTCTTTTAGATTTCAGTTCAGTACAAATTGCGTGGGTGAAAAACTGAACATTCATAAGATTGCTTGGGATAAGACTGCAGGGGGTGAGACCCTCCAGTGCCAGTTACCAAAACATACACAGCTCACTGAACAATGGCGAGATTTAGCCACTTACAGTACTTAGTCAGTGCTGCTAGAAGATAAAACCAGCACTTTTATTAGGGAACAATGCCTTCCAACCAAGGGAAATGAATATGCATGAGTTCAGAATGGCTAATTAAGTGATTCAGAAAATACACTGTTGCAGTGGTTAACTCCCAGGGCATTCATAAGTGAACAATGTGGTTCCTGCATACCTTTCAACATGGGATTTTTAATAAGGGAGTTTTTCCAGTGCCTCCCAGAGTTTTCAGTTGTTGATAAGGGAGTGGTGTGGAGGGGTTGTTATGGGTTGGATAAAAAGAGCATAACTTGAATATTAAAACTTTTCCCATTTATATATATATTTTTCTTTTATCCCAACTTTTTTAAATGTGTTGCAGGCTTTAAATTCTAAATGTGTTATTATTTACAAAATATATTTAAGTTGATCAGTAAAACATTGGAAATCTTTATCAATTAAATATAAGTTTGGCAAATCACAAATTCTTTTTATTGCATTTTTGGAAAATCCCAACATTTGAACATGGAAATGGGGTCTGTATATGTAATGTGCTTAAAGCATAATGTAATTGATAATAATTATGGTGATAATTGGAATTTTTTAATGAAGTAATTCGTAATCAACAGAGAAGTATAAACAACTTGTAATGGATTTGTTGATTAACTAACCCAATACTGTTCTTTAATGGCCACGCTTCAAAGCATTCTTATACCTCTATTATGGAGAGTGTAGCTAAAAAAAATGGTCCAACATGTTCATTGAAAGACATGGATGAATCACACTTTTCAGCAAGCCCGTTACATTCCTGTGTGAATATTGTTCATTCCTTTGGGTTCCTTTTGTCAGTTCAAGCACTATAACTGTTACATTTCTTCTTTCTTTTGTCCATTTCTCAATCCACACAGCACCAACTGACTTTACAATGTGGTCCATCTGTCAGTTCCACTCACCGACAAAAGGACATTGATTAGCATATGTAAAACCTTCATGGAAATGAAATGATAAAAGCTGTTAATTATCATCAACTGGCAAAGCTCAAAGCAATGTCTTTTTCAGATAAACAGGCCTTGTTAAACAGCACACTGTGGAAAAGTACAGAAAGGCATGAAGCCAGCAGCGCCCCTACACATGAATCACATTTCAACCTGTGACCTCTAAATCCATGCTTTAGAAAGTGGCAGGAGGAAAGAGAGGGGGGAGGGCAGAGAGGGAGGAGTGAGGTTTTAACTGATTAAAATTTAAGGCATAAATGACTGAGGCCTGGTTTATCTGCCTTCTGCTGTTGCTTGATCAACACAGGATAGACAGACAGACAAACAGACAGATATATAGACAGATAGACAAAATGATGGTTGGATGGATGAAGAGACAGATGGGCATACAGATCACAATCTATAAACTGCTTTTATTGCTATGTATTCTAAATTTTAAAAAATATGTGTTTTGCTTTTTTTCTACTTTTTTCCTTTATTCATGTATTTGTTTATTTCTTTCATCCTTCTTTTATTAGTTCTATTTAATCTGTACTTTTTCCTTCTTTCTTTCTTTCTTTCTTTCTTTCTTTCTTTGATTCTTTCGTCACACTGAAATGCAGGGCCATTGCCGAACGGTTTCTCTTCATGGTGAATCGTGTGGCTGTATGCTGTGTTTAATTACCCTGCAGTCAGTAGCACCTGCACTGAGAGCTCATCATTATAATGACCGAGTTGTCATAGGAAATAACTCTTCTCCTGAAAGCCACTGATAATAGCCTTGCCTTTCAACATGACTCAATAAAAGACTCCTGAAACCAAAACAAAGTGCAGCAGGAAACATCTCACTGAACTCTCCATTCCAGGTGTGTTCACTAGAAACTTCTGACAAAAAAGAAAACAAAGGACAGAAGATAGACTTTAACTTCTATAGTTCTGACAATAACAAAAACCCATGAGGGAGATACAGCAATTACAATTCAGTTCACTTTTTTTGTTCTTTCATTTTTTTTTCAGCTGAAAGCAGACAGACGTTTTTCGGCAATGCCATCATCTGTGTAGGTGTGTATGCATTTATCAGGGCTAAATGGCCACCAGCACAGTGTCTCAGCACAGCTTTGTGTATCGCTGGGCCTTGTAGAATGGTGAAACATATGAGCAGCATGAAGGAAGAGCTTTCATCTGTACTTCACTTTCCAAAACAGCCATCAGCAAAACACTTTTTGTTTTAACTTTCAAAATCTCACTGATGTTAGGAATGTTAGTGAGTGAGTGACTGGTTTATTTCTATGGTATATTTATTAAACAGTGAGTTATGTACACCTGGGCATATTTCACACAGAACTAACTGCTTTAGAAGCCTGAGAGTTAGCAAGTGCTTCAATTCTCCTTTACCTTTAAAAATACAACACAAATAAAGCAGTTACAAAAGAATTCTGAATTTTAAATAATTCCATCACTGAAACATACCCAATGTCATTGCGGTTTGATGTGATATGGTAAATTATGAGGAACCAACTGACTTGAATTTCTGCACATGCTAGTGATAGGAACCAGAGGTTGTGGAATCTACAATGCCAATTTTAATTACTATATATAGGCATTTAATTTGCCCCAAACATGACCAGTGAATCATTTATATCTTTTTACATAAGGTGCATGTAATGCCTATGATAATAAAAAATATATAAAATAGTTATACATCTGAAAAATCAAACAAATAAACAAAAAACCTTTGGGTAATATTTTGTCTTACAATGCCCTTTATATATGGCCCATAGGGTTTCAAAATTGTATTTAGTAGCAAATATTTAACACAGAATGGTCACAAAACTTTTAGAAGTAAACATTTAAGTCAAGTCAAGTCAAGTTTATTTATATAGCGCTTTTTACTGATGTTGTAACTGATGTTATAACAAAACAGCTTTACAGCCCCCAAAGAGCAAGCCAAGGGCGACAGAGGCAAGGAAAAACTCCCTAGCAGTAGGAAGAAACCTTCGGAGAAACCAAGGCTCAGAAGGGGGAACCCATCCTCCTCTGGTTGACACTGGATAGAAAAAACAAGCAAGAGAAAAGAAAGAAAAATAATAAAATAAATATATATAAAAATAATAGTTTAGTGTAACAGCTTTGTGAGGTGGCTTTTAGAAGCAGTAAACACATTGCACGTCTGGTTCGTATCATCATGTAAGGCTTTGGAATCAGGATCAGGAGCAAATTATCCAAGGAAAGTTGGCTCCAGGTCCAAGAATCCAGTCCAGGGAACAGAGAAGCAGACAATCAAGGTCATCACATTCACCTGAAAACTGACTATTTAAACAGGAAATTCAGTATGTATGGTTGCGAAGTATTGTTTGTCTTTATCAAATGTAATAAGCTGTTATTTGTACATTTGGATCTTTCAGTATTCTGACCTTTGCCTGGTTTCTAGTTTTTTGCCTTCGGATTCTGGATTAAAAAGGGTTTGCTGCACCTGGGCTTCTGTTTGATTGTGACACATCACTTCTATGAACTGTTTTGATTCTGAACTATAAGTTTCTCCATAACATCTGAATGATTTTGGTTACAATGTAATTATTTAATTATGCCAAAAAAGAAAGAAAAAAAGAGAAATTCATTTTTTATATCTTATATCAATTTGACTACAAATTGATCTGTCTATACTAGGCCACAAATGTGTTCTTTCACAACTAATGTTGTAAGGCTGGACAAGCTTTACAGTACGTTAGTAGAAATCCCATTCATGCCTAATGAGAAATGGTAGAAAAATAATGCTAATTGAGAGTGACATCATTCATTTTAAATGACATTTATTTTGTATACTAGTGGCAGATCACAGTGTTAGGACACAGGGAGTAGAGTGTTTTGTTGTAGATGTGATTAGCATGGTAATAAATTCATTGTCATCTCCAACCTACATTTACTAGGTTGAATGGGATTTGGGCCAATGCTCTGTTAAGCTCGTTCTGCTTTGCAACAGTTGCTATGAAAGAATGCATTTGTGGGCAGAGCGTGGATAGGTCAATTCCAATTGCAGGACCACAAACAACCTCTGCTTAAACAAGAAGATGAAACGTTGTATTAACAGTATTTGACTGCCTTACTGCATAACCATGCACCATGACTCTGTAAGAGCTTTTGCAAAGCAGCACTATTCTATATGCAGAAGTCATGCATCTTTGATGCAACACTGGGCAAAATTTGCATTGCAGTGCTAAATTTAAATACTCCATATTTTTAGAATCGCTATAAAAATGTGCTCTAACATTTCCTGCTACTGATCACACTGTAGCAGCTGATGTTACTGAGAGTGCTAATTTATTATTCATACTGGAAATATGCACGATTATAGTATGAATAATAGAATGCAAATGTACTGTCAAATGTATATGCAGGGGGGTATGGGGGGTGGATAATATTATTCACAGCAAGATATATTGCTCTGCCATCTGCTATCTGTGGGGGGTATGTCATTGTTTCATACTATAGCAACTGCATCAAAATACCAGAAAAGTGAAAGCCAAGCTAAACATAATGGTCATATCAAGGGTATTAATGGGGGGGTGGGGGGGTCGTCCTTCTTGGCTGCAGTAACAGACTCTACTCTTCTGGTAAGGAACATTGCTGTAAAAATGTGATTGTATTTTGCAAGTTATGGGTGTACCTTAAAATAGCTAAATTCACACATTAGAAGGAATGTGTCAATCCACTGGGTCAGAAAAATGCAACAGCAAAGCATTTCTGTTGCACATAGTTACATGACATCAGCATAGAATCTGCTGTTAAGATGATAACATTGCATGAGTCTCCATGAGTATTTTTATTAACATGTTACAGTTTGCAGTGCGTATGTACTAGATTCTAATTATGCAAATGAGGCAGTGTAGGATGTTACAAGAACCAATAGAATACACACACATACACACACCACCATATTGTAACAGTAATCACCAACTACACAAAAAATTTCAGCACCAAGAACAGCGCTACACAGCCTACAGTGAGTTCTAAGTGGACTGTGTAGACCTAGATATGCAATGTAATGTGAATTCACAACACACACTTTACACACAGAGAGACAGCTGACACATTGTTAGAACCCAGCATGATGGTGAAGGTCATTTCAACATTACACTTGGTTTGGATTAAAGTAAAGGAAGACCTTGATCATCCAGTATGGTGGCTGCCTAACACCCACATGATTACCTTCAGTGTTTGTGTGTATGTGTGTGTGTGTGTAAGAGACAGAGAGAGAGAGAGTGGTGTGTGCTTGCACATATGTGCATGGTTCAGTCACTCATTGTAATCAGTGGGAGTCTGTGGGATCACTCTGTCACACTGTTTGAGCATGTGTCACTATAAACATTTGAGCGCAAAGTACATGCATTTTACTTACCAGAAATGAGCCTGGTACACCCCACAATGTTATGCTTTATGTGTATTAAATTCTTGATTCTATGTTCCCAAAATAATGCAAAGTGTAAATATGATGTTGTGGTGATATCAGGATGTTCACCAAAAGAAAAATGCTTTTTTTAAATGAAAAAAAAAATGCCTTCACTGATGAGATGCCTTTTTTTTCATTGGTGTATTCTATGGTGGTCTAATGAAACCTTTCTGTGCATGGTCACTGTTCCAGATGTTCCTGATTAAAGCACCTGGACAACTATGCAGAGGTCAGAAGGACACGACAGCAGAGATGCATATCCTGTGAACCGTGAAAGATGTTACCATTGGTGGTGGGCTGGTGTTGGGAGGGTATAGTTCAGCTGAAGCCTCCTGCTGTACAGGATGACTACAATCCCATGCTGGTGGCTGTTTGCAGTGTGTGGAAAAATGGTATGACACACCCAGACTAATAAAATATAAATATAAACATTAATATATAAACAATAAACCAATATTTCCACATTATTTGTCACACTTGCACGTGTTTTTTTATTGGTCACATTTTTTATTTTGTTTGGGCAGCCAATAATAATAATAATTAAATATACATCCTTACTGGCCCAATGACAAAAAGTTTGATTTTCCCTAATCAAACCCCATATACAGTGTATGCCTACAATAACTTAGATGACTGTGTGTACCTAAAAAATTGCTTCCTCTATCTTATAAAATTGGGACCACCTCCCCAGAGTGAGATCAATATGATTGCAAAAGTGTGAAAAAGAGAGAGAGAGAAACCTGAAACCAGGGCTTGCATGTGTTGACAGAAATACGGCACAGCTCCATTCATCAGCCTTCCAATCTGCGTCATGTGGTTGAGATAGAGAAACCCTCAATCGTCTTTCACACACAACTGTTCAAACACCACAAGCAGTTACTTGATGATGATTATGTTTTTATTGCCTATTTGTTATATGTAATTCATCAGGGGAAATGATTCATCTAGTAAATTTAATGAACTAAATATCCAGTACATTTAATTACCTAAATACAAATCTTGAACCAAAGATGTCAAAATTTAAATGTTCAATCATATTCTCTATTGTTTAGTACATAAAGAGTAATTATGAAAATGCAAACTGCTTTCAAATAAATGTAATAAAACTCAGTCTCAGATAACAAAGAGATCATTTTCCAGCATTTCATCATTACTAGAGTCTGTGTAGGATGGTGATTTTGTTTAATCCAGCTCCATGTTACTGCTCACTCTACACATTATTTAGTCCACAGTGCAGAAGAAGCAAATGAGCAATTCTATGACCATCATGTTCATGATAATCATTGTCATCAACATCACCCTCAACTGTCATCGTCACCACGATCGCTTTCACCATCCTCACCTTCCTCACCACCATCATCACTGGCATGATTATAATCACTGACTTCATTATCTCCAATGTTATCATGGTCACTATCATCATTATCATCACCGTCACCATCGCGCTCATCATCATCATCATCATCATCATGATCGTCATCTCCAACACTACCATGGTCACCATGATCATTATCATCATCGTCACCATCACCATCATCATCATTATCACAATCATCATCTCCAACACTATTATGGTCATCATCATCATTATTATCACCGTCACCATCACAGTCATCACCATCATCATCATTACCACGATCATCATTTATAACACTATTATGGTCATCATCATCATTATCATAATCGTCACCATCACAGTCATCACCATCATCATCATTATCATGATCATCATCTCCAACATTATCATTGTCATCACCGTTATCATCACAGTCATCATCATCATCATCATCATCATCACGATCATCATCTCCAACACTATCATGGTCACCATCATCATTATGTTCACCGTCACCATCACAGTCATCACCCACATCATTATCATCACTGTCACCACCACAGTCATAACCATCGTCATCATTATCACGATAAGCATCTCCAACATTATCATGGTTACCATAATTATTATCATCACCATCACAGTCATCACCACCATCATTATCATCACCGTAACCATCACAGTCATCATCATCATTATCACAATCATCATCTCCAACACTATTATGGTCATCATCATCATTATCATCACAGTCACCATCACAGTCATCACCATCATCATCACCATCATCATCTCCAACACTATTATTACTATGACCATCACCATCACCACTATTACTATGGCATCATTATCATAAGATCATAATGATTATCATCTTAATTATCACCATCATTATCATCATCTTCATCACCTGCATCACCACCACCATCACTGCCTCTTAGTTAAGAGTAATAATAATAATAATAATAATAATGACTTCATATCTAATTAAAGTAAAAAATTGTTTAAAAAAATGTTTTAAAGGTTAACTTTGATTTTCAGCTGATACACTTCCTGCAGTAAATGCACAGCCACAGCAGAAACAGTTGTCCTTATGCAGGCAGTGAAGTTGTTTCAAATGAATGCCATTTCCTGCAAACAAATCAAATAACCTTCCGGGGAGGAGTCAAAACACAATGGCCAATAATTGAACTATGGCTCTTTAGTCAGATGTTTTTATAAGTCTATTTCCATCTGACTCCAAGCAGTGGCCTCAGGAACTAAATGTCATGCAGAGCCCATGAAGAACGAAACTGAGACTACACAAAAAGCTAAACAAGCCTATGTTGGGTTAGTGTAGTGCAAAATCAATCAACGATCCCCAACGAAACTAGATTTTTTCAGCTTATGCTGTAAAGTCATGTGTGATTGATAAGGAATCTCTCCATGCAATAATGACAAAATCAGGAGACTCTGACCTTCCTGCACCTTTGAGAGAATAACCTTTCCTGATCTCCATCCAGCTCACGCTCTCTCTTTGACTCCGTCCTTACAGAAATCAATCTCACATTGCATTTGTGATACTGTTTTTCTTTCTGAAGTACAAACAGATCTCTTTCTTATTCTCTCGCTATCGCTCTCTGCTTCTTGCTTTTTCTTTATACATACAATTAAACTCATTTTCAAACGTTTAACCACTGAAATGTAAATAAGTTTAGATATAAAATTGTTCTTTATAGAGAAATTAATAACCTATGGTCTTAAGGTTCCAATGTCTACAGAGCATGTATTGCTGTTTTGTTTATGAGTCAAAAAGAACAGTGACCTACACATGTTCTAAATTTTCATATTTATTGTTGATGGTAAATAGGGGTAAATCTAAAAAGAAAACTGGCTATTACCACCTACAGTGGTGCTTGAAAGCCCCTTATAATTTTCTGTACCTCTGCATAAATATCACCTAAAGCATCATCAAGTCCTAAATGTAGATAAAGAAAATCCAACTAAGCAAATGAGACAAAAGTGTGACACTTTGCCATTTATTAACTAAGAAAAACGATCCAATATTGTGAATATCTGTGAAAATCTGTATTTGGCAAAAGTATGAGAACCTTTGCTTTGAGTATTTACACATTTGATGATGTATTAGATCATATTTATGCAGAAAAAAGAAAAATTCTAAAGGGTTTTATCAACTTTTGATCATGGCCATGCACATGTCTTTTGAACATTTAATTAAGCAGAAGTTTTGAAAAAATCTGTGAAATTCTCCATTAATGGGTGATGTGTATGAGAAAAAAAGTGCCGCCTACAAGCACACGTCCTTTAAATGCTCTCTACTCCGCATCCATGTCGTCCATTAGAGTGACACGGCTGAAACCATCATGTCAAAATGTGCTTCAAGGTCAGGGTAAAGGGTTAATTTGCTCCACAGCTACCAACACTCTGCCACTTCCAGGTGGAATAACAGTTCCAGTCAGTTACACCTTACACAGGTCTCTAGCAAAGTGAACTTAAATCTCACATCAAATCACCTGATGCTCGATTGGGACTCACACTTTATATTCTCACACAGCTCGATAGAAAGACCTTGATAGTGGTGGCATCAGTGATGCTGATGTTTGAAGACAGTTGTGCCAAGACAAATGATTCTGCTGAGAATGTTCACGTATCCTCAGAGTGTTATACCAAAAAGCAGCTCCTTCTGCTCAGTCAAACACACACAGACACACTGACAAACACCCAATAACTCATTGTGCCATGAAGCATTACACTGACATGTTGGTAAGCTGACATATTGCATTGTGCACAGTTGTTGAAACAGGTGGAACCTTGTGGTCAGTCCACATGTCTATAAGAAACTTCACAAGTTCAGACTTCTGTTCTTAACCATTGTGTTCTGTTTGCTTCTTGGCAATGGATGTACTGTTCACAGGTCATACTGACCCATGCTTCTTTAATATTGTCTTCTTGTTCAGACACCTCCTGCTCTACTTACACTGAGCACCACATGATGCTGAGCACAGGCTCTAATGTGTGGAGTGTTGGGTGATGTAGTGGGAGGACATTACAACTGCACCTAATACACTTCTGACATATTTTACAATAAACACATTTCTGATTCTAAGTCTGACATCATATTAATATTTATAGCCTAGTGGTTAGGACCTTGCCTTTGTGAACCAAAGGTAGCAGGTTCAAGTCCCAGCCTGGGCACCACTGAGGTACCCTTGAGCAAGGTACCGTCCCCCTACACTGCTCCCTGGGCACAATTGAAAGCTGCCCACTGCTCAACGTGTGCATGTGTGATGGGTTAAATGCAGAGGTCACATTTTGTGGTGGTGCACTTTGTGTGATCACAATGACAATTAGTCACTTTCATTTTCTCTCCTTGCAGACTCATACAAATGGCTGCATTTACATAGAATCATGTGTAAAATTTAGGGAAATATTAAATTTTTCAAGTGAAAGAATATGAGCAAAAGCATTTATTCTATGGAGGCTGGCAGTGTATTTTAATTATCCTACTTTAGAAAGTAACAACTCTAAAAAGTGCCATCATCATACCCCTGCTTACATTCAATGGACTTATTAGTTATACAATAGTCTTTAAATACTTTACCATCACCTGAAAGAGCGAATAATTTGCTAAATTAGCTGCAAGTGTTACCAGAATAAAGGTGAATACTCCTGCTGGGCAGTGGTAGCCTAGTGGTTAGGGACTTGCCCATGGGAGTGGAATATTCAAGTATTGGCCCAAGTACCATTGAGGTAACCTTGAGCAAAAACATCCCCCTACACTGCTTCCCAAGCATTGCATGTGTGGATGGGTTAAATGCTAAAGTCGCATTGTGGTGCACTTTGTGTGATGGGGTGTGTTCACAATGACAAATAGTCACTTTAACTGCCACTTCCACTTTCTTGAGTAATATTTGTTTCTGTTGGTGCCAATCTTGAGCAGAAACCAAAAACCATAAAATTAGAACCTTCAACAGGAAACAGGCGTGGTTGCAGTTTTTTGATGTCAGAATTTCCAACACTTTGTGCAGTAGACAGAGTTGCTCCATGTCAGCATGGCTCTTCAAAAGGCAAAGGAGCCAAATTCAGTGTTAAAGAACCACTCAGGAAAAGGAAACCCCTGGACCACATGACCTCTTGAAGGACTATTTCTTTAAGATTGCAGCTCTGATATAATTTGATGAGGATGTTCATTTCCGATAGCACATCATCACCATTAGATTATCTCTCCACATCATTTTTCATTACTTCCAGACATCATATTAATTATGGGATGACAACCTAGAAGTTCAGCTTGCATCTTAATTAACTCCACTTTCAAGTTGGGCTAAGTGAGGACAAGTGTGTGAACCTACACTCACATCTCTTTAAATCTTAGGGACATACACACAGGTGAGATTTAACATGTTATTTTTCCATATGCACATGCAAAATTTTCCATATGCACATGAGATTAATCTAGATGAGCATAATATAGAAAGTAATTTTAAGACTACACACATTTCAAACTTTGGAGCTCTCTCTATTGGAAATAAGCATCTGACGTTGACCTGTACTCCCCACACGAATGCCATATTTATTACATTTGTTGTGATGTTGGAGTTGTAATATGCTATGCTAGTAAGACCAATATGTTTTATACTGAAACTACCCTAAACTATGCAGGTTAGAAAACACAACAAAATCCTATTATCCGAAACAAAAATAACATAAAAAAAACAAAAAGCTACACCTTATCTATACTGACATTGTGACCTTTCACAAACCTACAAAATAAATATCATTTAAAATTAATAAAAAGTGTAACATTTCTACATATTTGGGGGAAAATAGTTAGGGGTGTTGCTAAGTCAGCTTACCCCCCCAAAAAAAAGCTGAAATGGCTAATTCACAGTAAACCTGGGTGAGTTGCTGAATAAAAGTTTACTCTAAACTCACTCTAAACAATATTAATATTAACATTAATATGAACAAAGAAAGTTATTTACATTGTGCCAACTTAACACCAATTGCTACTATAAAAATGTATCTCAAACAAACATTATTTTTAAGATTTATGATTTAAGATTTCTGTGTGGTTTATAAGAACCACACAGAAAAGCTGAGTGAGCGAGTGGTTATTTGTCATTGTTAACACACCACAGCACAGAACACAGTGCACAGTGCTTGGGGGCAGTACTTTGCTCACGGGTACCTCAGTGATATTTGTAGTGATCTGGGGCACTACTGAGTTTCCCTTTAGCAAGGTACCATCCCACTACACTGCTCCCCGGGCCCTGTGGATAGCTGGCCATTGCTCCATGTGTGCACATGTAATGGATTAAATGCAGAAGTCACATTTCGTTGTGGTGCTCGAGTGTGTTCACATTGACAAATCATCACTTACAATGCAGAGCTTAGATAGGTCATTTCTAAGAACACTCTCCGGAAGTGGATAAATCTGGGGAGCTGAGGGCTGCCATGTTCTATGTTTAGCAGACAGCATAGTAAGTTTGATCTTACTTGTTTGGCAATGAAGCCATCCACTGCCTGCAGTTGTAACGTCAATGTAAAAGCCATTGTAATGTCTCCAAAACTCCCACCACATCCCAGCTGAAAGCTCTGACTTTTGAATAAATATTATAAGCGTCATGGTGCTATATGCGGCAATACAACGACAACATGCATTAGCATAGATTTTCTCCGCTGGTTCAGTATTGGTACTTCCCAAAAACCATCTTTAATAGAGTAAAATAGATCTTCCTTGGTCAATAATTCTTCATCATTCTTCAAACCATGTCCATGACTTCTGCTAACACATGGTTCAAAAACACACTGAACTCATGGCTTTCATTTCACACATAGTTATTTGTTCACTTACATGTGCAGCTCTGTCACATCTGAAAATCTCATTTAATTTGTTCTGCTACAACATCTGACAGCTAGACCCTGGCTAAAGAGAAGTTTTACTGGTGTTGGCTCCCACAGCTAGGAGGTTTTTTTAACAGTTTTGTCATTCCTGTAGCCTTCCAAGGCCTAGCGCCCTTGGAGAGGGGGCAAAGGAAAATAACCAGAGTTGCGGCGCATTTCTACTGACAGGTGTTAATTTAACAGAAGTGCTCATGCTGTGTGGCTGTCAGACTGACCATTAGCCACACAACTTATAATAGAATATGATGTACTTTAAAGGCTACAGGGAACATGGCTTCAGTTTCGGTGCTGGTATATGGTATCCGAATTAAAGTTTTTCTTTCAGATAATTTGTCAGTATTGATTGCAACGGAGCTTTCAGAAAGCCTGCTTTTTGTGGCTTGCTGTATGTTGTACTCATCCTCAGTATAAGAAAGCTTTCCATCTCTTAACTCTCTGGTATCTGAATGGGAATCTAAAATACACTAAAGGGACATTTTCTCTGACAATATAGTATATATATATATATATATATATATATGCAGTATATACACATTTTTTTTAAGGAGCTAATGGAGTGACGACACAGCAGAATGATCACTGGTTCCCTGGACAAACTTCTATTGGATATTTATTTTTTGTTTTTTTGTTCAGTCTTATCCACAGTTCAGTCAGAGCCAATAGCAACCAATAGTTAGGTGCCCCCCATCCCACTACCAGGCTGGGAGGGTAAAGGCTACCATATGTGTCCTCTGAGACACATGAAGTCCCACCACATCTTTTCTAACTGCAGCAACCGCAACATCACTCACATAGCTCAACACGCATGCAGGAGAATATTAACTACTAGTTCTGCCGAAACAGAGGGGGAGGTTCTTCCTGTCGACCCAGAGGGAGTAAGGGTACTTAAACACTTAGCCATGGATCTCTGTGGCATCATCAAGGATCGATAGATCGAAATTATAGAGACTTCAGTCTAATCTGCCACCTCTGCAGAGCCAAATGACTCTTAATTGATATAGCAGTGGCATCTCTGCTGATATAGGGACCCCGATCAGACATGTTTGGCAATCGAGTTATCTCAGTACACTCAGGGCCCTGTCTGACCTTCTTTTGGTACATACAGTTATAATGTTAATTTGTGAAGACAAATGAGCCAGAGAATCTCCCAAATCTTATCTGAGTTAATTTATCTGAGTAAATTAATATTTATGGGCAGATTTGCAACAGTGCAAGGACACCATGTTTTAACAAACTAGTTCTTTCATTGTCAGCTTAAAAAAAACATATGTAACACAGCTTTAAATAAAAGTGGGGCATCCTTGGCTGATAATGCCACAGTTTCACAAAATGATCAATGTTCTTGACTTTTGCTATCAGACAACTGAGGATTCAAGCACACACTGGACTCAGTGGCCTCTATTTCACACCCTGACACTGTGTGGTTGATTAATCCAGACACTTTTGACACATGTCAAAACAATTAGCTTAATTAAAAGCCATATCTTAACTCAATGTACAGCTTTTCTATTCTTTTAAAATGGCCTCCAGTCAGTCTCAAGCCACACATGTCATGGCTTGAGACTCAATCCAACAAAACCAAAAAAGGCTTGCAACTCGACTTGGACATAAACACCTGACTCACACTTTGACTTGGATTAGGACTTGAAATTGCCCAAGGAGGAAGAAACATGGAGAGACATTTTTCACAAAGTTTTTTGCCTCAGCCACACCAGAACTATGCTAAAACTAGTATTTGATGCATGCCCAGCATTTAAACTGGTAGCAAATTACCTTCTTACAACCATCTTACCACCATCTTACTATTACAAAAGCTTAACTTGCTCTATTTGCTTTATTCATGTCTGCAGTTCAAACCATGACTGAAGTGTTACTTGAAAACACACAGAATATTTGCCATGATTATTTATTTGAATTCATTTCAATATATATCACAGTACTGACCCTTGGCTAGCATTGCTTACCAGCATGGGCAGGGTGTGGGAAATGGGGAATTCTAGCAAGCTAAGCTAACAGTCAGTTATTTTTATCCTTAAAATTAGCAACCGGAAATATTCTGTCTTAGCAAGGTGAAGATGGAAGTTTTCTCAAACTGTGCTGTTGCTCTTGTGTAAGTAATATATATCCATATACTTGAATCAAGTCAAGGGTAAGAGACAAAAATAATGTTATATGATAATAAATAGGCTATATTACCATTTCCAGCCCTTTTGGGGGAAGTACCAAAATGGCATTAAAGATTATTGAAGAATGTATAAAGACTGACTTGGATTTCAACTGTAGGCTTGAGTGTCAAGACTTACTTTACTACTTTACTACAACTCAGCTTTTATTGCCTTCTTCTGGCATTGGTTCAGTGTAGTTTTGCTCTCCCAGCTGCCACAAACTGAGTGACAGAAACAGATCTACAGTATGGGGTGACTGATAAAAATCCATCTGAAGTAGACAACACTACTGACAAAAGAATCTACACTCTTTTCCATGGTTCCCCATGTTATTCTACCTCAAAACCACCAAACACACACACTTTTAAATCCAAATTGACTTTCCTAAGTTCTATTACATATTGCATTACAGTCAGGTGAAGGTTTGAGCCTCCTCCCATCGGACAGCAGACAGAGGTGGCAATAGCTCAAGTCTGAGTTGCATTATATCTTGTTGGAATTAGAGACAGACAAAGAAACCCAAAGAAGGGGGACAGAGGAGTAAGGCGAAGCTCAAGGTAATTATGTGAATCCCTCACGCACACACTTCAATTAGACAGACACAAGTGTGGCCCAGGGGGAAACTTAATGATCACAAAGCAGGAAGGCTCAATAGAAATCAGCTTAGAGAGGAACAGTGGGCCCTAGGGTCAACCCCAGCACATCCAAACACCACTGTCTGAAAGGGTGCTGCCAACACACACACACACACACACACACACAAATATGTACATATGCACACACAGACAGTCACAAATTAGTCCACATGAATAGAAACAGTCCAACAAACACGACATAAACAAACATACACACATACTATCACATAATAGAAAAATAAGCAAAACACACACACAATAACTCCTGCACTGAGTGAGTCACTTGTTGTGCTTGTTTCTGTAATTGGTTTCTAAAAGTCTTGGCAAGCACTGAAGACACAGAAAACACTCCTACAAGGCGTGTGATTCGCCACGGCCTACATTACGCCTTTTCTAGGTTTTTCAGTAAAAGCAAAAATAATAAAAACATTTCTTTCACCCTTCGCTATCAAGAGGACATTTAGCAGCTCCTCACTTTGTATTTATCCTTATAATAAATATCACAGCAGAAACTCCATGCTCATACCAGCTCATAGCAGAGAATGAATGTGAAAAGCATCTTCAATTCTTCGCTCTGAGCACTTGGTTTGGATAGGGCTGCTTATGATTCTGAATGCACCGCTTTGATTAATGACTCCTATAAAGGCAGTGCACCCCCCACCCATAGATCAGGAGTAGAGGCACTACACAGACCTCCATAGACACCATTAACACGCACTTAAAGCCACAGTAAAACTGACACAGAGGTATTTAGCCATATTCAGGTGTGTGTATGCAGTTTATTGACTTGGCCTGCACAAAGTTGTGCTGTACACATGCAGGGGTGTGTCACTGGCGTATTAAATCAACCTTAGTATGAAATGCTGACTAGAAGCAGCAGGTCTTGGGCGGCCAGACTGCCCTGCAAAACCAGGCTGGGAGATTCACTCCTTCATCCAAACAGGGAACTTTATACTTCACTTGGGATGAGGAGTGTGAACTAGTAACCAATCGCAGCGCATGAGGGCGGGGCTTGGTGGAACAGGGGTGGAGAGAAACCGAGATAGCCGGAGGAGGCGCCGCCCCCGCCCAGCCACCAAAGCAGTGAGGGAAACGAGAGGACAGAGACCTCATCGCTGAGATGCTGCCATAGATAACACAGGCGAAATCAGTTAATGCATTTATTTACATTATATTTAACGTATTATAATCAAACTCTTGAGTATACTTGACTGGCAAGTCAAGTGATTAGGTTTGATTTAGATTATGACCAAAGGGAAAAAACGATAAAAACTATCGGGGGGTGGGTGGGTGGGGGTTTCTTTATGGGCCTGAGTCACAGCTCACCTCCTTCACAGAAGGGAGGAGACAAGAGCG
>JBBPDA010000145.1:3849696-3876980 GCA_037974385.1 Arnoldichthys spilopterus
ACACACACACACACACACACACACACACACACACACACACACACACACACACACACACACACACACACAGCTGTGTTTTGTCCAGAAACATCAAAACTAAATCCTGTTAGTGTAAAAGCTGAGATATGCTTATTTTGACAGTCTACATAAAGAGCCTACAAAGCTACAAATCACACATACACACACAATCATAAAAATGTATGCGTACGGTGTAAGTGAACACATGCATGAGAGAACAAGGGGTGGGGTGTTACCAGACATTCCTAACTGAGCTCAAGCAGCTTGTAAGAGCAGGAAATCAGCAGACAGTAAGCACTAGGGCTGTAAATCTATGATCTCAGGGTGATCCACTTTCATTATAATTCTTTAGGAAAATGATTTATTGCATCAAGATTTGCTTCAATTAGATTCAGTTAATTGTAGAGAAACGTACAAATTCGGATGTCTTTATAATGTTGATGTTGGAGCTGGGGGTTACAATGTCTACAGCCAAAATATAGCCAAGTAAACAAGCAGAAAACACAGAATGTGTCTTTTGAGTTGTTATATATGGTGATCATGCTAAAATAGTGGTAAATTGAACACTTCTGTTGTCCTACAATGCCAGATATGTATCTCTCCAACAAGAAATAATTTTAAAATATATATGTTTTAGGGAAAATATCTTCAAAACTCTCATAAACTGTTTCTTTCATCAGATTACATCAGATTTGTAACAATTCCATGTAGTAACTCTCTTTGAAAGAACTTTAAACAGTTTGCATGGGTTATCATCAGTGTTGTGAAAAATTCTTACTCTTTAAGACTCTTTAGAATGATGTAACAGAGTCCTGGTGTTGTGTCCTTGTCTTAGCCCCGCCCCCCACAGCTGAGTCTTGTATGTTCTCATCTTCCTCATCAGCTGTGGATCATCATGTGTTCTTTAAATGCCTTGTGTGTCACCCCTCCTGTTGTCAGTCTTATGTTATACATGCCTTGTCTTGATCCTGTCGAGTCGTTGTGTGTTTTAATAAAACCGAAGTCAAGTCCTGCCTGCGACTGCTGCCTAAAACAACTCCAAACCATGACAAATGACTTGTTTCACAACAAAAACCCAGCGATGTATCCTTGTTTACATCGCATCCAGTCTAAATAATGCAAAAATCAGTGAATATCCCCTTTATAAAATGAAGCTGAAGTAATAAATACTATATGGTAATACTGTATGGTAAAGGCAAGATTTTTTTTTGTTTTGTTTTACCAAATTTCACCCAATTTAGTTGCTGCAAATTCTCTGCTATTATCTTGGTTTGCTTATATCCCAAAAACAACCCAGGAGAATGAGGGATAGCTCACGCTTCCTCTGAGACTATTTTAATTGATTTTAATTGATTATAACGTTGTAAAATCAATGCAGTTGAATCACCATCTTTAGTCTGATGCAGTGAATCAATGTATTTTGACCACAATCTTTAAAAAGTTCTCTTTGGCTATGCACTGTGTGACCTTCCTTCTCATTCTTTTCAGGTTCCTTCATGTCCCCCCAATGCCCAACCACCAGAAACTAATTCACTTCCACATGGCAGAAAAGAAGGTCAAGGAATCTTTCCCCTGTGACTCGGTGGCCCTGTGTTTCTTTCCCCCTCTCTCTGGGGGGATGTTGGTAGTTAATATTTTAACTGGATCTCCAGCACTGCACTCACTCTAATATGGCTGCGTTAATCTGTGCCTCCCAGCCCATTCCTTTATTGAACCGATTCTACTAAACAGGTTGACAACTGCTGGATATGTGAAAGCACAGCATGTGGGTCCATGCTCTTTGCATTCCTCTTTACTCTGTGAAACCTGGCAGAACATTTCCCATCTGCCTCCAGAGAACCACTTTCAATGCCTTTAATAGCTGATCTCTCAGCCTTAGTTGCCAGCTGAATACCAGGCGAGATGGTAAAGTGAATAAAGAAACCTTAAGCATTGATCTTAGGCAGTGATTTAACAAAAACTAAAATCTCAATCATATCAAAAGCAGCTGAGTTTTAATATAATGGAGTTCAAACAGATGAATATGCAGAAAAATGTTTTGATTCAAGGGGGGTTTCTTGAAATGGTTTGACAAATGATGAGTCTGTTTTTCATCAGGGGTCAAAGATTCTTCATTCATCTAAAACAGAGGATTTCAACCTTTTTGACCTGAGTATCCACCCACTCCAAATACCCCTCCCCCTCTAGAAAAGAAAACATCCCCACCTTTGAATACAAATTAGGAAAATTAGCACCTGGTGAGTTGCACACATATGTGTTTATACAAAGATACAGGAAGACAAAGCATTGCGTTATATTTTGGTTGTGTTTTTAAAATAAAATGTTTAAGTAATTTATTAGCTAATACAAGCTCAACTCAAAGAGTCATTGATCAGGTTATTATAGTCATTATGTCAGTAGTTATGATATTAAAATCAGGGCCTGTACTTCCATTACTCTTCCATTGTCTTATTACAATTATTTTGAGGCTATAAAAAAATTTCACAAAAACTATTGTGTATATTCTGTATACATGGTAGTGGATATATAAAATATATTTAAATTAGCAATGAGCAATAATGATGTTCTACACATCAACATGAATGTCAAGCCATGACAAAAATATGTATATATAGCATTTTAAACCTGACACCAAACATCACACCTGACATCAGATATTCTTCTTTTCTGTATGCATCAACAGTGACGAGACAAGTCCTCAATATGAGTCTGTTTCTCTCATTCTCTTCTTATTCTCTCATGTCTATTAGCAAGACTATATTGTCAGTAATTTGAGACTCACCATCTGTATAAAGGTAAACATTTAGATTATAATATTTAGAAGTGAAGTAATAGATATTTTTTATTTAAAATACTAATTAAATTTTTCAAATTGGCTTAATACAAGCTTTTACATCTCATTTTTGGTGAATGATTATTGTTGGTGCTCTAGTTGTTCTTTAGCTATGTTGATTTAAAGAATCCTCTCTTATGCCTTGTTCACACTATTTTAAGACTGTTTGTGATTCACTGGCAGGTCTACAATTCTACGTTTGATTGATGATCAACAATCGCTATGTGTGAACAGTACCAAAACTAGTCACCTACTTTGACCACACACCTAGCCTGCTTAATTTCTGGGCCAGTCACTGGGGAGCTACACCCAAAAGGAGTGCAAGGTATGATTTGATGGAAAGAGGCAGCGGACATTCACTTAAGCTTAAATAAAAAAAAAAAAGAGCATGGCTGCATCACGGTGGACTCAGCAAACTGAACAGAATCTAATGACTTACCTCCAATCTCTGTAGATTAGTCAATCCATACTGACTGTGTGTGCTGATCCATTCCTTCACACTGCAACCCCCCCGACATTTAAACTACTGTTTGGTGTGCGATTTTTTTGTGACAGAACATTGTTTTGTAGACAAGATGGACCAGTCATGCTGAAAGATTGTAGAATCGGTGATCCCCTGTCACTGCTCTGTTGACACTGCACAACTTTCTGACTTGTGACTGGTTTCATCAAGGTTGTGTAGTGTGCACAGTACAGCAATCAGACCACTTTCAGTTTTGTGTAATGAGAAGTTGGCATTACTGGGCTAGGAACTCCAATATCCTGTCCAAAACTGGACTGGGGGCTATGGTTATGGTTGGGGACTATGTGTGGATTGGGGGGACTATGGTTATGACTGGGGGCTGTGTATTTCCTAAGAAAGCACTATCATCAGCTCAAAAACCTGTCAAAAGCCACAGATTTACTAATGAGATAAACATGTTTAGTACATGTAATTACTGTTGACAAACTAAACACTTTTACACCTGCTTTATTTGGTGTGATGCATGTCCGGGTGGCTGTCTTTGTAAATAAAGTAGAAGTGAAGCAATGCGTTTGATTGTGGCAACAACCAACATATTTTTCCATATTTGGTGAAGCTTTAGGGATAAGACTGATAAAATTCAACCTGACAATCCAATCAATCATACAGAAGCAGAGACTTTTACAGAAGTAAAATGATTTTTATTGCTTTGAGATTGTGATACATGTGCACATGAACTGTAATGGATATGACAAAACATTTACAGCACTGTACAGGGCTTAGATAGATTAGGGGAGGACATAGGCACTCCAACCGGTCAGTGTCTATGAAGCCCTATTCTCATCAGTGTGCAAAATGTGTTTTGACACATTCATGTTTCTGACATTTTAAACAACCTGCCACAGTAGCTTTTCTTTCATTTCAGACTAAATATAACTAAGTGACTATTAGTCATTGTGAATGCACTTCACACAAAGTGCACCACAACAAAATGTGACCTCTGCATTTAATTTATCCACATGTGGAGCAGAGGGCAGTTATCAACAGCGCCCAGGTAGCAGGATGTAGCAGGATGGTACCTTCCTTAAGATTACCTCAGTGGTACCTGAGCCGGAACTTGAACCTGTGACATATCACAGATTTTCCAAAAGTACTCATCACATCTGCAAGTTCCTAACGACTAAGCCTCCACTTCCTACTCTTGTTGCCCTTGTGAATTATTGAGTGTTGAGTGCCTAACACCCTGCTGCTGGTTTCTGGCTTGTTCCCTTTTTAGACCACTTTCTAGGGTAGTTCTTAACCACTTGTGACCTAGAGTAGCCCATTTTTTAATGCTCAGAACCAGTCACCTGGTCATAACCATTTGGCCCTTTTCAACGTTTTGAGGTGTTTACATGCCATTTCTCCAACCAGCACCTTAAATATGAGAACTAACTGTTCACTTCCATAAAATATACCCCAGACCTTCACATGTGCAACTGTAATAATTATTGCGTGGGAGGCTATAATGTGTTGGATTACCAGTGTATAATCTAATGAACTTCAGCTATTGCAGTGCAAAACCAGCAGCACCACTGATAATAATAGAATAATCATCAGCTAAAAGTCTGATTCAAATTAAGTGTGTAAACAGCCTTAAAGTAGGTCCACTGGCACAGCTGCAGCACTAGGTTTGTGATAATGATAATTTCTTTAAAAAGTAGTTAATGTTGCTAATAAAAGCCATGCAATCAATAATGGACTGCAATGGGTGAAGCAATATATTACATTAATGCAATAAATGCTAAAAGGAAGTGAACTGAAAGACAACATTTGTGCTTATATACAATATTTCACACATTGGAATCAAGTCAAATCAATGCATGACTTTTCAGTGTGGATATATCTCACTTCGAGAATCATTTGCAATGCAATTAATGTGTTCATTTATTGATTTGCAGGGACCATTAGGGTTGGTCACCAGGTTGAAAAACCCTAATCTTTGACAGTTTGTGAAAGATTCAACAGTGTTGTTTAGTGTTAGCTTTAATACATATGGCAGTGCTACCATTGAGCACATAAAGTTGCCATCAGGTGCTTATTCTTTTTCTTATTCAGTTAGGGCTGAGAGCATTTCCGTTTAACTTAATAAAGGAAACAAGACTAACAAGCAAGGGCTGTAACAAAACACTTTCAAATTTTGGCACAGTAAGGTCCCATTTGGGTTTCAGGCTGCTTCTTCAAAAAGGGCTCAGCAATGATAATGCTTCATTTTTAATACACAATGAAGCACTGGGTGTCATTGAAAGCTCAGTTTTCTTTGAAACTGAACAACTTGAATACTAATAGAACACAGGCTTTGGAAAATAATTCCCAGTTAAAAATTGGAAATTAAATTGCAATGAAAGTGAAGGACTAGAATCACTAACAAGTTAAGTTATTTTAGAACTAATTAGCCTGTAGTTCCACAAGCAATTTTAAATATAGATTTATTTATGGTTACTCAGATTTCCTGGTTTTTTTTTTAGAAACTGAACATACGAAAGAAAATTGAATTCCTTTGCACTTTGTCCAAATTGGCATTGTAATTAAATGTCAAATATTTTACAAATGAATGTGGTTCAGATATTAATTTCAAGCAGCCATATGTATAGTGCGTGCCTAAATGCCATTGCTGACCATGAATTTCTCACTGCATTCTGTGTTGTCTGTTAGAGGTATTCGTACTGTGGATGTTGTCCCTGTTGTTTAACAGCCTGATTTTAGACAGAAATATTTGAAAGAAACTGAGCCGCACAGAATTCAAATTATCCTGAGAAGGAAGAAGGAAGAAAAGAAGGAAGTATAAAGGAGGATATTTCTGTATTTGTGAATGTAGTAATTTTTGTCATCTGGGATTAAATGCACCCAGCAGGGAAAACTTTAGTTTAGTTCATTTGCTATCATCATGCAAACTGAACACAAACAGCATAGCTACTTCAAAAATGACTCAAATTACATCTTTAGTGGCAATTTTGCCAGAATGTTTTTATCTTTGATGTTTCCTGGGCCACTGGGTATAGCGCAATATTGGAGGGATGAATAAACAGTTCCTGAGCAGTGCTGAAGAGACACTTTAGTGTAATTTGGTGCTGTAGCAAAATAATAACGTATGAAACTACTACTTCTAAGTGAAATTGAACTGGATATGTATAGCTGTGGGAATCAAGACTACACTCTGAAAAATAAAAGTTTCTTAATGGATCTTGACTTGCATGTACAGTTCTAGGTAAATCTTTTATTCATATAGAACCTTTATTTTATGCAGATGCTTATCAAAAGAAAAAAAATCTTCCCACTTGCATATCAACCAGGTATTTTTGTTTCACTCAATTTACAAGTTTAAATATGACAGGTTCCACCCGCAGGAGGTTCTAATCAATGACACCTGAAACACCATGATTCTAATTGTATGCCCACAAAGGTGTGATAAATTTAAGGGTGTACTGACTTTTGAATGAGACTGATCTGTTTTGTTTTACTCGGTTCATGAAAACGACTACAGAATGTCCATTTTATGTGTCATTTGTCAGAGTATAATCATGTTTTCTTTAGGGACTGCATTAAAACGGGTAAAATATTAGGATTAAGGTTGGAAAAAATCAACCATTCCATATTTTTTTACCTTGACTGTAATGTTTGTATAATCTATTGTCTGTATATATTGCATTTTAAAGCCACAAAAAATTCACAAGAGTCAATTTGTTACTAGGATTTTATCATAAATAAGACGTTTTCATAGATTTTTGGCAGGTCAGCCCAGAATAGCATTTTATAGTTTCTAAATATTTGTTGGTATTTCCAAACTGAAATATTTGTTCTTAAAATCATGCTTAAAATCTACTCTAACATTACTGCAGTTCAGCATTTACCCAGTAGGCAGCAACAGTATATTACTGTATAAATCAATTGAAGCCCAGCTGCTCATGTGTCATGTTGCAATTGTTTTTTTTGTTTGTTTTTTTTTTTTGTTCTAAAGAGGTGAAATGAATGTCTGAACTAAATCAGCTGTAACTAAAGATTTTCCAAAAGTAACAATCACTGTCCTTATCAAATGGCTTTGTTGATGCTGTGTTGTAGTATATGCTACAAATGTTTGTAAAAAAAAAGATTATAATATTAAATATAAACTCAAATACCAACGTAATTTACATTTGCATTTAGCGCATTGATACAGAATTCGTTCATTGTGAGTTGGTCTTACATGTACACATAACTGGTTCTATGCAACAGCTTTAAACTTTAAACATGGTTTATCCAATCACATTTTATAATCAAAAGTATCTGTTTTACAAAATGAACTATTTATAGTGTTGTCACCTTATCCTGCTGCTGTTGTTCTGCCTTAAACTGTAGCAGCATGCTCCACAGGAATTATATTTCGCTGTAAGGGCTGTTATTAGGAAGGTATGACAATGAAGGTGACTTTATTGGTGTCCAAACCTGAAAACAAACGTCTTGATGCCTTGCTGCCCATGCTGTCTAAATAGTCAGTGCCTAAGAAGACATTTTTGTGATGAAGGTACCTGCAATCGAATTGTTTGAGACAATTAGATACACTGCCTTCCTGTCTTGGAAAACAGCTTTGAGTTGGCAGCGTTTGCTACGTTCAGACACAGCTACTGACTTAAAAAATATCTACTGAATAGGATACAAAAGTGGTTTGGTGGCATGGCATGGTTGAATAAAGCAGCTTTTAACAACAGCTTATGCTTTTTGGAATAAGGCTTTATATATCTTAATTTAGGTTTAGGTCAATTGCCATAAAAGGTTTATGTGTCATGTTGGCCTATGAACAGCAGCCTGCAGTAAAGCACTACCAGCAGCTCTTCTGTGGAATCGCTTCAAGAACCCCTTTTATCTTTCAGAGTGTTCTTTGCCCCTAACATCACTTCACAAAACTTTCAACTGCATTTACAAATGCCAGTGTCTTCAGGCTGAAGCCCTTATTCCAGCATGCTGCATGGAGCCATGTGATGCTGCCATATCCACTTACCGTGACTGATGCTCTTTCTCAGCAGGCAACTGAAGTACAAAGAAAAATACCACCAAGCTTTGGTGACTAAGGAGGTTAATCTAGTAAACACTTGACATTTGCTCCACTGCAAGCTTTTAATAGTGTGGACACCACATCCCTGATCTCTTTGGCATTTTTTCCTTAGAGGGAATCAAACCTTTCTATCCAACAATGCTTTAATGAGGGCCCACTCTAGAAACAAACATTACACAATAACGTGATATGGCATTACCA
Source organism: Arnoldichthys spilopterus (assembly GCA_037974385.1). Lineage (NCBI taxonomy): Eukaryota > Metazoa > Chordata > Actinopteri > Characiformes > Lepidarchidae > Arnoldichthys > Arnoldichthys spilopterus. Next base: position 3,858,280 of record JBBPDA010000145.1, read on the forward strand.
TGTGTACAGAAGTTGCATTTTTTTAGAAATACCGACCTAGTTAATACACACTTGCAGGTAAAAATTAGAGATCATTGTAAGGATGAGCACCCCGCCAGGCTGGCTGGGGGCGTTTGGTGATGCATCGTCATGGTTATGTCAATCGTGCTTATGTGTATCACCTGGGCCAAAGCCCTTACATGCATGGTTGTTTAACTGGGCAGCGTGGAATGGTTGTCTCTGGTTACAGGTGTGGTTAGCATGTTTGCTGTGGCAATCTGGTAAAGGCTCTTGGGTGTTTATCCTGTGGGTCTCCCTATCTCTCCCTCTGTCCTTAGCAGACAGGCCTCTTTTTTGGCCCCTATGCTGGGCTTCCAATTTTGGTGTCTTGGGGTTCCATTCCCCTGCCCCCTGTGACTTCTAATAGGAGTGGGTTCTGTTTGGTTCCGGTTAGCATGTGTGCTGGCTGCACCAGGGAGGCTCGCATCCGTAGGTTTTGTTTTTGTCTCTTCAAATACAAGAGTCTCATTACTAGTGTCAACCAGAGCAGGCCCTCTTGCCCGATGCTAACACATAGTGGGCTTTGCTAACTGTCCACACTAGCAAACACCATGCTGTGCTTACATCTGGCATCAACGGGAAGTGGTTTACCCACCCACTTTCCGACAACGTGTATTAACACCTGTTTTCTGGACGAGGAAAGCAATTGCCTCGTGAAGCAATTGCCAGTTTTAAACTACAGCTGCTTTTCTAACATTCCTTAGTCTAGACTACTGTGAGTATTTTAACTGACACTTGGTTGTGTTAATAGCTGGTAGATGAAAAATGCAATGCAAAACCAATTAATCAATGGGGACTGGCTTCTCGGGTCTGACATCATTGATAATATGAGCTAAAAGTCTTGTGTGTGAATGTCTAAAGCTGCATAATCATCTTGGCTGTTTAGTCTGTGAATGTAATCACTATGTTTGGCCTGAAATTGAGCTGAAAAGCCATTTTTAAATGATTATACAATCACTGTGAGCAATTTATAAAGCCTTAATGATCTTAAATGTTAGTCACCGTCCTCTCGGCTTTCTTCAGATGCCTTTACTTCCACCAGATCTCTGAGTAACTTACTGGTCTTTTGAATTATGTAGGAGTGACTGACAGGTGATGCAAGTGGGAGGCAACATCATCAACCAAATGTTTGACAAGAAATAAATCCATCAATACCACCAACCCTTGGCCAAAAGGTGGTGAGAAAAATATCTTCATTGACAGAGAAGAAGGCGAGGGCTTGTAAGGCAAGTGCTATGAACTAGAATTAAAATCTTGCATTTGTTTATTGAATATTTGTATTTAATGGTCAAGCCCTGCTATGACATTTATGTCTATGTAAAAAGTGAGTGGGGTACGTTAATGCTATATGGAAATATTGGAAGAGGGTGAGATTATGTGAGGAAGTTTCCTTCAGAGTGAATGTAATTATGTTATAAAATGCTAGAAAATGACAGCAGAGTTTGCCTATATGCAAGAAATCTCTGTAATAATAAAGAAAACTTGTTTTTGCTTTTCTTCAGTACACTATATTGGAAGTAAAGCTTTAAGTACAGTTATTTAGAGCCATATGCCACCCATACTATTACCTGGTACTGCATACAAAATACCACAGACAGCACAGGTGTATTAAACTCATCAGCAAAGCAGAGCTTTTGGCTTATTTAGGTTTTAAACGATAAATAATAAATCATGGATCTTAACCCTGTATATGCTGCAGAGACGATGTAGAAAACAGACTCAAAAACCTTTTAAATGAAATCTGTCAATGTTAAAATGAGATCTGTCAATAAAACCTTAGTTGTGAGCATTTCCTTGGAAACAGTGCCACTCTCTGTTTGATGTGGTTTACCACTCAGAGGGTCAGCAACATTCCTCCAAATTCTCATTTCAAACACTGCAGCAACCAACTCCCACACAACAGACCGGCAGACAAAATGTTTTCACACGTTGGAGTTAAACACTGAGTCACAGACAGATGTTGAGTCTGCTGCTGAATGTGCCTTGTGTGTCATACAGAAGATGACAATACCAGGCAGAAAGAAGATTTCCATCAGAAGCACTTTGGTGCCCTCTACTGGCACATGCATTACAGTGCAACCTCTATTTGCATTGAGTAATAAAGTGTAATTGGTCTCTTTGGTTATGTGGCTGGGTTCATTACTCAGCTCATCTAGTAGATCAGATGCAGGCCCTGGGGGGAAGGGCAGCATGAATAACAGAAAAGCACACTAAAAATGCCCTTGATAATAATAGTGTATTCAGCACAGCACAATAATGAACTCATTAGCTCATGACTACATTAAGAACAAAACGGTATCATGATATGTTCTCAGAGCAACGTTTTGGCCAAGATAAATAAATTAGTAAAATGTTTAGTGTTTTCTGTTTACCTTGCATGTAGTTAAACAACCAAGACAGTCTGAAGTTTTACATATTTAGTTTTGTATTGGAGCTAAAAGGCTCATTAAAAAGTAATGGAAGTTTTACCCCATCAATTAGTCCATTTACACAGCATGCATAAATTATAGCACACTCGCCCCAAACTGCAACAGGTTAAGGAGTAGAAATAATGTCCAATAGATGTATGTGGTTCCTGGCAGTGGGACATCCTGTTCCCTATCAAAATGGACAAATGTAGCAATGCCCCCACAATCAATGGCCAGAAGAGTGTACAGTTGGCACATGCTTCATCCTCCCAGTGAAAGCAACTATTTGTCATTGTAATACCGCTATCACACAAAGTGCACCACAACGAAATGTGACCACTACATTTAACCCATCACACATTAAGCAGTGAGCAGCCATTAACAGCAACCAGTCACTGGTCACCGGTCTTTGTTTGTACCGGTCCGTCTTTGCACTGTCTTGCAATGTTTGCACATCCTTGCACACAATGCACTTTATGTTGTCAGTTGTGCAGTGTTTGTGGTCCTGTGTTTCACGTAGCACCCTGGCCCTGGAGGAACATTTTGTTCGGAGGAATTGTTTCCTTTCACTGTGTACTGTGTGAACTGTACAGGGTTTAAATGACAATAAAAGCCAACTTGACTTGATTTCATGGAAATGTAGCATATTGTGTTAAATTTCATGGTAATTCATACTGACTGCAGAGCCCAGTATTGAACCGAATTGCATTTTTGCAGATTCTAAGGTATCGAAAATGTAATGCATCATTTTGTGATCCAATTGTGATGACACTTAATACACACACCTACTAGTTATGGGTGGAATTGAACATGACCAAAATGGGAGAATGCCAAAAAGAATAAACTTAAGAATAAAAATTTTCTGCAATTAAGAGTGCATTTAGGTTTTTCAATTACTGCAGTTCAAAACATCTCCAGTAGGCTGAAGCGATGTATTAGAAGTCAGATGAAGCCCTGCTGTTAACACAGTGCATTTGTAACCTCTTGTTCACATACAGCTTATGTGGGTCATATAGGGAGAAAGGGTGTAACAATTTCGAGTGATTGATTTATTTACTACTATAAGGATTTTAGTGATGATAGTAATCTGTGATCCCATTCTCATACTCCGGCAGAACAAAGAGGTTTGATGCAGTTACATGTGGAGAGTGTTGCAATTTATGATATCGGGTGTCATTTGGGAACAAAATCCCAATGACCTGACCCACAGAAATAACTTGATTGTTTTGCATTATTTTCCATTATGAGTTAAGAATGTTTAATTCCTTCTCCTGAAAAGCTACTATTTTGGAGAAACAAGGTTTTGTTCCACCTACTGTACATTCCTCAGCCTTAACATTAAAACCTCTCTGCCATAATATTATGTAGGTCCCCCTATTGTACCACCAAAACAACTCTGACCATAGAGGCATTATGACCTCAAGACCTCTGAAGGTGTGTGCTGCTGATCTCTTTACCTGATGAGCAGCGAACACATGCACTCAGTCATTCACATGATAAAAAAAAGAGCTTCATCAGACAAGGCCACTTCCTTTCATTGCTCTGTGGTCCAATTCTGATGTTCATGTGCCCATTGCATGCACTGTTACTCAGCCCCATACACAGCAATGGGGAGTGGTGGCCTAGTGGTTAGGACAGTGCCCTTGTGACCTGAAGTATGCAAGTTCAAGTCCTTGCCTGGGCACCACTGAGGTACCCTTGACTAAGGTACCTACACTACACTGCTCCCCGGGTGCTGTTGATAGCTGCCTGCTGCTCCATGTGTGCACGTGTGATGAGTTAAATGCAGAGGTCACATTTCACGGTGTTCACAATGACAAATAATCACTTTTACTTGAAATAGTCACACATACACACACACACACACACACACACACACACACACGTGACTTATTTATCATTTATCAAAATTGCACCAAGCTAGGTAAAGTGCCTGGGGAGCAGCATAGCAGGATGGTACTTTGCTCAAGGGTACCTCAGTGGCACCTGGGCTGGGACTTGAACCTTAAAAAGGCAAGGTCCTAGCCACTATGCCACCATTGCCCAGCTTTATTTTTTTTTAGTGAAGTGATATATAGGTTTATATATATATATATGTATATGATATATATATATATATAGTTTATATAAACTTAAACCAAAGTAAACATGGCTATATCAAATATGAATATAAGTAAAAAGATCATCCAAGCTTTTCTAGCTTGACATAAAAATCATCACACATTTAATGGGAAAAAACATCTCAAACACCACGATCTCGCTGATCTTGCAGTGATCTTATCCTAATTAGCTTCTAATGGCAAAACCAAAGGTATAATCACTTTCTCACCTACATCCAGTCAGAGTTGGATAGGTAAAGATTTTTAGGGGGAATAATGAGTGTTTTCTGCTGGTCGCCATTACCCCCTCTCTGTAGGACAGAGCGCCTCTGGTTCCGTGAGGGGAAATAAAAGAGCTCTGTGACCCCACACCAAAAGCAAAGGCCACACTGAGGAAATAGAACCTGACAACTTCCATACCTCACTCAGACCTTAACACACCGGCCCCAAAACCACAGCGCAACACTGACATTAACTAATGAGTCAGACGTGTCATTTGGATAGGTGTATACTTAGATGTAATATCTGGGCACTCAGTCAAGCTATGTGATGATGACAGGTTACTAAATTTACTAACTAAATAGTCATTAAACGTTTAGTCTGGGATCTCTTTCTCTAAGGTCTCTGTAGGCTTCTAGGCTTAGCTCAGAACTATATATATATACATACATACACATATATTAAATATATTATTATAATATATAATATTGTTGCTAAAAAAAAAACCTTGAATCTCTGAATTAGAGCTTTTCCTTAAACGTTTTTAACTTTAATGTTGACTGTTGACCGAAGTAATTCTGGACTATTTCTTTCATGTCCAGTTATAAATTCTTCATGTAATGTAAAGTGCAGCTTATATTTTCAAATGGTGTGAAAAAAACTACTGGAGCTATATGATTTGATATGACTGTAATTATACATACTAAGTCTCCTAAACAATATTAGTAAATAATGAGATATAGAAGTAAAATTTTATAACAGTGCTGCATTTTTAAACTAAGCACTAAAAGGATTTGAGAAAAAGAAATGACTTGGAAAGATGTCCAGCATATTTCCAACAACACAACAAATACCTGAAAGATTGTTGTCCAGATGTGAAATCAAGCTTGCAAATGTGGCGCTCTGCGTTTATCTTATTTTTTTTTGTTTTCTCTAATGTGTGAGCACACAAGCTCTGACCAAGCAAATGATAAATTCCAGACAAACACACACTGGTTATGGAGTCAGTGACCAGTAAGACCTGCATTGGGATACAGGTCAAACGATTAATGACCAAGTTCAACCAGGACCAAACCCTCGCTCCTATGCCCTGAAGCTGTCCAGAGACAGAGTAAGAGCCCAAGCACGGTCAATGAAGCCAATTTCATAAACGTGCTTGTAACTTAATATTAGGAAATAAAACATGCACGAGCCAGAGTGTCAGTATAAATAATCAATATTTCAGTTTTGCACATAGTGGCTTAGTTTTGTGATGCAATTTATCTGTACATGAAAATATATAGTCACAAATTCACTTTTATGCAAATAAACTTTTACAGAATGCACCAAAAATAAATATTGGATTTCAGATTTCATCATCAGGATGGAGTCTTCTTGAACCGTTTCTGTAAAAACATGCACACATATTTGCTTTTAAATGAAAAACAGAGTTAATTAGAACCTGAGCATTTTGTTCAATAATTGGCTAAGAGGAGAATACCATACATGCAGCGAAATATTAAATATGTATTTTCTATTAATTTCTAAAACTTTGGGTCATGTATAACTTTGTCATGCTTTATTAAATCTGGTAACAGATGAAAAAGGGTCATTAGCAAAGAAACCACTGTAATTACCAGCTGAATGATTAAATAGACAGTATATAAATAACCAAAGCCAGGACAGAAGTGTAATAGGCAATGAATCATTTATAAGAATTATGGCACATTTTTCAAGAGTTATTGCAAAACATCTAAAAATATCTGTATTGGTCTTAAATGGTTAAATCAAAAACCTAAAGGTTCCATTCTGATCTGTTGCATGAAACGTTTTAATTTGAATTGTTTAAACAAAATAATTTGCTTTAACATAATGATGAAACACTTTTCCACAAATATTCAAGCTGCTCTGCTTAAAAATCGTATTTCTGAAATTCACTGCAAATGTTAACACTGTCCATGAAAAGTCATAAATTAAAGATTCACTGTGTTGTAACTGATAAGCTAATAAATTAATCAGCTGTTCATTACGCATTATTTATTATTATATTATTTGATCATAAAGTTATATTATACAAATATACACTTAATACGTCTCTATTATATTATGCTACATGTATTATTGTCTGATTAGGGTCAAAGGAATTGTTCATTGAGTGCATTGATACCTGAAAGCTTAGTTTTCCTTTATTTTTTATTGTAGTTACTGATTAACTGTGTATAACTACAGTTTACTACACTAATAATGGACTAATAATGGCATAAATAAATAACATGAGAACTAACTACTTGTGCATTAGTTCCATTCTTTATCTATTAATTAATTAACTAATCAAGTATTACATTGCTCTTCCACTGTGCATTGTATTGTGAAACAAAGCCCAGGGCCACATTGCTTTCCTCCATATATTCAGCCTGTTTTCAGAGATGTCTTACATTTTGATCATTAATTATTATTTGTATGTCCTATTTAACCAACACTAATTTGTGTTCCTCCATGTAAAGTAATGATCTTCACCACTAAATATTCTACTCCAGATCAAGATGTGACTAGTTACTGATACATTAAGCACTATCTTCTGAAAAATACATCTTCGCATAGTATAATCAGTGGTGAAGGTGATCACTTGAGGCAGTCATGAATGGTGAAGAATGTAGACAGTCTTGAGCATAGCAAAGCAGCTGAATATGTGGCAGTGCATAAAACTGTACAGTAAAGCCAAGCACTGTGTTCTATGCAGCACTGTGCAATGTAGGAAAAATGGAATGAGTAATTGGTGAGCGAATTAAACGATAATCATCATGACTAACACACAATAACTTATTAGTCCTTAATAATATGTTAGTGCTCTACATGATTATGGACACTTATCAGTTCAATATGAACTACTTATACCACACTATCGGTCAACGGTGAACTAAATGACTTATTACTAAGTACTTAATCAATAACTAACTATTGCTTAACAAAGAACTCATTCATATCTAATGGGTAAGGGGTATTAATCACATATTAACATGTAACTGAAACTCAATGTTTAGTTAAGTTTTTCCCCTTTAGAAAAGTGCAACCTAATAAAAACCTTTGCTTCTAATACTGTGTATTTTATTTATTTTTATTTATTATTTTTTTATTATTTCAATCTCATTTTACTGTGTTTCACTAACCAATGTATTATTATTATTTACTTTCTAAAATACTCTGTGTATATAATCTATGCCGTTTTTTTCTGTAGATACTACAATCACAATTAAAATGTCTTATCATGTTAAATCAAACCAAAAAATACATATAAGTGAATAAAGAGAAGAAACAGGGCTTTGCTTTTTGTTGTTAAAATGATCTGCAAAAGCTATGGCCCCTATAATAAAGTTTCACACACTACTACTCTTAACTTAACTGTAATTACTGCACATGGAGCTGAGGGATGTGAATTCTCTCATTTTACAGCTGCAAACATCACTTTTATACAACAGTATAAACTCTGTACTAAAAGAAAAGAATAGAAAACATATTGTGGTATTTGCAATCATTTTTACAACAGATCAGCAAACTACTGGCACGCACACTATGACTACTGTACCATAGCTGTGTGGCGTAAATAAATATTTAAAAAGTAATACACAAAATCCTAAAAATAAAACATCATGTGCATAACAGTTAAAAATACACCACACAGATACTGTCTGTATCATAAATGTACATACATAGTGATAATTAGTTACCTAGTGATTAGTTAAGTTGTTACTCTATGCTCTAACTAATTACTTTATTATTTAGTTTGCATAATAATTATTAATAATAATTATAACTATAACTAAAATATAAATAATAATTCATAATAATAATAACAATAATAATAATAATATTAATAATAATAATAATAAACACATCTTAAAACTGTGCATATTTAAAAAAAATGCATTTGTTTGACATTAATCAGTTCTTTTAATCAATTTTTATATTATTGACAGGAAGAAAATGCTCTAAAAATCAAGACAGTGGCCCAAAATACAGACATTTTTTTTTTAAGCAAACACCTTTTAATAGTGTAAATGTACTGTAGCATATGGGATATCAGCAAAAGAGCATGCAGGGAATTCTACTACTGTTTGGGCTGGGGCAGTTGGAGGAGGGTGGAATGGCAAGTCAAGTTGAAGTGTTGTCATCCTCATGAATTAATTAACAGCACACACTGCCTTAATACTGGCAACAGTTTCACCAGCAGGCCGGGAGCGCCAACAGCAAAGGAGGATGTGAGAGAGAACAGGTAGATAGATAGACGGATAGTAAAACAAAAAGAAAGACAAAAGAATGGATTATTTTTTAATGATTGTATCCATGTATACAAGTGATATCATTATAAAAAATATCTTGTTTTTAATAATGAACATATTGAAAACATATAATATTATGTAATTTCCACAGATTAAGATATAAAGCAAGGGATAAATGGAAAAAGCTGTGTGTATGGTATATGTATAAGTGCATACTGAGATTTTTAGCTATAAATATTTCCTACAAGACAGTTATAAAGGAGCTTTTGTATTACTGGTTATTAAAAATGAATTAATTAACATAGAAAATGAGAGCTTGTGCAAGAAAGAGAGACACTGAGTGGATGTGTACGAGAGAGAGAGAGAGAGAGAGAGAGAGAGAGAGTGAAAGAAAGATAGGGGTTGGGGGAGAGAGAAAGCAAAGATGGGGGTAGCGTTGGTAGGAGGGGCCTGCCAAAGTCCAAGCTGGGCGGGGCAGGAAACTTGCGTGACAAACAGGGTGAAAAACAAGCGTCTCCAGGCCCAGCCGCTCTCCTCTGGGCAGTGCATTAATACCACCGCCTTTCATCTTTCATGTCGCTTTTGGTTAACCCAGCACTGCCTCCACTCCCTACATCCATCTTTAATCAGCACTCCCCCAAAAAGCCCTACCAATTACCCCAACCAGGCTGACCAGGCCAGAGCAATCCATGCCCGAGAAGCTGGAACCAAGGCATGAATAGATCAGCCCATAAGCACAACTGACTCTCTATCAGAATCTCTGACAGGGTGAGGTAACGTTGTTTTTTAAAATGTCTTCTTAAATAAAAAAGCTCATTAGTTTTAGCTTTGGCGGCTGAAAGAGGATCCCCTTCTTGACATTTAAGCACTCCCCCCATCGTCTTCTCTCTCAGACGATGTTTGGAGTCAATATGTGTCTTGGACTGGTCTGGACTAAATCTGCAAAATCTCAGAGTCAATGACTCAAGCAATCAAATCAACTGCTAAAGGCATCCTAGTAAATATTTATGGGATCTTCAGTAGTGTAGGGAGTAAAGCAGCACGTTGATATTAGAATGTAGCCTTTACCTTTGAACAAAAACTATAACGCAATGTTACACAGTTTTCATTCCTGATTCTAAGTGTTATATTTCAACTGCTAATGTCTAAAGCTGATGTAAAATGGCTAAGTTCATCACTAACAGATTTTATGACTACAGCCCACAAAAGTTTCATATTTATAGTGGCAAAACAGGCGAATTTATATCTTTTCTGGACAGTCCCAGAAAGTTCTAGAAAGTTCAAAATGATTCCAGAAAGTTCTAGAAAATTCTGGACAATTTTAGAAACTTCTGGACAGTTCTTACAGTTCCAGAATATTCTAGATGTCTACTCAGCGAGTAGTAAAGTGAATAAAGAATGTTCTTGAAAACAGATACATTTCAAAATGTCATTGTCCTAAACAGAAGCAATGTTTTTTTTGGTTTTTTGTTTTTTGTCATTTTCTATTTTTTTATTCATTGGGGATTGGGAAAACATGTTGTACCCAGGAACAAAAATAAAATAGAACTTTACTTTTAGTTACATAGTGTAATTTGACCAGGAATGAAATTTTATATTTTTGCATTTGAGGGCATACATTTTTTACCATATCTTGGATGCCTCAGAATATATTTTAATATATATTCAACTTAATAATAGGTTTTCTTTGTGGATATTGAGTCTGGGGAACATTTACAGTATAACTGATTGTAAAGATGGAAACAACTCAATCAAACAAGCTTCGGGTTAAGACACTCTTCACACAGAGTACCAGGAAGCAAGGGCTCAATACCATCATTTACATTTAAAATGTAAGCATAATTTAATATCATTTAGAAAATATGGTGAATTTTCTTAGATTCGACCAGCACTAGTTGTCGGGCAAGCATGAGTAGATCTACAGGATTTTGGAGTGAGTAAAGGTGATAGCACTTTTACTGTAAGGAACCAATGATGGACAGCATGGGTCATTATCTAAGTAAATTGGCACGAGTTAATTAACCATAAGCACCACAGCTTTAACCTTGAGGGCAGTTTGCTTTTAAAGACAATGCACACTTGCAGTGTCCTCTCCTTCTCCCTCTCTCTGGCTTTTTCTCTCTCACTCTCTTTCTCACGCGATCCCTTCATCCGACAGCAGCTCAGCAAAGCGTGCTCAACATCTCCCCTTGCTACAACCAGTTAAGTGTCACAATAAATAAACTCATTCAGAGAAGACAAACTCAAATCAGAGCCAGGCTTTAAAGAAATTAATGGAGGAAAAAGAAAAAGGACGCTCCACATGCTCTCTGAGATACATGGCTTCTCCCGTCTCTTGAGCCCACTTCATAAAATGTGGCCAATTACGGCCAAGCTGTGTGAGCTTGAGAGAGCTAGCCAAGTTAAGGCTCCAAACTCATAATACCAATTAGACCACTGACTGTAGATGCGATTAAAGAGGAAAAGCTATAAGCACATTGCTTGTGTTTGATTAAGAGGCTTAGGTATTAGTGGGAACATTCTATGGATATGATTGCACGAGCCGGGAAGGAATGCTGCCTAGCCCTGTACTTGCCGCCCTGCATTGGGTTTTTTTAAGCAGTTTTTAAAGCTCTGGCATGGCTCTAGGCTACACCTACTCTGCCTCAATTCTTAAGCCCTACGTTCCTCCAACCTGTCGTTTTTGGCAGTTACATGCTCTTAGATAAGATTTTAAAGGTGATTTGGCCTTTTTCTCTTGCTGCAGGAAGACTCTGGAGCAGTCTTCTTTCTTTTTCTTAAAAATATACCACAACAGACATTTCTAAATGAAATCTGAAGACAATTTATTCTCTCAGGAGTACGAGTCCTTTTAAAGATTATGTATTCAGTCATCCACTCTGTCCCTGTTTGTTCTGTCCAACCATTGTTAGCACTTGTCCTTTGTCTTTTATTGTTTCTAGGCAAGCATTTCGTTCTGCTAGATCAACACTATGTGTTGCGTTGCTGCTTATAAGTAACCCTTGCATTTGCTGTAGTTAAAATACAAGGTATTTTTTTTTACAATTACAGTCTTCCTTGTAACTTTAGTGTTGCCCTATGCAGCGCAAATGCTTTATTGTTTCCTGAATGAATAAATGCATATAAAAAATGAATAAATGTTTCTTGTTTGATTTATTTTTGCCTAACTTATTTTGATTTTTGTGTTTTTATTTCCTTCATATTTATTTTCATTTAAACTGATTTTATTGTGCAGCACATTGGCTGACACTTGTTGGGCTATATAAATGACTTGGTCTGTCTCTGTCTCTGTCTATGTCACTCTCTCTCTCTCTCTCTCTCTCTCTCTCACACACACACACACACACACACACACACATACACAGAGGCATGCATAACTGCCTAATCCACAAACAAACACATGCCTAGATCAAATAGCTAGTTTGTGCCATATCACATTTTCTTGGGAAAACTGCTTTCTGAAATAAAACCTTAAGAGGTTTCTTCCATTAATCAACTCACTGAACAGTAATTCACTACTTGACCTAAATTCCAAGTAATTAACGTGTGATTTCAAATGGCACTTAGGAAGAAAGTTCCTAAGTAAATTGTGTCAAGTGATCTCATTTCGAGTAAACCTATTATTGCAAACTTTAAGCCTTTCTGTAAAATTTCTACATGTTCAACATGGAATCACTAAAAATGCCACTGTAACTGTAACTCTGTTATCACTGAGAAATATAAGGGAAAAAAAAAACGTGTCTAAGAAAAACCGAAGCTATTCCCCATAACCAGCCACTTGTTTCATGCTGTGACCACTGCACACAGCTTGATGATGTTAAAGGCCACTTTAGATGCACCTCTAATGTCATGGAACTCTCTAGAAGATCATTCCGACTTAAAACAACACTTCAGATTAAGCAGCAAATGCAGTATAAATCTGCTATAATTCCGCAAGTTAAGTGACCTACACATATCAGCTTCTTGTACTCACCGTGTCGGGGTCGTGAGTTTGCACTCTGAAGTTTGGAGTTTGCTTGGAGTCCTGTTTAAAAGCTCCAAACGTTCACATCTTTGAGGTGCGGTAACGAGCTGGGCTTGACAGGGGTTAACGTAGCGTGAAGAGGTTAAACAAACCGCCATTCTTGCCAAACAAGCTCCAGCTGATAAAGAAGATAAACTGAGGTGTAAGGCTCGGATTAAAGGCTGAAATCTCAGCAAAGCATTTCCCTCATCTGAGAGATAAGCTTTTACGCTATGAAGAATCATTCAGAGAGAAAACAGTTGTGTGGGAACCAGAAACACTTTGGTGAAAATTTCAGTGACGATAAAGGTAAGAGAGTTTGTGAGAATTTGTAGAAAGTGAAAAATGTTGCACAACAATTATTGTTCCAAAGGAAACACACAAAAAAGAGCAAACAAATTATCACAAAAATTGGACCTGAATTTATTTTGGCCAATTCTTATTTTGAACTGAAATAATAATAAACTGATATTAATTATTAATTATTTTCAAGTGACTGAAAATATTTTTAAGTGAGTATGTAATACAAATAGCCTTTTCTATGACTTCACCTAACTAACAGAATACACTTAGAAAAGCAAAGGTAGACAAAAAAAATGCAAAGTACAACACATAACGAAATGCAAAGAGCAAACATTAGTGTTCCTGAGATTTGAAATTCGCACAGCAAGCCCCGTCACTGGAGCTACTGGGCCAGAAAGTACTTTATAAAGTGTCACAGTGACTCAAACTGCTAGCAAAATGCCTTGAGCACCCACTACATATCCTACTTTATTACTCACAGTGAAGAAAAGAGGATGTGTCACTAAGAATAAATATGGGCATGGGCCACGCAACATGCATATGCCATGCATATGCAACATATGGTATTGCGTGTGAGAGCTCTAATACAGTCCTACATTTACATAGCAGTCATCATCACAGAAGAATGACTGAAGAGCCACTGATAGTGTCCCGCGTTAAAACGTGAAAATACTAAAATTCTTCAGAATTCTTCAGAACAAGAAATCATTTTTAATGTGAATTTAAGTTTTTATCATCTAAGGAATCTTTAAGGCTTCTTTTTGCATAATCATGTATTTTGGTTGGGAAAAGCTCTGTAGAAAACTGAGACAGATCTACATCATGGAGTCCACAATAAAGTAGTGGTTTTAACAAACAATGGTTTAAGATTACTTTCCCAAATAAGGAAATGATTAGTCTTTTAGGTGTACATACTATAATACGAGCGAGGCCCTCAGCGTGTTGGTCTGGGGCCCCTATAAAAACTACTAGCAATGATGTTAGGAGATCTTTTCTACCTGTGGCCATCAGGATGTGTAACATCCCTACGTTCTGTTTAATAGACATTTAGTAACAGCTATAACATCTAAAAGCTTTATACATACACAACACTTAACTCCAACAACATCCCATATTGTCTTTTTCATTATGGCATTATCTATAATTTACTCTCCTTGCATCACCTACCTCATCTTACTATTATCATATTATTATTATTATAGTTATTACTATTATTATTATAAATCACTATGCAACTTTTAGCCTTTTGCACAACCTGTTCTGTATATACTAAATGTACATGTTCAAACTTTATATGTTAACCTGTTCTATATCTGCACTTTATCTGATTGTTTTAATTGATATTTTTCTTAACAATAGCATTTTTGTTTTGTTTCCAAAAGGCACAGGAATTTACTTCTGGAATTTCCTTCTCAAAATGCTGCACATATCTGTTGAAAAGTGTGTTAATGCAAGTATAATGTCTAAATAAATACATAAAATAAACATAATATACAAATTTGCATAGGTTTAACAAAGTGTCACAGATTTAACAAATGGTATAGTTAATTATTTCATTAAAAAAAAAAATTTAAATGAAACTGAATTGAAATAACTGGGTAGAAACTGGTCACAGGTCAGTTCTGCAGAAACTTGATCTATTTCACATTACAAGTAAACGACATACAATGTGTACTACACCTACACTATAGCCTATAATGTGTACTTGAACATTATAACAAGAACTTGCTCTGAGTAGTGTAGTGAGAATGTCTCACACAGGGATAAACATAATGGCCAGTCTATGGGCAAACCACACCAGCTTGGAAGTTAACAGTGAACTAAGTGCTGATTGGGGAGTTTTTCATAGTTTTGCTATGCATTCTTTTCCACAAAGGCATCACTCCAACAGTGCCAAACCAAATTTTCAAGATGTCTCTGCCTCCATGCTGAATCTCACAATTGGGGTTACATTTTTTTTTTAAATCTTCCATAACTACAGAGGTCCAGACCTCAGTTTCCTTATAGCTAGCTGCAGCCAGGTTGATGAATGCTTTTCTCAGGAGCCTCTAATGTACGGCTGCTATAACTGATTGATTGGGACAGGGCTTCAGGTCCTGTACAATTATTCTTAAAATTACACAAAGCAAAAACAATGACAGAAATGTCAGCGGTAGAGTTTTGACAGCAGAACCTCAGACACTTTTCACTGTGATGCAGTCCAATTTCATGGTGGTGGTCCAGCCAGGGCAGTAACTCAGTGTCTGTGGGGTCGTTCAGCCTGAATGCCGTTTTTAACAGTGAGAGCAGATGTCTGGACCTCAACACATCTCGGGTCAGTGCAGCTTAGGATGGATCACTATAGGCAGGGGTCCCCAAAACACAGTTACAGTGTTGCAATGTGACCCTGACCCCAGCTGCAGACTCGGATACGAAACTGGACACGGCTCTTAATGATCTTGGAGAAGTCACATCTGACTGAACCTCTGTCTGCACACAAACATTGTACATACCATATCTCCAACAAAGTGCAGCCAGGCATAAAGGCCAGGGTACCGCAGATACATGGAGGTCAGCCTGTAATCGGCCTGTGTTAATAATGATGAAGGCTAGATAAGGCCATGCAGCAATGCACACATAAAGCTAGTTCTTTGATAGAAACTTCTCTTTAAAAATCAGGGGGAAAAAAAACAAATAATTCTAGTCTGTCATTTACCACAACAAACAAAAACCCACTCTTCTGTAAAATAGGCAAAAATAATGGTAACCCCATACTTACTGGCTTGTACATATGGTTCAATTGGTACAAATCCTGTATGTGGAATTTATTACCTTTTAATAGAGAAATTCAATTCATTTTTAAAGCCATTCAGAACAGCTTCAGGTGAAATGTGCCATTGTAGAAAAACTTACCAACTTTTTCATAGTGTTGGTGATAGGAACCAGACGTCTGAAGAGTCTGTTGCCTCTAAAATCTATATCACCGAAATATATAGCATGAAACGCTTACAAATGTGCTGCCTGATGCCCAAGACATTGTTTAACAACGGTTCTGAGATGAGATATTGTGGCCCCAATTTACATATTTATCAGAAGTTAAACGTTTAAGGGAAAAGTTTGAAACTGTAAACAGAACATTTTTTAAATGTATGCGCTGAGACTTAGGGTCTAAAACTCACTTCAAAATATTTTTTGCTCACCCTCCACCTCTCCACTCAAGAGAATTTATACAGCATACAAAATGTATAAAGAAAAATGTTAATCCAAAAATCACTAATGGCCTTATGTGTAATTGTTTTAAAGCCTGTTCATGGAGGACATGTAAGGACTGTAAGGCAACATAGTAGCCCTTTTTTTAATTTAGGTCAATAAATGAAATTGTAAATTTGTGTTGCAGACATCACAAACCTTGGTTCATATCACTGTAAAAACCTCTGATTCAATACATTTCTCTAAAATCTAAAATCTTTCTCTAAACTATTTCACTTCTAAATGCCTTACTTCATATTTCAGCAATTGAAAATTTATGAAATTCCCCTTTTAAATGATTATTCATACTTGAAGATATCCTACCAAACCAAAAGTTGCTTCTATATGGCATCGATCCAACCTTTGGCACTGTTACTCCTAAGTGTAAACCAATTGCGCCAAAGTACAAAATGCAGAAACAGCTTTTCTTAGGGAGACTCACTGAGTAAAATAGCAAGCAAAATTCCACATGACAGCGAACCTTGAAGAATATGTAAAAGCTTTGAAGTACATTATAACAGTTCAATCAGTCTTTTTGGACTGTCAGCAGTACCTGACACAGCAGCCCATGCAAAAGGTTACTGCATGTTTGTACAGAGCCAAGACAGGAGCTTACATTCAATTAAAGGCTCATTTTATTCTTCTACACTGGCGTCACAAAGTCTGCACATGGATGTTAAAGGGCCCTAATGCAATCAATGGGAGCCGACCCGCGCTTCATCACAGAGGCCGTATTATTCAAGGCTGGCGCACACACTTCACTCCGCACTGTTAAGCTAAGATGCTCTGGCGGCCTCCCTACAGCCTAGGGTGTGTTACGCACTAGTAAGCAGAGTAACATCAATGTCTGGATGGAGCTGCATTCTTTTACCCACCTTTCTCTGAGAATAATCTTGTGCTTTTCAAGGAGTGGTTAGGGTGCAGTCTACTACACCGCATGTGCTGTGAATTGGGGAAGCCTACATTGTGTATTGTGTCCTCTGAATGAAAACAAGAGTAAGTGCATCAAATGTGAGCAGGTCTATCAGAGCAAAAACCCTCAGTGGTACAAAAGCACTATGCAACACCACTAATATAGTTTTACAGTGTGACACTACTGTAAATACTCACCTGCATTTGAGCACGGATTCGTTTAGCCATGGTGTTTTTCAAATGGGAGTGCAAATGATTTTTCAAACATTTCCAAACTCAGTGTTTTAATGTGAAAGATCACTAAATAGAAACTTGCTGAGTCTGAATCCTTTACAGTGGTGAAGACAAAAACCAGCAATTGTCATGTTTACAGAAAACATATTGCCAATTTATTTATTATCCAGTATGATCAGTGAATCTTAACGCGTCTTCTGAGGTTTTTATATGTAATGATGATGATGGTAAAACAGTAGTTAATCTGAATAATAAAGTTTTATTGGGTACACTTTCACTGTACTAATGCAGTACAATCTTAGCAACAATGTACAAAACTGTCACTGGGATGGTACCCCCATGGACACACCTACAGCACCTTTAGTTAGGGAACATTATCCCACCAGACTTCACTGAAGTTCATTTGTTTTATATTTTAAGTTGCACTGACTTTACTCCATAATACATTTCTACTTTAAAACACTAGGATTTACAAATATGCCTCTTTCTCTGGCAAAGCATTCTTGAGGTATAGAACTGGACCTCAAACACCACCCTGTACTTTTCTGGATCTATTAACATTGCTGCTTTCTGACAGTGTATGTGTATGTATCCAGCAAAAATGGCTGTTAAGACTAATATCTTAAGCAACAGACAATGTATCTGTAATCTACTATTTCATGGAAAAACATTCAGTGAGGTAACTTTTACAGGTATTAAAAAATGTGAACAATTCTGAATTAGTATGTTTCTCTAAACCAACTTTACTGTTCTGTTTATTCATTTTGCTAAGAAATTACCAATTTAATTACACAGATTTATTTTGACTGCTGGAAATGGTTCAATAATGTATAGCAGCAGTCTAGCAGTCAGTCTAAGTGCAGTACAAGGCCTTCACCAACAGATGGGGCAGGATATCCAACATCACTTTATGCCTCTTCCTCATAATAATAATAATAATAATAATAATAATAATAATCATCATCATCATCATCAGTAATAATAACTTTAATACACACAT
>JBBPDA010000145.1:3881726-3904781 GCA_037974385.1 Arnoldichthys spilopterus
GAGAGAGAGAGAGAGAGAGAGAGAGAGAGAGAGAGAGAGAGAGAGAGAGAGAGAGAGAGAGAGAGAGAGAGGGAGTGTATTATAGGTCTGAAAAGGTCTGAACACTGGTCCACAGTGTGAAAAGGCCATGCCAGTCTGGATAAAGATCAGTGGGTCTACATGCCTACGAGGCCAGGAGCAACCTGCCCCCTCATCCAGAGGTCGGGATAGGTGCCATACCAGAGAAAGCAAGGATATACACATAGAAATATGAGCTAAGTACTTTCTCTGTCTCTCACATGGACACACACCCACCACTAGGAGAAAGGAAAGTGAGAGGCAACACAGTCTGTTCAGTAACCAAAGGCCAAGTAAAGCAATAATCTTGAGACGCTGCATTGCAAAGCCCTACCCTAAAATCTCCTCAAGCTCCTCAACTAGGCCAGTGTGATTCAACACTGACATGACCACAGTTTGTGGTGCTCTCAGAGGTAGGGTATAGTCCAGTCTAGCTACAGCCGATTATATGTATTTACATTTTTTTCCTAATGGGGTTTGTTCTATGTTGACATCTGCGCTTAAACAAATTCCTTGTACACTTAGTACTTGGTGAATAAAAGATTCAGACTCTGATTCTGATTCCACCACCCAGGGTGTTTCTGTTTAGATCCATAGGTAGAGGGCAGGTGTTTGTGATGCCAGACACTGTGACAGCAGTGAGCTTGGTATCAATAGCCACAAAATCGTCACTCTGGGATTAGGACATGGTGAGATTACAGGTCTGCTTTCGGTACATCTGCAGAGACGGATTTAGATTATAAACGAACTGAGTTAAAATATTGCAACCAGCCTGACAATATCTCTGATGTGCACAAATTTGTTTCTGTGCACTTCATTGTGCAACTGTGCAACTGTTACCCACTTTAGATTCCTTCAGAAATTAAAAAATGCAAAAGTGCAAGCAACTCCATTCCTGCAATTAATATTCTATCAGGTTTAAATGCTGTTGTAATGTGTCTTTTGCATTCACTCACTGATATAAACTGTATTTTTTAATTAAATACAATTAATGTAGTGCAACAAAACTACAGCTAGTAAGTCCATTAGGTTCCACAGTGTCTTCGAGAGAAAGCAAAGGCTTTAACTGAAACATGTCACTGGATAATTACTAGTAAGATTTTAGAAGTTCTACATCATTTAAACACATTTTATTATGCCATCATATTTCACATCTTCAACATTTCTACATATTTGTATTCTACCTTTGTGTCTTGTGTAACCCAGGCTAAAATTACACATACAACTGTGCGCTGAAGTTTCTTCTCATGCCCAAGAAAAGGCCTACAATTAACACTCCTTAATGTCCACATTATGCAGAAACTGAGCAACACAACTGCTCACATGGCCTTTAAAAATAACACTTTAAGAAAATATTTGGTCATTTTGCTTGGATTTGGTTAGAATAAATCCACTGTGAGTAAAATAAACAGATGGAGGTAGATAGACAGATAGACAGACAGACGGGAAGGTATTGCATAGTATATAACATTATCTGACTGACATTAATGTAGAAAACTAATACAATGAAATATTGCAGACCTCCCGCCACAAATGTGTCTATCATTAATAATAAGAAAACTGCGGTTACTGATATTATATATATACGTATGCATGTGTGTGCGGCTGTAACGGACGTGGCTGATGAACTGATGTAACGAAAAAATGTTGCGCTTTGGAGAAACTTGCTATATTTACGTAATAATGGTCACGTAGTAATTCAGATAAACTGCAGTAATGTAAACGATAAACTCTACCGAATTGTTTAGTCGTTTACTCTTATGAGGGACATTATGGCTGTGTGTATTACTGAACTAACACACACTTTTATACCCGGTCTTTTAGCGCAGCGTGATAGCGGTTTGCGATGTCTCTGGGTTTTTACTGTTACACTGATTTTACAGCACTCTTGTCCACTGCTGCTGCTTTACACGTGCTTTATAAATAAACCTGACTTTACTAAATTTTTTTAAAAAATGGGGCAAAGGTGTAAATGAAATATTTTGTCAGTTGTTCTTTTTATCCCCAGACAGCTTTAGATCCTGTGCGCATAATAACCACAAGCATTAAGAGCTTGATATGGTGTAGAGTGAAGCCGATGGCGGTTCTAATAGGTCAAATGAGGCTTCTCTGCCCATCACATCGGGCTTTTTATGCTAGTTTTTTTTTATGCGCACAGGATGTAAAATATGGCGAGCATATATCAAATTACGAAAAAAAATATTTATTTGGGTCTGTAACAGCGAGAGCAGCTGCGAGTTCCTTGTTAGCGTTAAATGTTGATGTGCGGGATGAGGGATCCCGACTCCTAATGTAAAGTCCCGGACCGTCGCAGGAGTATTGGTTTTAGCGTGTAGATAATGGGGGACGGGGGGGGGTCTATTATCAATTTAATCTACAGCCCCCGCCATGAGCTCACTCCTAACGAGCATTCGTTTTCAAGATTTACACTGAATTAGATGAGCCGGAGCTGATGCCGACTTAAACTATGGCAGCAAAGTAAATCAAGAGAGAAAACGTCAAAAACATTACGACAACGCTATGTAAAAAAATAAGTGAAGCACGAAGGGGGAAAAGAGAAAAAAAGGATCTTTAATACTTCAGTTCAACACTCCAGCTCAATTTCATGGGCCACCACCCGAAGATACTGTGAGAAAGGTAAAAGTTACGTTTTAATGTGGTTATACTATAAAATGTCAATAAAAACAGGGCTGTGTGAATGTAAATGTGTATTAAATCGAACCGAAGGCGTCGTGAGTTTATTCAACTAAAGGCCGAACGTCGAACAACAAATACGTCACAACCCAGTCCCCTGATTACGTCCTCACGTAGCAACGCCGCCCAGCCAATAGGCGACCGAGAATCCTCTTTCCAGAGAGTCCCGTCCCTCGCGCTTTGCGTTTGTTTTTTCTTCAGACTCCATGCTCCGCGAAAGCCACGCCCCCATGCGCTGCGACTGGTTCGGTACCGTTTTATTCTTGTGCGCTAGGATTGGCTAGCAGTCACAGCTCGCCGCGCAGGGGGCGTGGCTCTCTGAAGACGGGAAGGAACGCTAAGCAACGCCCCTACGCTAGCCGCTGCTGTGTGGATTTTGATTCGCTCCCTAATTGACCCAAATAAATCGTTCACTGCGGGGGTTTCCACCGACCCCGAGGCACTCGCACACTCGCGGAGAGGGGGGGCAATTCACGGGCCACTAATACCCTCGTTCTTCAGCAGGCTAACCCACACTCGCCATTTTGTGCTTCGTGTAGTAGCAGAGATGCCCTCGCCGCGTTTAAGCGTCTGATTCCGCTCCCTCCCACCCTGCCCCCGCGCCGCCGCCGCGCTCAATCCCCGCCGAAAATCATGCTTGCACCTAGGCTTGACGGCCCGCTACCACTTTTCGCGTGAGACGCGCGCGCACGCACCCGCACCTGTGCTTTTGGCGGAGCTGGGTTTGAGACGGAGGCAGAGAGCGCGAGCATGAGAGAGACTGAGATGAGTGTGAGTGCACCGAGTCACACTCCGACCCCACCGCCCAGAGGCTCGTCCTTCTTTATCGAGAACCTGCTGGGCTCCATTCGCGACGAGCCGCCCGCCCGGCACAGCGAGCGGCGCGCGACTGGCGCTGTTGTCACGGGTGGCTGCGCGCCTCTGCACCGCGAAGAACCATCTACAGGCTCGGACACATCCGCGTGCTGGCAGACCGAGAGTCAGCGCTCCGAGAGTGAGTAGCACAAGGTCCCCTTCTGTTCAGGCACACATATACACCACGCGCATCTCTCCTGCCGTGTGTCCCACTCCCAACAGCCCCCCTCCTCCTCCTCCCGACCACTAGCAGCGCCAGGGTCTTTTCTCTTCGGGGTCTTATTTTTAAGTGACTGAGAGACGGCGATTTAACACCTTGAGCAGGCAGGTGGGCTTACCATTCAGGGGAAAAGACCCTCGTGGTTGGTGTAGTTTGCTGCTGATTGGGGCAGTGTGTTTTCCCGAGTGAGCGGAATAAACGCTGTTGATGGGGATTTTTAATGGGAAACGGATGGAAAGAATGGATTTATTAGTCAGGGCCTAAGCCAAGAATATCTAATGTGTTCTCTGTAATATTTTATAACAATCCAATCTGTTTTATTATTTCTTAGTTTATTTACATTTTTTCTTGCTTTTTTATGTTGTTTGACTTTTTGGTACTTTTACATTATTTTAACTATATCTCTATTTTTTACGGTGTGTAGCTGCTTTATTTTTCCTTCCTTGCTCACTTTTATACTTTATGTAAAGCACTTTGAGCTGCATTACAAAGGTACTATATAAAGGTTATTATTATTATTATTATTATTACTTTTTTTGAATCATCATCTAACACACAGTCCCAAAAAATAAAATGTGCACGATTAAGGAACCATGGTGAATAATTTCCTCAGACTTTATCTTACACCAGCATCTCCCTGCATTGGGGATGTGCTTGTGTGTGTGTGTGTGTGTGTGTGCGTGCGTGTGTGCGTGTGTGTCTAGAACAGGATCTGGGAGCAGGACTAGTACACACTCTGGAGGCTTAAAAACAGGAGCGAGTCTCAATGAGTCAATCAGCCTGTGTTTAAACAGTGTGGGGCTGATTATATGCTGAACTGACCTTCAACACAGATGTGCAGGTACAAAAGTGATGGTGAGAGGCTGTAGGAGGATGAAGACTGGGAAACCCTGGTGGGATGTGATGAAGTGATTGCCAGTGTCCTCCTCTCTCTCTGCTCTGTGGGTACTGATGTTTTAAGGTGGAGTGGAGCGCAGCTCACACAGTGAAGTGCTGTTGTTATTAATAGAGTGATAATGGCGTGCGGTTGGTTAGTGGAATATTTTCCCTATTGGACAAGCTGCTATGCTCCCAGCGGTTATTACACGTTAGCTTTGGGGTCCGCTGGGCAAAATCATTGCATGTGTGTGTGTGTGTGTGTGTGTGTGTGTGTGTGTAGGCAGTGTGGTTAGTTTTCTATGTATTTAGCATTTCCTCGATGTGCTAAGGATGATGGAACACATGAACACTGATGTTGTAAGGACATATTTTCAAATACTTTACAATAAAATAACTATTTTTTGGCTCCTCTGCTTCGACTCAGAGTCTTTTTCAAGTACCCCAAGAAGAGAGGAATACACAGTTGAGTGTGTGTGTGCACTGCAAAAACAGTGGACTGTGCCAGAAGTTGATTTGAAGAGTTTTTTGAGGTTTAAACTAATGTAAAATGTTTCTTTTCTTCTCCTAAACTAAACATTTACTCTGAATTTGAATAAAACCAGTCGGACAAACCATTATACTGTGTGTGTGTGTGTGTGTGTGTGTGTGTGTGTGTGTCTGCCTGTGCGTATCCCAGGACAGAGTTCTCAGTGCGAGAGCTCTCCCAACGTTATTAAAGATACCATTCGTCTAATTCGTTCGTGTGTGTGTGTGACAGAGAGAGGGAGATGCTGCTTATTGCTGATTAACTGTAAAGGCTGCCACCTGGGCCAATGATCTGATGGGATATTTCAATACGTGTGTTTGTTCTGATTTCAGCTGCTAACGAATGTGTTTGAGATGCTTCGATCTTTTTCAGTCCTGATACCGATACCTGGGCTGTGTGTGTGCGCCGATACTGAGTACTGATCCGGTACCAGTGTTAAATGAATAAGCTGTGTCTCACTGTGTGGAAGAGACTGGGTGTGAGGCAGCGTCAGGGTTAAGCGTCGCTTTCCTGACTTTGTAAAACAAAATGTAACAAATTAATTTAAACTTAATAACTAAATCATTTATTATAATACAATAAAACAATAATCACACATACAATCATACACCAGCAGCTTGGTAAAGAGTCTTAAAAATTAAAAAGATGTGCAGTTAGTAAAACCAATTGAATTGAACAGTTACCGATACCTGATCCAGCGGTTTGATCCAGCATTGGACTGATATCAGTATCAGATCAGTAGTTATTGTTAAATAAGCAACAAATATGCTATATATATAATATATCTTAAAAGTGATATTATTGGGAGATTTGACACAGAAAGGGACTTATCATTCAGACCCCCCCCCCCTCCATACTCATATGCTTTATCTGTGTTTTAAGTGGTCACCAATCCTGTTCTTACCAAATACCATCTAAAACAACCACACACTGTCCCATAAGACCATGCTGAACACACTCATGTATAGGCCTAATGCATAACACACTGCCCCACACTATGAGCTCCAGGAGTCCCTGAATAATGTGGCTGCTAGTCACATCAGCTTAATGCTGCACATCCTCACACGACCTGCTGTCCCACGCGGCCACCACACACACACACACACACACACACACAATGACTGTCATTCCTGTTCTCCTTCAGGTCCGAGGGAGAGCGCGCGCAGCTCGGACGAGCACTCGGACTCGGTGTGCAGCGACAGCGACTCCCCAGTGGCCTCGGAGAGCGACAGGAGACGCGCGGACCCGGAACACGAACCCGAGGCCGAGGTGGGCGAAGTGGGCTCGGCGCGCAGGAAGAAGACGCGCACGGTGTTCTCGCGCAGCCAGGTGTTCCAGCTGGAGTCCACGTTCGACGCCAAGCGCTACCTGAGCAGCTCGGAGCGCGCGGGCCTCGCCGCCACGCTCCGCCTCACCGAGACGCAGGTGAAGATCTGGTTCCAGAACCGCAGGAACAAGTGGAAGCGGCAGCTGCACGCGGACCTGGAGGCCGCAGCCGCCGCTGCAGCCGCCGTCGCGTCTCAACGCGTCGTGCGCGTGCCTGTGTTGTATCGCGAGAGTTTCCCGGCGCCCGTGAGTGGGCTCGCGGACGCAGTGAGCTTCCCGCTCACGTCCCTCGCGCACTCCATGAACGTGTTGCGAGCGCAGATGACTGGGCTGGTCTAAGCGGGACTGAACTGGGGGGAGGGGAAGTGGGGGTATATACGGTACAGATGGGCCGCATTCAGGTATTAGGGGCCATCAGTCGTATTGGACAGTGTGCTGAACAAATACGGGGGTGTATGTCCCAAACACAATGTATGTTATAGAGGAATAGCGGGCTCGCGTCTTATAGGCCAGGGACAATGTGTTTGGTATCATTAGATGGAGTGTTTGGTAATCTGGCAATGTGTGCTGGGTGCTAGGACACCGTGGACAGTAGTATAGAAGACAATTTTGTGTGACAGAAATGTGTGTTGAATAACATGGAGTGTATGTTGGGCAATCAGAATGTGTGTTGGGTAATATGAGTGTGTTCGGTAATAAGGGGTGTGTGCTGGATAATCTGAGTGTGTGTGCTGGGTAATATGAGTGTGTTAGGCAATATAGAGTGTGTGTTGGGTAATGAGTGTGTGTTGAGTAATATGGGGCTGTGTGTTGGGTAATATGAGTGTGTGTTGGGTAATAAGGGGTGTACTGAATAATATGGGATGTGTGTTGGGTAACATGAGTGTGTGTTGAGTAAAATGGGATGTGTGTTGGGTAATACGCAGCATGTACTAAGTAATATGGGGGTGTGTTGGGTAATGAGGGATGAGTGTTGAGTAATATTGGGGGTGTTTTGGGTAATATGAGTGTGTGTTGGGTAACAAGTGTTGAGTAATATGGGAGGTGTGTTGTATTTAGTAATACAGGGGTGTGTTGAGTCCATAAATGTTTATGTTTGTAGTGGGAAATTAAATAATAGTTTTATCACCAACCCATAATACCTAACATACTATCAAATGATGCCCAACACATTGTCCCATATTACCCTAGACACTGTTCCATACTACCCAGCACACACTGTCCAATATTTCCCAACATACCACCCCAAATTACCTATCACAATGTTCTATACTACCCAACACACACTGTCCAATGAGACCTATAGCCCACTGTCCCGTTTACGCAGGACAGTTGAGTATGAGACTGATTGTCTGTCATGTTTCTTGAATGACAGAACTTTTCTTATCTATTAAAACTTTTATTTTGTAATAAATTAGTTTGTTTCAGTATTTTCTTTTACTCACTGAGGAGGAATCCAGTAACAGCAACAGCTGTAAAAGTAAAAAAATATATGGTATATGCTCCCTGATGGCCCAGAATACCTGAATCTGCCTATAGAATTTTATTACTGATTCTCTCTGACTCGTGCAATAACCACATGGTCCCAGGAAAAACTACAGTCAAGCTTTGCTGCATCCAAAGAAGCCACTCACCCTGATGATTATCCTCCAGGAAAGAGACAAATCTCCGTCTGTGTTTTATGATCAGTGTTATGTCCCGATAGCTAGTCTTCTATGCATGGGGATTCAGACTATAGTGTATATTTTCGGGGTAACACGTGTTTTGTGTATATTTTTTATTCAGATTCACTGATTTTAAGAAAATTTTGACACTGTTTTTCACACGATGAATTTAAATAGTTAATAAATTAATCACAGAACTATTGTGGTGACGTCAGACTGCTGAGTGTGTGCTTTCTGTTGTAATGTAGCGCGCGCGCGTGTGTGTGTGTGTGCGTGTGTGTGGCTGTAACTGACACTGCACGGGCTTGGACAGCACGGCCTTTCACACAAAACCATATAAACACATCCCCACTGCACTGAACTACTCATCCCGATCAATAATTCAGGAAGAAAAAATAAAGTATAAGCCGAGAGGAGGAGATTAGTGAAGAGAGCAGCAGCTCTGTAGGACTCAGTGCTGTTTTATAATAAAACAAAGATCAGATACAGCAGAACTAAACTGAAACGAGTCAAAACTTGAAATATTTAAAGCAATTTAATTAAGTCATAAAATGTAAAATATTTGAAAAAATTCACCACCATCAGTGTAAGTGAACGCACAGATTTCTCACGAACCGAGCGACCAGATTAATGCATTACTGCTTTAAATGCATACATAAATAACCGAATGAGTAAATACATTAATAAAGTACAGAATAAACAATTAAACAAATAAATAAATAAAAACTTGTAAATAAACATGAATAAAGTACCAAATAAACAAACAAATAATAAAAAATAAATAAGTTAGTAAATAAACGAGTAGAGTAATAAATAAATAAATAGATAAATAAATAGATAGATAGCCAAATAAACAAACAAACGTGTTTTAAACAGACTCACAGTTTAGTCTGCGAACCAGGGAGTATCTCGGTGTTATTTCCCAATGTTCAAATCATTGTATTATTTTAAATTGTTATTTTAAATTTGTTTTCAATTGTTTATTTGTTTTCAAGAATTTGTTTTAAAGTAAAGAAAAACCCGAACAGAAAAAGCTAAGTGCATGTTTATTATAGCCAGTTGTGGCACTGCAATACACACGTGTATAATGTGCGTATAAAACAGGCCTTAAGAAATCAGCTTGTGCGCTCATGTTCCCGTTGGTTCATTTCTGGAGGGGAAATGTTGGATCTTGCTGAATGAAGTTCTACAGCACGCCCCGCAGTCCAGGTGACCTCGCGCGTGAGCTCTGCAGCGTGTCTATAGTAGTAATAAAGGCACTCGGCTCAGGCCTAACAGGTCGGTATGTGCAGACTGAGTTTAGCTGCATGATTCAGACACTGTGCATTAAATGTGTTAATCTAATGTAAAATAATCTCATCGGCTGCCCGAGTCGGCCAGCGCTGAGGAACTGCACCCAGCTGTGTTAGTGCCGCTAGCCATCGCCGCGGACACCAGCGGGTTCGCTTAAGGCGCTGAGTTTCCAGAAATCTGTTGAAGAGAAGCCACGTTCACACTTAGAGCATTACAATCCCGATACAAATCGAAGCAGGTTTTTACACATGTGGGTGGGTAAGACCAGCGCGAAAGTCCCTCGAAGCAACAACAGCAGCTTAGTTCGTGCAGCGGTTTACCCACAGTCCTCCAGATGTGTCACGCTGTGTTGTGCGAATCGCTCGTTTGAGTCGGTTCATTTAAAAAAAGCTGTTCATTTCGATTCAAAAGTTTCACCTAAATAGATGTTCTGTAGTATGAACGCAATGTTAACGGTATATGGCTTATAGGCTTAAGACTTCTAATAAAATGAAAGAAATGTGTTTTTCCACAATGTAAATTAAAATTACGGTACATTTTCGCACGGTCAAAAGACCCTCTAGACTTGTTTACGTTTTTTTCTGTGTAGTCAGTAGCTGGCATCCCCTCACTGCAAGACATATATTCTACAGGAAGGAGAGGATCATAAAGTGAAAATGAAATAGTGAGTGTCTGAATGAGTGAATAAACGAATGAATGAATGTTTCCCATTCATTTAAAACGAGCGTCTTAAAAGAATCGGTTCGTTACGCTGAATCAAAACTGAGCCATTGCTCGACAGCGGACAACGTTCGAGTGCGGGTCCCGCCCTATTTCCCGATTGGGCTTCGAGCCGC
The DNA here is from genome assembly GCA_037974385.1 of Arnoldichthys spilopterus. Taxonomy (NCBI): domain Eukaryota; kingdom Metazoa; phylum Chordata; class Actinopteri; order Characiformes; family Lepidarchidae; genus Arnoldichthys; species Arnoldichthys spilopterus. The sequence continues at coordinate 3,892,077 of JBBPDA010000145.1, forward strand.
GCTATGGAATTCTGCCGACCAATCGCATGTCGACAAAGCGCGTCGGTGGAGTAACGGTCGCTGTGGACTCGGCTGCACTGCTCGTAGCGGAGCGATGGTGCTCGGAGGAGGCTGGAGGCGCTAACATTACGGGGAGGACGAAACGGTCAAATAAATCCAAGAAAACCAAAACACAATTTTTCACATTGTTGAGAATATGAGCAAAGAGGACCCGCAATGTCGACCCGCATCGCTGAAGTTCACCATCGATAACATCCTCAACTTGAAGTCGAGCGGCAGATCGGGTGACGGCTGCCCGTCCAAAGCGCCACTCGCGCCAGTCTGCCGCGAGGGAATCCCTCGCGAGCTCGCGAACCAAGAGCCCGAGGACCGACTACGCGATAACGGTAGGTTGCTCTTTCCCCTCTACACACGCACTTACTAAAGTAAATGTAGAAGCCGAGTAGAGACGTGATTGCTCGTGACTTTTCCAGACGAGGATGCGCCGACGGAGGAGTCTCCGAAACGCTCCGACGCCGGGTCCCCTCACGACGGCGGCGCCAAGAAGAACAAGCCCGCGGCAAAGAAGAAGACCCGAACCATCTTCTCCAAGCGACAGATCTTTCAGCTAGAGTCCACGTTCGACATGAAGCGCTACCTGAGCAGCGCCGAGCGCGCGTGCCTCGCCAGCTCGCTGCAGCTCACCGAGACCCAGGTGAAGATCTGGTTCCAGAACCGCAGGAATAAGCTGAAGCGTCAGCTGTCCACCGAGATGGACGGACCGAACGGAGAGTTCGCCGACGGCGGAAAGCCGGTGCCCTTCCCCGGTGTGTATAAAGAGAACAGTGTGCTGGGACGGTGCTTATTACCGATGCCGCTGCCGGTGGTTTATCCCGGAGGCAGCGCGCCCTATTTATGCCTCTCGAACGGCGCCAAATACTTCGGGTTTTTCGAAGGGGACGTGTGACTTTCCTCAGTGCCACGTAAATTAAAAAAAGAAAGAAAGAAAAAAAGAAAATTCACCGCTTTCCGCACCCGGGACCAGAAAAAAAGACAAAAAAACAAACAAAAAACGGACGAAACACCGGTTATTATTCCTCTCTCTTCTTTACTGCTCTCTCTTTTTTGTGCAATGGAAAACGGTGAGATTAGGACACATCCGCGGCGAGGAACGCGCTCCAATTTCTATGCAAAGTCGATGTTATTTATTATAAACTGTAACTATTTTGATATAGCCGAACTATCGTGTTTTATACTCTTCTGTGTGCATCAGACTGAGCAGCAGCCATCATGCACACTGCCAGTCCTGTTGGCCTCACGTGACAGAAAACAATAACACAGACGTTTACATTATCATTATTATTATTATTATTATTATTATTATTATTATTATTAGGATGGATTCATGTATGCTGGGCCAATGGGTAATGGGGCATTTCACGCAGCTCATGCTTATCTCAGTTTCAGCTCAGACACTTTGGGCATAAAGACATACTGTAAATGCATCCATGCCCTGTTAAAGTCAATGGGGAATGAATCAGGCTTGCTCTTCCTCCACTGTGCCCCTTTAGTAGTTGGACCTACTGTCCCAGATTACCTGAATCCACCCTACGGTTTCGCCAAAGACTGATCATTGCATGCTTTTCTACAGCCTCATTACATTACAGGCCTGTTTCCCCACTGAGCTCGATTAAACCTATTTAAATGAATGTAACTGTTACTCTTTTTGTTCGCTTGTTTGCCGCATGTTTTTTGTTAATCACCGACATTTCTTACCAGCAAAGTAGCTTCCCGTTAGGCCTCTTCACAATGATTAAAATGTCTTATTTTACACCTGACTCCAAAGCTCCTGTATTTCTGTCCGGCCAGTGTGGACTGCATTAGCTGGGTTGTTGTGCTAACGTGGAAGACGTTTTTGGAGTTTTGGTTGTTTTTTTGGACCGATAAGCCCAACCAGGTCTGAATTGGTGCCGATTAAACACGTGAGTGTGCTTAGCAGGTTAAGGGCTGAATGTGATGGGAAGGCTCAGCAGAAGAAAATGAGCTGAAAACAATGTGCATTCCTGCGATAAAGCCGTGCTGAAAGTCACAGAGAACAGGAGGCTACGGATCTCACCAGAGGGAGCTTTCACGTCAGAGCAGACAGGCCAAGAAATCAGCAGCGCTTGTTCAGATCTCGAGGCAGTTCACGGTGACTCCACAGGAGTCCACTGGCGAATTCACCATGGGGGCACTAAATAAATAACTGCCTGAAGGGTCCTACCAGTGGTGGGCTGTGGGTTTATAGGACAGAAGAAACAGTTTTGGCTTTGTCTTTTTTTTTCATGTCATCATTTCAAGACACCTGCAAACCTATGAAAAATTATACACAAGTGGTGCTTGGGCTACAGGGTTCATCTGCTCTGTTTGCATGTGCTTAAAATGGCAAGTTCTTAGTTCTCTCACTGGGATGAAACACACCAGAGAAATGGCTCTGACACGTGTAATCTATGATAACATATTTTATGTACTTACTTTAAAAATGCTGCATTACTACTCACATATCAGGTGGCCAGGCCAGAATTCAGGTGGATTTCCTCAACTTTTCGGATGCTCCAGTTCAAATGTGAAGATTTCCTGGTGCAATTGTGGACCAACTTTTTAGGAAACTAACCCACGATGAAAATTTATGAAATAAAACCTTAAAAAAAGTCAATGAAAAAATTAAAAATCACTATAAAAATCCCCAGTAGTTTAAGAATGTAAAGTAAGTGAGTATATAGTGTAGTTTACTTCTGCAAGAGTGTGTGTGTTGTGTGCTAGTGATGAGGGTTTAAAAAAAGGCTGTTGATAAAGTCAGTCCTAACTCTTAACTGTTATCATGTGTGATAGAGCCCTTTAAGTACATTTTAAGCACTTTATATTACAAACACACTAAGCAGATTCAATCATGATGTATGGATATTTTTAAGTTAATGTGTATTTAAATATAGTAAACATCTAAATCCATATAAGCCTTCAATTAGTTTAAACTCAGATACATTTATTTGATGTTCTTACTATGGTGTAAATCACAAGTTTCATCACAATCCGATCCAATCTGTTTATTTTAGCCATCAATCTGATACAATTTCACTACCTTCAAATTGATGTGATACTTGGGTCTGGAGTCCAGAAGAAATCTGATTAAATTTCACACGATCTGCTACATTTCCATAATCTCACACATGCAAAAAAACTATAATGTGAACATTTTATTATTATTATTATTATTATTATTATTTTTAAAAGGTACAGCAGTGTAGTCATAAGCCATAAGGGAAAAACATTATTTGTTAAAAATTGTTAAATTAATTGTGGAAAAAACATGCAGATTGATTTTTATGGGTCACTTCGATGCATCGGATCTTGAGCTATTTTGGGCGATGCATCAGTACAGATTGTTGCACAACTAGTTCTTGCCCACAGTGAATCACAGAATGTATACGCAGGACTGAGACTTTACACCAGGTAGGCATATCTGGGTGCTTAGGCCAGTTTGTTCAGCAGTGCCATCCACTGTCCTGTGGTGACCTAAATGAATACTTACAGTGGCATGAAGGGTGGTCTTCCGGCCGGCAGCGAGCGACATCACCCTCCACTTACTGTGAATCCCTTCAGTTTTGTGAACAATGCATCTACTATGTGAGAAATATTTAGTGTCAACGTTTTTGCCCCTTTACCTGTGCTTTACTTTAGCCAAACCGTTTGACACAGATGTGAGATTTATTATTTAAAACCATGGGGAATTAGAGATAATGTCCAACCACTAAAGACATCCAAACTGCAGGCCATGTAAGAAAATAAATTGTCAACACTAAATTAAAGTTATAATCACCTTAGTTACTGAATATCCAAAGTAGCACTGGCTGTACCGTCTAATGATAATTATGATCTTGCTTTGGGTAAAGCAGGTCCAGTGGAGAATAAGGAGACCATAGCAGGATAATCCGGGCTTGTTTGTTCGGACATGCTGTTACTGTTCTGTGACCTGCTGTGACCTTTTTATATCCAATCAAGACGGAGGTGCTGAGCCATTCAATCCAATCAACACATTCTGAGGATCATTAGGACACACAGGCGGCTTCTCGACCGAACATTTCTGAGGCCTTTTTAACTGCTTCACAGTGCTTATTATTCGTATGATGATGTAACATTAAAAGCCTCAGCTAAAACAAACAAAGACATGTGTGTGAACTTCTAAGCTGAATATGAATTTAAAGGTTAATTTGCAGAGAGGATTAACTGCTTCAGAAATCACCTGATTCCAATTTAAAAATTAACCTGATTAATACTTTAATACACCCCTGCCAGAGTTCAGCAACAGAGAAAACATAGGGAACAAAGGAACAAATTTAAATAACCACAGCCCACCTGTACATCAAAATCACCTTCAAATGTTTTAATGTTTTTATATGTTTAATACAGTTTTACAGTACCAAGTATAAAAAATAATATTTTTATATTTTTTCTAAATATATATATATATATATAATACAGTTGGGTTCCTCTTATTTATAAGAAAATAATTTATAAAGTTAATAAACTCAAAAGTTTAAGTAAAAGTAATTCGCTTATAACTTTTCAGACATGAGTAAGTAAAATTAACAGTAATGTGAGTTAAAAGTACAAAAAGAACCAAAATGTTTTTAATGTAAATACAGATTTTACTAAACTATATTAAATCAGACTGTGTGGATGTGGCTTCAAGGCACATTTTTATGAGGTTCCATCGTAACCTGATCCTCCTAGTCCTAAAAGAGCCGAAACAGAGTTGTGATGTCCGCACACGTCCCGGATTGGGTTTCGGCCAGTTTGGACAGTGTGAGACAGAGGTTCTGATTGGTGCTGAGGTGGTGAACTTGTCACTGTGACTGCATATTGGATTTCCTGCAGGCTCCCATCTATCTCTGCACTACATCCCATTAATGCATGCGATCTGCTAATGGTGTTGTGTGGTGTGTGTGTGTGTGTGTGTGTGTTGGTGTGTGTCCGGGGGACACCAGACTTCCTGTCTCTTTGAGAGAGCCACGTTTGAAAACAGAGAGAACACCTTCTGTCGTTCTGCACTTTGCTCCAAAACCGCAAGGTTCAAATGACCCTCCACCCTGTTCCAGCCTTGCACTCCATACCAGCACTGTCTCTCTGGGTTCGCCGACAGAAAAGAGGAGAAAAGGCCATTAGAGGCAGAGTCTGATCAAAGAGGCCACAACGCAAACATGCCATATGTACTGCTCCATGAGTATCAGTGACTGAAGGCGCGTTATGCATGTCCCTGCACTGCTCTATTGATTGATGGCAATGTTAGCTAAAGAATAAATGACAGTTTCAGATTTCATAAGTCATGCTGGGGTGCCCGCACCCTTCCCAATCTCAGACTCACTCAGCACCCTGCAATACTGATAAATTGATGCGAGTCATTAGGAGTGTGCTTTCAATTATGGGCTATGAAAATTCATTTTCCAGTCGGGAATTTTTTTTAACATGCTTCAATGTCAGAGCAAAGAGTTATTACTGAATTGTGCGCATAAATATACATATGCATATAAATACATACATACAAAAGGTCTTAGGCACTTATGGTAAAAGCTTAAAGCCATTTATCTGAGCAGCGACTTTCTATCAGCAAAATCACAAGTGAACTTGTGAACATCAATGTGAAAAAGCAGGAAAGCAGTGAAAACAGTAATGATGGTTTGTTGTGTGTAAACAGTAGTTTAGTGACGTGTGACCTGGTTAGAAGACACAGGTTTGGCTCCAGATTTCTCCTTCATGTCTCCAGCCACTGCATGGATGTGTGAAACTCTATCAACACCTGATTTCATCTAATAAAGGACTGAACTGAGCTCAAACCAGCGATTTGATGGGAACTACGGTAATTCTGGGCTTCCAGGAGGAGAACTCTGGAAATGGTTAAGGCAACACACTGATTTACACAAACATCACCATTTACTGTATTAATGTTATCTTCATTTCTTTTCTTTTTTTTCTTTTTTATCAAAACTACTTCTCATGTGCGCACACACACACACACACACACACACGTGTGCATGTGATGAAATGCAAAAGGACAGTGGAACATATTTAAGCTGTGGAAAATATTTTATCCAATTAAAGTGGTAAAAAAAAACTCAGCTAAACATTATGTATTTACATCAAATTATAATCTTACCATCAGTCTAAAGCGCCTGTGTGTACACGCGTGCATGAGGGTGGGTGTGTGTGCGTTCGCAAGTGTGTCAGGGTGTTTGGATGCTGGAGATAGCATCTCCTAAAGTGGCCTCCCGCCAGCCACTGGAGACTCTCAAGTTTCCGAGAGGCCTGCTTGCAAACGCCCTGGCGACGGCAGCCCATAATACCCCCGAGCCTCAGAGGCAGACATGCTGTCTGCGTGATTGACAGCTGATCCAGTAAGGGGTGTGTCTGACCAATTAGTGACAATTTACCCACTCATACACTAAATCAAGCCAGGATTCTGAGAGAAATGACATAATGCACGTAAAACCCTATAATAATACTGTATTAACTCAAAAAACATTTGCTGTTTTACACACATCAGCTGTGAGGAAATGACTGCCAATCTGAAGAGTTTCAATGACTCATACATACATATCTGCCCTGTAATGATGTGTATGTGCGTGTTGGACTGAACAACCTGTTCTCCACCCCACACCTTGTCAGAGCTCATCACTGGCTCCTGCTCACTGAGCCCCAATCCTGTGTACCATGCAAACTCACACACACCCTGAGACTGTGTTTGAGTCAGTAGTCCGTAGGTGTGTGGACAGAGGTTCTGCTTTGTTAGAGTTAAGGGCTGACGTAGAGAAGCTGTTAAATAACAGCAGCTGTATGTGTGTTTATGTCTGTGTAAATATGGCACTATTGTGCTTTTGTGTGTGTGTGTCTGTGTTGTTCTGCATGATTAAAAAGAGGCCTCTTTAGCTGGGGGTCCACCCATTAGTTTGACCTCTTGACCTGTCTCGGCCCTCTGACAGAGGTTGTTGTTACTGGCAACCAGACAGAGACGGGGCCAGAAGCTTAAGTGAGCTCAGAGACTCAGAAATGAACTAGCATTAAAAATGACAGAGGTGCACAGCCGTTATTGACCGATTACCTCTAATGTCAATAAAATATTGATTTATTTTTCACTGCTTTTTAGGAAGACAATTTATATATAAATAATATATCTAATTTTAATAATATATAATTTAATAATCTCAATAATTGTTACTGGGACAGTTTCTGGACCTTCGTTAGAATAAGTGGTTTAGATCATGAATGAATGAATTTTATGCCCATTCACACCTGCAACCTAATGCTTTTAGAATAACTGATAAGTTAACCTCAGTGAACCAGTTAGCCCCATATCAGTCATACAGCCAAGATTTAAACTTAAATAAACTCATCCACAAATTATAGCAATTGTGTACCATTTCCAGTGGCCCACACTCAAACTGGAAACATCACAGTCGTCCCATACGAAGGATCAATGCCCTCAAATGTATCATTTAAAAATGATTCAGCATTTATTTATTTAATTAAGTTATTTAAATAAGACAACTACTGAATGTAATACATTTAAAGGTTAATTGGATTGTTTAGAATTTTAAAGCAGAAAGCTATAGAGCAGATGTCACGGTCTTCTTAAACAGCAAGAAATTGGTCTTCACAAAGAAACCACAAATGTTAACTTCTTTTGTTTAGATGTAGATATAGTTTTAGTATAGTAGTAGTAGTATAGTATTTCACAATGTATTTCATGTAATTTCCTTACAAATTAAGTAATACTGTGTGTGTGTGTGTGTGTGTGTGTGTGTGTGTGTGTGTGTGTGTGTGTGTGTGTGTGTGTGGATGGTCTAAGGTGGGGACGATGAGACTTTGGCCTCAGGGCAAGATCATTAATGAGAGTTGCAGTGAGACCCAGATGTCAATGATTTTTTGGGAGGGGGCAAGGGGGATGAGGGGACATATGCATGTCCTGCTATAGGAAACAATGACACCATTTACATAGATTACCTATGAGCAAACACAGTGCACAACTAAAGCTGAAAGCTGAAATGACTAATAATGCCTTATGTTTTGACCTCCACCACAGCAATGGCATTCAATTCATAAACTACAGACACTGCTACGCCTTCATCATGCAGGTAAAGCTTGTGCCATTTGGATCGGAGTATTATATACACTACAAAACACACTTAAACAATATCCCAGCTGCTTCCAAGTGCTACAGTGATGTGTGAAAACAGGTGATGAGCTCAGTGGAAGTACTGAACTGAACGAAAACCATAATGAAATGAGACCGTGCCACCAGATGACTGTGTGTATGCGACCTCTCACACGTCCCAGAAGTGCCCAGTGGTCTGGGGGGACATTTGTAATAAGAACTCCATGACACAGCACATTACAACATAAACAACATCCTATTCGTTAGGACGAGCAACCGGAGAAGTGAACAGGGCTTTTCAATACCCCCTAAAGAGTTTCAGATAGCTTATTGATCCACTAATTTAGTAGACTTCTGTGGTCGGGGCAGTGCATGGTGCTTAAGGAAATTGAATGGGGGTTAGGGGACAAGGAATCTTTAGAAATGGGACATGGAAGAGTGGGAGTGAGTGTGTGTTTGAGAGAAAGACAGGGAAAGAGTGTGTGAGACAGCATAAGTGTGTTTATAAAAGACACACTCACATAAGGCAACACACATACTTACACAGAAGTGGTTGACGGATATGAACAATTGATGAGTGCGCTGTGTCAACAGAACAGTTCCATCAGCCGGAACATCAGCTTTCAGCCACAGCCCTGATGCAAAAGCTCAGCAGCAGACAGTGACTGGCTCTCCATACTTTAATATATGCTGCCAACTAGAAACCTAGAAGCTCCAGTGGACTCTCTCTCTCTCACACACACACACAGTATTCTGAGCCATCATGCTACTGCTGACCGCTAGCCATTTAAAGCAGAGTGACAGAATAGACCAAATCAATGATCCAAACATGGGGGTGCTGAAACCCAAGACTAATGGGGAACGAATTAGAGTGACCGGAGTGTGTGTGTGTGTGTGTGTGTGTGAGCAGTAGGACAGAGAGGGATGAAACATATCTGGGTGTAGACAGAAAGGAGCTCCACTACTAGGGGGTGGGGCGAGAACAGAAAAAACCACCCGCTTGTCCATTCTTAATGGAGGTCTATTGACGGAGCCCAATCACTAAGTGAGTATTTCAGAATACTACACCACCACAGGTAGCAGAGCAAAGTCTCTGGTGAGCGATTCGCATGGCTAGTCTGCTGCTAAGCAGGAGATTTTGTGTTGGTGTCTGTCCATCATACTCTCACTCTCTCTCTCACCATTTCCCCTTTCATACTCTCTATTATCTGACCTTTCAATCCATGTCCTCTCACCCCTCCACTACTTCCTCCATCTCCTTCTCTCCTGGCCCCGTTAATTGATCAATAGTCTGCTTTTAGTACCTCATTATCACTTACATTAACACAGTGTGTGCGTGTGTGTGTGTGTGTGTGTATGTGTGTGTGTATGTGTGTGGGGATCTAACCGAAGCTCCTTAATTGATAAACAATGAACAAGACCATAAACTGGTTTATGTACTGCAGTTTTCACAAACTGCGACCTTACAAAATTTTATTAGCTCTTATAATAAAAAGCCAATTAATTGAGCCTCACACAGCTCAGAAAGAGCTGCTACAATCATGCAGTGAACAGTAAACCAAACTGGACAACTCACATTACAGTTCTAGATAACTCACGTTACGGAGCCTTATCGATCCATAATCAAGTAAAGAATTTTAGAGTGTTTACCATAATCCCTAAATATAGTTTCACTGAAAACGGTCACAAGTATTTAAAGATTAAACAGTGGTTGAGATGATCGTGGAAGTGAGAAATGTAACAAAAATACATGTCTGTACATTTTTGTTCATTTTTAAAAATAGAATCATCATGGCTGTTGTGTTTCACTTCATAAGTATTGTAGTAATACTGATATTCCATTGTTATTTTTTTTTTAACAAGGAGTTAAACATTTGAAAAGAAAATGGTCCAATTGGATTTTTTTCTCTTTTGGTATCTGGGTAGATACATCAAGCTAGTTTCAGATCAAAAGTGATCCAAGGAAGGACAACTGGTGAATCAGCGACAGGGACATGGTCACCCAAAGCTCACTGATGCATGTGGAGAGTGAAGGCTAGTCCATCTCATCTGATCCCACAGAGCTACTGTGGTTTATGGAATGCTGACTGATAGAAAGGGGCCAGAACAGATGGTGCTAATGTTATGGCTGACTGGTGTATGTTCCCAGTATGTAGGGATGTGGTTTGTATCCATCAAAAGTGGTCAAGGCTTAAGGCAAGCATGTCTGGTTCAGTGCCACAGAAGAGTTACTTTACTCATACTAGCTATGATTAAAAGCCATTAGAACACAGTGCATCGCAGATTCCTGTCCGTCAGAGTGCCCATGCCAACCCCTGTCCACAGCCAAATGTGCAATGGGCACATCAACATCTGAACTGGACCAAAGAGTCCTAAATGGTTCAGAGCACAAAAGGGACCTATATAATATTAAGCAGGTGGTTTTAATGGTATGGCTTATCGGTGTATATAAAGTGCTGTCCGCAATTATTAGCACCCCTTTTAAAGATTTTAAGAGTTTCTCACAACTTTTTGATGAAGGAGACTCATTTCAGGCTGAAAAATGAGTAAAATCCAGCCTTTAATTGAAATAAATGTATTTATCAAGAAATAGTTATTTTTAACAAAAACACATGCCCCAGAAAGTAATACCTTGTACAATCTCGCTTTGTCAATAAATAGCACTGAGTCATCTAGAATATCTTATAAGGTTGGAGAATATAAATCAGAGCATCTGAGACCATTTAGCTTCACAGAATCTGTCCAGATCATCCAGGGTCCTAGGCCTCTTTTTTTTTTTTTTTGTATAAAAAGTGGAATGGTACATGTATTTATTCCTAACTGTCAAGGAATTGATGTTATGGTTCGCTACATGCAGTTGTATGGAGAATACATGGTAGCGTTGTGTGAAGATTGATGAAACAAATTTTATCAGTTCTACCTGGAAACCTAAAGCTGGAAGCGGTTAGCAAGTTAGCAACATGTCATGCTAAGCTCAAACCAAGCTGATAGGCATCTGATTGAAAAAGTTTGCATTCTTAATTTTTACAATGAAGTTTGCAAAGTTGACAGTTCAAGAATTATTTCCTTATATATAATAAGAATAAAAACAGGCCCAGAATCAGTAAGATTCCATTATCAAGTATCACTATCATACCATCTCTAAAGAGTAGGGTTAAAGCTGCTCCAAAGAAATAAACACGTGATTCTAAAATAGTAGTAAAAATATTCTGTTACAATTTCCTCTACCACTGTGAAAGTTCTGATACTTTCACAGCACTGAGGATGAATCTATATATGGAAATCCTGGAGCTAAACAGCTGGCTGATCATTCATTCGTCTAATACTAAAATAAGTTCATAGACACTGAAATTGACTGGTTTAAGGAACAATAACAACAGCATATCATTAACTTTCACAGTTGAGATGACTTAACACATAAGCACAGACAGAGCAGAAAACCTGTGGGATCTGCACGTCAGCTTGCCGCTGCTTGTACTCCAGTGGGCGCTGATGCAGAAGTAATGGCCAAAGCAAATGTACGTGTAGCAAAGGTGACCTAAATGCCAGAGCAGCGACAGGCAGCAGAAAGAGGCCCCAGAGACGCCCCGCTCTGAACACAGTCACTATCTAACACACATACACGCATGCTGACCCAGAATCAGTTCAAACACAGCTACCCTTCAGAGCTGAGCACATTTTCAGCATTGACCGCATAGGCACACTGACGCACAATCAGCTGAAGTGCACACATTGAAACCCAGTGCACAGTTTTTCATCCAGTATACAGCCAGACTGATCTTAAGCACAGCTACTACTCAACTCACCATTTTCTGCACCGTCGAACTCATTTCAGATCAGTTCACTTGTTCAGTCCACCATTTTGGTGCAGAAAGTCCTTTCAGCTGCCACGGGACAATAAATCTGGCATTTGTCCAAGTCTACAGGACAATATAGAACATTTCTGCATATATATATCTGAGTTGATCTATTTTAGGTGCTTCTAACTACATAACCCCCAGACAGAAAATTGAATTCCAGAAAAGACACCGATATGCACCGATCAGCCATAACATTAACACTGACACCTAAATTGAATAACATTGACTCTAGTTATTTTATAACAGTGGCAACTGATGGGAAGGTGGGATAAATTAGGCAGCAAGTGAACAGTCAGTTTTTAAAGATGCTGTACCAGAAGCAGGAAAATTGGGTGAGTTTTAGGATCTGAGCCTCTTTAAGAAAGGCCTTATTGTGATTGATAGTACCTACCAAAAGTAATCCAAGAAAGGACAACTGGTGAATTAGTGACGGTTATGGACACCCAAGGCTCACTGATGCATGTAGGGAGTGAAGGCACAGGGAACAGACAAGCTCCTGTGGTTTAAAAGTGATGTTGAATCTGATAGAAAGTGGTCAGAACACAGTGCACCACAGTCAGAGCTATTTCAGCAGCAGGAGGGATAGACTTAGGGGACTGGAGGGACTGCCTTTGAGACCTGAAGGTCTCAGGTTCGAGTCCCGGCCCGGGCACTACTGAGGTACCCTTGAGCAAGGTACCA
>JBBPDA010000145.1:3905544-3927854 GCA_037974385.1 Arnoldichthys spilopterus
TTAAATGCAGAGGTTGCATTTCGTTGTGGTGCTTGAGTGTGTTCACAATGACAAATAGTCACTTTCACTTTCACTTAGTATTATTTAATTCAATTCCATTTTATTTATATAGCACTTTTTACAACGGATGATGTCACAAAGCTGCTTTACAAAATCCAGGTCCGATCCCCTAATGAGCAAGCCAAGGCAATGGAGGCAAGAAAAAACTCCCTGAGCTAAAGGAAGAAACCTTGGGAGGAACCAAGACTCAGTAGGGAACCCATCCTCCTCCGGCTGGCAGTAAAAAAAACAGTTGCAAGATGGGAGACAGTCTCAGATTATGAAGGCGGCATTAGTTCAGTCCATATGTGTCATGGCTAGGGTGTAACCGGAAATGACCCCACCTGCCAACCAGGTGGTATTAATGTTCTAGCTGATCAGTGTAAACTTAATGATGTACACTGCAGTTAAATAACATGACATATCACCATTCACTACTGTCTGTCTATGACTCCATCTAATTGTCTATCATATTTTTTTCCCAGCATCAGTTATGTCCCTACTGAGATCATGTAGATCATAATTTTAGATGGACCTCTTATTAAAACCTCTCCAGTCACTTCAGTGGCGTATGCACCTGCCATGAAAAGGCAAAACCTCCAAACCAAACCCATATCCCTGTCCAACCTCACAGCAGCTTTTTTTAAATGACTGTGTCAGGTAAGCATGGTGACAGATTCAGAGCATCCCACTTCACTTCATCGGCCTCTCCACTTCTGCCTGTCACTTCGTATCAAAAGCAGCCCATTCCAGCCCAAAGGCAATCTTTCATTCAGTGACGGCCCGATCCACAGTGGCCCAAGCTTTGAGGCTCCTCTAATGGCGGGGAATAATTGCAGCACATCGGCTTGCCGTGGGGGGAGAAATAAATATATAAGATGAATAAATAAAAGCACAAGTGCGTAGCCGGTCTGGACAGAGCATGTTCCATAATGAATATAGATTGAGGGGCTGAAATATTGATGAGGTGTGAGGAGAAGTGGCCCGTTAAATGGTTCTGTTCAGAGTGGAGAGTTAAGACTAACCCTCTCCCCCTGTGGCACACGAGGCAATCCGTGATGTCACCAAAGTGCTGCAGAGTCGGAACTGAATGTGCTGTACCCAATATGGACACTTTGTGCACTGAAATGCCTATGAGGTCAGCCTGAATGCAGCACTAGCAAGGCAGCCAGTGGATAAGAACAGCCTTTCTTTGATCAGTTCTTTCACACGGAAATATGATCTTAATATGTAAAATTCAACTTAAGAAAGCATTAAAAATGATTTGTTCATGAAATATTTACATAATGTAGCCATGTGGAAAAAGTAAGTACACCCCATGTACATGTGTTTCCCAGCGAATGCGAACAAGCAATAACTTCACCCTCTTTGATACAGTGCCTAAAGACAAAGGAGATTATGCTCCAATCAATGAGAAAAGGCTGACAAAAGGCTGTCTTGTTATTTCTATAGTTTCAGTAAACAAAAAAAATAAGGTAAGTAAACCCTTACATTTATCACACCTTTAAGTGCCATTGATGCCGTTGAACTTCCTACAAATGTATTGTGTATTATTTAAACTTGACATCTAGGGTCTAGTGTTTCCATTGCTATTGAAGTGTGAGGTGTCACCAAGCCAAGATCTACAGAACTCTCTAAGGCCCACAGGTTGTAGAGTCTTATGAGTCTGGTAAGGGATTTAATTATTGGAAATAAATCAATCCACTGTAAGAAAAATCTATTACAAAGTGGTATAGATTTTAAACAACTGCTACTTTTCCAGAACCAGCTGACCCTGCAAATTCAGTTTAAGAGCAGGCAGTGTAATGCTAAAAGAAGTCTCCAAGATCTCCAGATTTTCGTTTCAGAATCAAATATTAACTGCTGCAACTGTTGTTTTTTAAATTAGATATTCGTTTTCTAATGATATCGGTTTAGTATTTGCTTTGTGTCAAAGTCCAAAATGCACCGTCCAGACTGTTATCAGCAAAAGGTGCAAAAGCCAACATCTTTCATGGTATGGGAGTGCAGCGGTGCTCATGCCATGCGTGACTTGCATATATGTGAAGGTAATATTAATGCAAAGGCAAATATTGGAAATTACATTTCTATATCTCGGCCTGCAAACTTCTTTTTACAACTGTACAAATTCAATTTAGTGTTTAGTGTTGTGTATATACCGTTTATTGCTGGACTTCTTATTTATCATACTCACTTTTGTTTACTATAGCTAGTAATTACACTGTCATTGGGGTGTTCAGGGATACATTTCACTACACATTGTACTAGTATAACTGTTTATGACAAATAAACATCTTGAATGGGCAGAAATTACATTTAAAAAACTTACAACAATTAGTATCCTCAGTTCCTAAATAAGAAAAAGGGTTTTTAAGAGTAAGAATGTTAAACATGTCATGGTTGCAACTTTTTTTTAATGTGTTACAGGCATCAAATTCTAAATGTATTCATATTTACAAAATACCTTTAAGTTGGTCATTGAAAACATTTGAAACAGTTGAGTTAAGGTCTAAGACAATTAACAAATAGATTGTTGTTTTAATTACATTTGACTTTTTTTTTTAATGTGTTTGTAAGTAGGTGGGGAGATAATGAGAGAAAAGAGCTTCTACAAAAAAAGAGATTGAGCTAGTAGAGAAGTTTCTGAGATAGGAGAAAAGAATGATATACTGAAAAAGTAGAGGTGACACTAAGAAATGAGAGGAGACACTAAGACAGGTAAGGATATATGGATAAAGGGAAGAAGATGCTGAACCACAAGAAAAGACGATAGAAGATAAGAAGATTCTAAAATAGTGGAAGAGACCTTAAGACAGACAATAAGACACAGAGATAGGGGACTCTGAATTAAAGGATATTCTGACATATCACATGTATGCAAACAAGAACTAACAGGACATTTTTATTTGACAATAAATGCAGGGTGAGCATCTGGGGTATTTGAGATGAGAGAAATGCCAGGGGTAAACAGCTATACAACTCTCTGTTCCTTTATTACTGGATCATTTGGAAATGATATCAATACCACGTGAGGTCAGTTTCTCTAAGTTAGGGGAAAAGAAACAGAGACAGAGAAGGAGACACTGACAATCTGTGACAGAAAAGGTGATGCTGAGCTTGAGGAAGAGAGGAATTTTTTATCTTTCCTGCTTGATACAAGACTTTAGAGAAGCTGAAGTCTGTGGTCACTGCTGTCTGATTCTACTCCACATGATGCAACATCTATTTTCACTAGATGACAAAAGATCAGGACTGCTGTCACACTAGTCAAGCACATGCACTCTGTCTATTAAGTTGTGCTGTTGCAGCATGAGCAGAATAACGACTGGAACTGACTATCTTAAAAAAAAACCTGGAATTCTAAAAAGACATCACCATGTTGACAAGACTTTTTTGGATTCCATGAATCTTTTTACAGTATTATGTACTGTAGATGGAGAGAGATTCTTTGCAATCTTGTGCTGAGAAATGTTTAGTTTTGACCGACTATTACGAAGTTTGGCACAAGATGATGAGCCACAACCCATATTCACTTAAACAGACTGAGCTTATGGGATATGTTCCTTTGATATCCAGTCATGATGCCCTCACCTGTTACCAGTTCACCTGCTTATGATGAATGTTCCTTAAACGTTTCACTTTAAATGTTTCAATGTACAAAATACAATTAAGTTGATCAGTCAAACCAGTAAAATGTAATTTATTTGTACTTTTCTCAGCTAAATATACAACCCCAATTCTGAAAAAGTTGGCATGGTATGGAAAAAAGACACAAAAAGTAGTGATTTCTAAATTTATTTTGACTTGTATTTCATTGCGGACAATATGAACACAACATATTTCATGTTTTGTCTGGTCAACTTTATTTTATTTGTAAATATACATCCTTTCCTGTCATTCAGACCTACAATACATTCCAAAAAAGTTGGGACAGGAGCAATTTACAGCTAGTAATGAGGTAAATTGGTTAATTAATGATATGATTTGAAACAGGTGATAACAGGTGATTGTAATTATAATTTGGTACAAAAGCAGAAACCAAGAAAGGTCTAGTCCTTTAGGAGCAATGATGGGCTGAGGATCGCCAGTTTGCCAACAAATACCAGAGGAACTTATTGAAATGTTTAAAAACAATGTTCCTCAAAGAAAGATAGGAAGAGATTTGAATATTTTACCTTCAACAGTGCATAACAATTCAAAACTTTCTCAACATTCAAGGATTCAGGAGGAATTTCAGTGCGTCAAAGGACAAGAGCGCAAGACTAAGTTGAACAACCGTGATCTTCAATCCCTCAGACGGCACAGCATCAAGAATTGTCATTCATCTATAAGCGATATTACCACGTGGGCTCAGGACGACTTTGGCAAACCTTTGTCACGTACACAATATGTAGTTACATCCACAAATGCCAGTTAAAACTGTACTGTGCCAAAAAGAAGCCCTATGTTAACAGTGCCCAGAAGCACCGTCGACTTCTCTGGGCTCTGAGGCATCTGGTATGGACCACCATACAGTGGAAACATGCACTGTGGTCAGATAAATCAGTATTTTAGGTATTATTGGGGAGAAATGGACGCTGTGTGCTCCGGACCAAAGAAGAAAAGGATCATCCAGACTGTTACCAGCAACAAGTCCAAAAGCAAGGTCTGTCATGGTATGGGGTTGTGTCAGTGCCCTTGGCAAAGGTAACTTGCACTTCTGTGATGGCACCATTAATGCTGAAAAGTCAATAGACAAAAAGATTTTGGAGCACAATATGCTGCCTTTAAGAATACATCTTTTCCAGTGAAGGAAGGAAGAGGGTACGGGTACTTGACTGGCCTGCCTGCAGTCCCGACCTGTCTCCAGTAGAGAATGTGTGGCGCATTTTGAAGCGCACAAATGACAACGAAGACCCTGTACTGTTGCCCACCTTAAGACTTGCAGGAAGAATGGGACAAAATTACACCTGAAACACTTAATCACTTGATGTTTTCAGTCCCTAAATGTCTTTTAAGTGTTGTGAAAAAGAATGGCAACATTACAAAGTGGTAAATGCTTTACTGTCCCAATTTTTTTGGAATGTGTTGCAGGTCTGAATGACAGGAAAGAATGTATATTTACAAATGAAAAGAAGTTGACCAGATAAAATATGACATATTTTGTGTTCATATTGTATGCAGTGAAATGCAAGTCAAAGTAAATTTAGAAATCACTACGTTTTCCATACCATCCCTACTTTTTCTGATTTGGGTTTTTATTTATTTATTTATTTATTGCTTTTAACAAAATGCTTTTTCCCTAAAAAGAACATGGGCATTTGTCTAAACTGAAAAACAACCAATCATAGAATGGTTAGCACACTAACCCTAGCACAAAAAAAAGGTAGATCACCAATTGGCAAACAAAAAAATTCAAGAGCACCTTCCCAAAACAGGACAGCATCCTGCATATACTAATATATCCCAAGATTCTGAAAGCTCTGGTGATTTAACTTTACAGACATCCTGTGTACTTGTGTAAATTTTCTGAGGTTCCTGAGGCTGGAGCACACTGAAAAACAATAAAAACTCATTTGAAGGGCACATCTAATAAGCATCAACTACAGACAGGAATTTACAAGCTACTAACAAAATACTTTCTTCTGACATGAATATTTACATTCTTACACTGGTAATAAGTTAACTGCTTATTTAAAAAACACGTCAGCTAGTAAGAATGAATATTACATAGTGATATGGTTACATATTAAAACAGCTGGAAAAGATCTACAGAAACCCACTGTTGTGTAAACATAGGTTCATCATGTCGAGTGTACTTCACATTGTAGTTAAGTCTGACTATGTCGACGTGCATGTGAAAGAAAATGAACAAGTCTGTTTTCTATTTGGGTTGATTTAATCATTCTGAGAACTTAAGCTGGGCTATTTTTGTGTGGGTGCATGTAAAAAACAAATATAATCTGCAATAGGGAAGGAGGTGTGTGACATCTGCAGTCACTCTAATCAGAGTCAGTTACCCATAGAATAAGCCTGTGTTCTTTAACCAAACTTTTTACCAAAATGTGCTTTTAAAACAGTTAACTCCTCTTAAATGGCTCATTATGGTCACATAGTTTGGTATTTAGGTCAAATTATTACCATGTTGCAATGAACAATTACACAAATACTTGGGCCCCATCTATTACCTCACTGAAATCAGTGACATGTTATACATGACCTCATACACATATTTCTGACGTCACAGAATAAGCTTTAACATATCATCATCTAATATACTGAAATATGCTAATTACTGAATAATAATGTGGTAAAAAGCTAGGCAGTGGTGGCCTAGTGGTTAGGACATTGCGCTGGGGACCTGAAGGTCGCAGGTTCAAGTCCGGGCTCAGGCACTACTGAGGAACCCTTGAGCAAGGTACCGTCCCACTACTCTGCTCCACGTCTTGGAAGTCGCTTTGGATAAAAGCGTCAGCCAAATGAATAAATGTAAATGTTAAAAGAAGCTTTTAGCTGCACACATTGTGTTTCTGTGTGTCCTGCAACAAAGTGTGTTTGTTTTTTTTTGGGGGGGGGGTTTGCGCAAAACAATGCATGAGTGACTGAGTGAGTGAGTGAAGAGAAAGGGTAAAGTAAAGAACAGTGCACATGTGTTTGCATTCAGGGACTCAGAGGAATCGCCCTTAGCAAGTGCAGTCTTTTAACAAGAACAACAACAGAAAAAAGGGGCAGATTTATTGGAGAGGCAGGAGGCTTTTAGCCATGCATTATTCAGTGCAATCAGTTGACCAAAATATACAATAGAGATTATGGCTATCCCAGTGTGTCACAGTCCTAACTATAGAGCCATAACACCCCAATCTCTCTTTCTCTCTCGCTTTCTGAATTAATAATGTGCTCCATTACCGCACACAGTGGGCATATCCTTAAACACCTTAGGAGGCACAAACACACTCCCCCGGATAGTTTGGAGAACACACTAACCAAGTGGGAGACACACAGATGAAAAAAGATGGACAGAAGTGTCCCATCATAAATGACTGGTGTAATTTTGAGTGAACTACTTAGCATTTTGTATGTGCTGCAAATATTAAAGACACACATCCAGAGGTATTGAGTAAAAAAAATATGACACATTTGTTCATTAAACTTTTCTTGTCCCATGGGATGAAATTCAGAATATATAGTAAAAAAACCTATAGGCAATGTTTCCCCTACCATTAAATGACCTAATGTGCTGCCTGGTTTGGATGAGTTATACATATTAGAATCTTACTGGCAGTTTGCAGTATTTAGGTTGTGTGGTATGTGTTTTTTTTTTTTTCAAAACTCATTCTATTTTCCAATTTATTGAATAACTGAATTTATATCCTGATATTGGATAGGACCATTGATACAGCAGGGTGTAACTGCACAAGCTGGCTTGTGCTGAAGGAGGTAACACTAACAGGTTTACACTAACAGGAGTAAGCTTTATACGCTTGAAAAGTTATAACTAAATGTGCATATTTGAATTTATCTCCAAATTGTGTGTGTGTAATTTTCCTTCTGGAATGCTTAACAAAACATAGCTTTCAGCAGTCATAAAGGTCTTATATATAGAGGTCTGTTGGAACAGCTTCCTCATGAAGTTGAATGAGTGAAGGTGCATTGTAAAGTTGACATAAAAAATGTACTTCTTTTATGAATATAGAATTAAACTCAAACAAATCAAATAAAAACTGAACTTCCAATTAGGAAATCCTGAGCTGGTGTGTCAAAACTTTGACTGATAGAATACATTTATTCTAGACAAAAGAATAAAAGAACACAATATTAAAATACATTTACTGAGACATGGCTCTTGTAACCCCTTCTAAACCCTAACTTAAGGCTATAACACCTTTAGAGGGCAGCAATGAGTAATGTTTGTTTATTTGAACTCGAGCTGCTTTTTTTTTTGGTTAGAAGGTACTATGTACACATCTGGAAATCTGCACACATTAGGCAGGACCCAATCTGATAATCACAATTATTTATATGTCAGTTTATAGCCAGCTAAAACTGTAAGACTGTGACAGGTCTAGGATGTAAATCTGTACCAAAGACTCACTCTACAATCCAGACTATAAGAATCTGCTGGACTTGTATTAAGAGTATTAAGAGCACTTAATGTTTACGTCCATTCTGATTCCTTAAAACCAGTTTAGAGATTGTGATGTGAGAGACAAAAATACAAAAAGAGATAAAGATAAAAAAAAAAAAAACATTTATTTTAAGCACTCAGCATGACTATGAGTTAATGGTTAAATGCTTGAGGCAAAGTGCATGGAAGCAGAATGGAATGTTTTGAATGTACAGAACTTCATAAATATTTCCAGTGGAAAATATCAAGCTTTAAACACATGGCCGTGTGTTCATGGCGATGGGGAGGCGTGCCAACGTGAAACGCTACTTGTCCTTTTAGGGCATTTACTCAGGTTTGTGTGGGCATGTAATGAATCCTGTATAGCACTTCTCTAAGCCAGCATGTAAATTATGTCTACATTGAGGGCGGGGGTGGGAGGAAGCATATGGACAAAAACATGCAAAACACTACTGGAAATTATTTTTAGTCTAGCTTTAGGCTTAATCTGGGTCTGGGTAACTAAAACTTTTTTTTTTTGTAGACAGTTTTCTGTAATACCTGTCTCTACTCTTCTCAGACGACTTTATTAGATGTTGCTGTGTGTATTTGATTGCTTTTAGCCTTCAGAGCATTAATAAGTTCAAGAAGATATTAGATGGCTGGTTCAGATCTCTTCCAGAGGTATTGAACTGTGCTCCATCACTCCACGGAAAACCTGCTGCCGCTCTAGCTGATGTTTGGCACTGGGCATGGCCACGGTCACATTAGATTCATGTGTGGCAGCTTCAAAGCTTCCTATTCTATCAGTAATGCTTTTCTATGGAGACTACAGACACTGTGTACAGCTTAACGCCTGTGTCAGCAATTTGTGCACCCTAAAGTAGCTAAAATCTTAATCATTAGAAGCAGTGTCTGGATACTTTTGGATATGCAGTATATGTGGGTGCTGAAAAGTGTACTGGCTTGTAGAGAGAGGAAGAGGGAACAGGAAGGGGAAAGTGTGTGTGTGTGTGTTGGCCTGTATGCCATCAGAAGGCTTTCATGGAGCAGCGTTTGTGTTGCATTTTGCATGACTCGAGGGCTTACTGCTTTGGCCTGTCTTTTCCTCTCTCATCAGGGGCCTGCTCACTGGGCCTGCTGCATCTCTCAGCGAGAAAGAGGGAGAGAGAGAGAGGGAGAGAGAGTGTGTGTGTGTGTGTGTGTGGGGGGGGGGTGTCTGTGCAAGCCATAAAGAGTGTGAAATCATCCAGTGGGTCTCTTCTGCATCCTGTAGTGAGACAGGACTGAGTTAGGATACCCCTTTCTATGTGTATAGTAAACATAAGAAATAGGCAAAAATATAACATCACAACATTAGAAGGCATTTTCAGAATACACAAAGTATGTTACAGCATTTTTCTGAGGATTGTGAAGGAAATGATGCCATACAGAAAAAGACTACAACAGAGTATATTACCATTATTAGTTTTTTCCCACAGGCCCCTATAGACCATCACACTGTGTTCAATGGAAACAGACTCAAATATTTATATTAATATAATCAAATACATCACGTAACTAGAACTCTGGTTCCCTCTGAGTAAAATGGCCCTCTGTGTTGAGCTGCTAGTAAGCAATGAAGGGTAAAAGGGGAGGGGTAAAACCCCTTGCTGTGAAAACAATTTATGCCTCTCCCCAAAGATTGCATTACAGGTATCTTGAACTAAAATTAGCATTTAAGCTGCAGTTGGTAAGACTGAGAAGAGGGTTGACTCAAAAGTGCCACCCACAGAGGAGGCTGCTGTGCATGAACAGTCCTAGCAATGTGGACGCCAGGTAAACAGTATAGTGCACACACTAGCAAAATCAACACATGAACTAAAGTCCACATATAACATTCTTTACAGTGACTTTTGCCTGCCGACACTTCAACTAGAAGGTTGATCATGCAGAAATGTGGCTAACTTGGCATCAGTGATTGGCACTGTCAGATATTACTCCTAGTTCGACTGGTTGTTTTAATTCAGATCTGGATTTTGCGAATGGCCTTAGGAGCACTAGACAGAACCAGTGGAGCCTGATTTGTTCACTGATCAGCTACTTCGTACTACTGTCAGGACATAGTGACAGTTTTAGCAAATATGATAAGAAGTTATTTTTATACTAGTTACATACTGCAGCTTTAACTTGCTCACTTACCTACAAAGAAATAAACTCGAGCTTTTCAGGTTTTGTTAATCACACACATTTCCATGTTTACTAATATAGCAACGTGCCATTTTATGGCTACTGTGAAAAAGATAAAACATGACAATACAATATTATTGCTGTCTAAGAAAAAAAATCTCTCCAAAATATGAACTTTTCAAGAGAAGGCAAAATCTTATCTGCACTCTAATAAAAGTTAATGGATGAATATTCCAGAAGTAGTGATTTGGAGCATTTTTATTGTTCTGGTTATCATAAAGGTTTTACACAATGTAAAGCCCAGCTGCTGTGCTGATGCAGAAAAATAAAATCTTAATACTAAAAAAATGGAGATAAGTGGTGTTCTCCGGAAAGTTACATTATGTGACTTGCTTCTAAGCTGTTTAGGCAGTCACTATGGTGTTTAAACTCTTTATAAATGGTCTCATAACACCAATGATATACAGTACTAAGAAAAACATATTGTGTCTGGGAATAAACAGCAAAAAGCTTATGGAATAAACTTAAAAAAAAAAAAGCCAGTCTCTGCGATGGTATGTGGGGGGCATCAATGCCTATTTTAGAAAAACATACACTGCAATCAGAGCGACGTCTCTACCCAAGACAGCCATGCTTGTTTCAGCAGAACAATGCCAGACTGCATACTGCATGGGCTACAACAGGGTGGCTTTTTAGACCCAGAATGTGTCTGCTTGAGTGGGCTGCTGCCAGTCTAGATCCATCTCCTATTGAAAATACATTACACTTCATGAAGAGGAGAATTAGACAATGACAACCTGTTAAGTAGCTGAAGTCTTACATCAAGCAAGAATGGACAAAATCCCCAAAACTGCAAATAAGAGCTCACGTGAATTAACAGATCACAGATTTTTGTTTTTACCGCATTTTGGAAAATACCACAATTGTTCTTGGTAATGGGGTTTGCATATAGTAATAAACTGTATGATTCTATGGTTCATATTTTATATATGTTTATAATTACGTTGTTATAATACATTACTGATACCCATTATTAATATTCTAGTTTGATCAATTCTTAAACAAACAAACAAATAAACAACGACAACAACAACAACCACATATGGAAACACTTTGTTTGCAATGGCCAATTAGTCACGCAAAAAGTATCTCTCAAATGGAGAATGAATAAACACTGTTGTGAACAGCAACTGTTCTTTATGGCAGACTCTTTATTAATACCCTACAAAACTACTTTAAGCAACTAACATGTTTAAAATTAAGCTTCACCATTGTAAACAAAAACACAGAACTTTACTTCACAGTGCAGCTGTATGTGCAAATCATAAACAGCAGCGTGCGCACACACACCAAACAGCCAACATCTCAGCAGACCGAAGAGACGTATGGTGCATATTTAGCTGCAAGGTTAATAAAAGTGTTCTTCAGAAATAGCATGCTAGGTTTGTAAATGTGCTGAGTTTTGTGACAAGGCAAAGCTTGTGAATTCAAAACAAGCTGTTTTTCCAGCTACGTCTCATGTATGAACTGTATAAGCTGGGCAATGAACGCTACATTTTAAAACTTTAAGAGTGTTTTTTTCTTACTACAAAAGGTGAGGTTTTTAAAAACAAGAGGCCCATAGATTTTTACCATTCCTCAAACGCTGAATGAGAAATATGTTTTTTTCTAGCAATTCTTTACATAAAATCACTGTTGTGCTGGTACATTTTGTCCCATTTGTTCAGAAAAATAAAATATTGCAATACATATCAGACATTCAAGGAATGTCTTCAAGTATCATGATGTTGTATTTTTGCTACATTCCCCTCTTCCACTTCCACTTCATCTTTTGGTTCTCTTACACTTATACTTATTGGATTATGCCTTATTTTATAATAGTACGGCCTGTATTATGAGATATACTGACAAGTTCTCACTGTGCATTTTGAATTGTACTTTCGCACGTGACCTGTGGCTTTTTGCTTTGTATTCCTCTCTCACCTCCTCACACTGAGACCTTGAAGGAAATTGTAGCCATGTAGTACTTGCAGCAAAAGGTGGGCTCAACATATGTAAATGTAAATAAACACACATTCATTGACAAAACATCAGTTAGTTAGAACATGACAGATTTTTACAGTTCTTCACTTCGAACTGGTAGCATAAAGTCCCATAGTGATGAAACACTGTGAAATAGGTTCCTCTGTCATCAGAACAAAAGACAAACTTCCATTCATTCTCTGACACCTGCCTTCACAAGGGATAGAATGTGGGTTACAAAAACAAAATATTCAGTGGATTTACACACACAGGCACACACACAAACACACATACACACACACACACACCTACAAGATCCTGTCTCATCTTTGGGAAAGTTTTTATTAGTGCCTGTGACAGAAAGCATTAAATACTAAGCAGCACACCATATTCACAGGAGTCAAGTGTGTGTGTGTGCTGTGTGTGTGTGTGTAATGCACTTTTAATGAGACTGCCTTCAGTGCCTGGGGCGAATAGCAGCCAGGCCCATCTCCCCGTCTGACAGGGTGCAGAGTGAGCTATGAATTATTGCTCATTAAAGGAACTAATTACTCCCCTCCTCTCTCTGCAACATTTATTGGACAAAGGTGGAATTCTGGGCCTGGCAAATGAAGATATGACATGGCTGGTAATGAAGGAGAGAATAAGAGAAAAAGACAAAAATGAGGAAGGTGCTAAAAAACCAAACAAATAAAAAACAAACAACAACTATAAATGGCAGCAATAGCCTGAACCTTCGGTCGCGTGCCATCACATTTAGCAGTGAAAACAAAGGCAGAACAGTTGCCAGACAGAACTACTCTCAAACATTGTGTGTTTTCATCAAATTCTCCGCAATGGCAGTGGCACAACGCAGCTTGTCAAACCTCTTGTCTGGTAATTTGAGCCAGGAGTTTGGCAGTGTACTGGATAAATATTGGATGTGCTCCTTTAATTGAGCGGTTGATGTAGCATTGCCCATGCGGCTCTGGGGGCCACAGAGATGGGAAAAGCTCGTTGTTGAAGCGTTGCGCTGCATTTCACCTTAAGGAGCCCACGAGGTGTTTTTAGCTTCCGACGCTGTAAAAGCTTTCAAACCGTCGACCCCACTGCGAGACATGATCAATATTGCAGGCACAGAAACACACAAATGTCCCTCAATACATTTACTGGTTCAGTTTTAAAGTGTGTGCGAGTATGTGTGTGTGTGTGTGTGTGTGTGTGTGTGTGTGTGTGTGCGCGTGTATACTCTTTTCATCCACATACAACATGGATGTGAGATAGTGACTAGTGTGTGATCTTTTGGCCAGCAATACAGATACTGACTGATGTTTGTTTCATATGTATTGGCAAAACATTTTTGGTCACAATTACAGTTTGTTTCGACTCACCAGATGACACCCTGTAATAATGGTAACACCCTGATTAATTACATGACAGTATTACAGGCTGAATAGGTCCAAAAAAACACCAAAAACGATAAAATCTTGTATCCAGACCTAACCTTTAACATTAGGACAATATATTATTACCCAGGGAAATGATGACAAACAAGTAGTAATAAAAAGAAACCAAAACTCAAATAAATTCTATGCACCCCAGGAATCCAAAATGCTACTCAAGACTGAGTTTAAAGTGTGATCATTGAGAAATAGCAACAATATTTGTCAGTAAAGCAATGTTGTGCTAAAACTGCTGGTGTATAAAATTCTGTACACACACACACACACACACACACACACACACACACACACACACACACACACACACACACACACATAAAATTTCAAATTAGCTTAAATTCCTGGTTATATGAACTCTTATTCATGTAAATCAGTGTAGAAATGCCACAAAACGCCTATTTGGCCCCTAGTAATGACATTTTTTTAAATTCCCAAAATGTATTTTCTGCACACATTTTAAGTTTAATGTTAAAGTAAATGATCAGTATCAGTGGATTCTGTTTACTACAAAAGATCACAGACCACTATGTTTGGCTCCAATATCCTCATAAGTGATATATTTCAAAATTTGGTCTAAAACGTGGGCCTTATGGTGTAACCCACATTGACCTTTTTAATGACACTACCTGACATTTATTTTACTCAATAAGGGACATGTGTTAACTAATAGAAGAGTGATAAAAATTAAACAGAATTAACATTAACAGTAATAAAATATTAACATTATCATCTATGTCATTATTAATATAAGTTATTTGCAAATTGCACATTGTAGTAATATTGTAGTTGGTATTAAAATATACAAATTGTGAAACTGAACTTTCAGTTTAAAAGCATAACCACCACCAACAGTGATGGCTTTTTTTTAATGCACTGTAAAACTACTGATGTGCTGCATTCTTTCCTCTTAAAAAGAGCCCTGGATTTCCCAGGCAGGTCCGCTGTTGAAATACGTGTGCCGCTCTTGGGGCTGAAATATGGCAGAAGTCAAAGGTCAGATGGAGATAAAGCTGGTACAAACCCACGTCTCTGCTCCTCTTTCAGCACTCAATGATGTGAGGGTCCTATCGCTGCTCATGCAACAGGGAAGCCAACGGTAAGCAGGTAATACACCAGTCAGGCTACAGTCATACCTCTACATAAATATAAGTTTTCCGACTTTTTCATTAACTGGTATTTTAGTGCAAATATGAAGTTGGACTTTGTCAACTCAAAAGCATCAACTTTTATCAACTAAAATTTTAAATTTACAATTTTAAATGCTGTTCTCTTGTAAAATTTTAAACAAACTTTTTTTAAACAAAGAGCTAAACCCTAATACCATACTGACAACATCTACGTTACGTGTCAGCACTTGGAAATAACTAAATTCATGAAAGAATATCTAAACGGGGATAAGCAGGGAAGTATAATCAAGTCAAAATCACTGTGGTCCACTTGGACAATTACTTAGGAATTTCTCTATTGGGAGTGTCGAGGGATGACGGTAATATTCCTGTTATCAGCCTTTTGTGCTGCTGGAATGGCGAAGATCCTCAACATGGCCAGTGTTCTCCACAGCCCAAATTACACTCATATCAATAAGCAGCCCTCAACCGCCACACACAGATGACAGATAAAACCATGAAGAAGAGGACGAGACTATCTCCTCGTTCTCAAATTTTATCCCAAAAGTGGAATAGAACAGGAGTTAAATGACTCACCAAGGCGCATTGGCTAGAACTACGCTTATCAAAGTTCTCAGTTCTTTTGTAAACATACAATCCAAAAACAAAATTAAAGCCTTAACAGTTCTGGCAAACCTAGTATGTGCCATCTGAATAAAATACAATTTTGCAGTCCAGAGACTAAAAGCCAGCACAGAAAACAGAAATCATTTCATCTTTCCAAAATCGTATTCGATCCTAAAAGTGGAACATAATGAGGTTAAATGACCATCCAGTTGACAGACAGATGCACTGAGCTGCTTTGGCTATAATCAAAAGTCATTTTACATGTACGTTTGCTGTTCTTTTGTAAAACCAAAAATAACGTCCTTGAAAATGTTCCTGAAAACTTGGCGTGCACGGCCGGAATAAAATGCCATTTTCCAGTGTGTCGAGTGAAACCCAGCGCTATCGTATTCCCACAGCAGGCCAATCACAGATTATAAATGACATGAGCAGGGACGTACGCTGACTCCTCTACTTAATAACAGCAGCAGACTTCAGATGGGGATCAACACTTTGAAACTGAATCGACGGCCCGGGGGCAGAGCGTGGGCAAACGGGGGCAGGAGAAAAGAGGGACGGAGAGAAAGAGGGAAATAAAAAGGGATAAAGGTCATTGGTAACATTTACAAATTGAAGCCGTGATCAAAGCTAAAGAGGCCGTCCGGCCAAGGGGGGTTTGGACAGGCAAGGTGTGGACGGCCAAATGCTATTCATTAGGATCTTTTCTCTTTTTTTCTCCCTCCCTTTTCCTTCTCTCTGCCTCCCTCTCTCTGTCTCCCTCTTTCTGCTCTTCTTCATGGCAATCTGTGACTGATTTGAGCGTCTGGCGGAGCGGCTGGCCAGGGAAATGGGATCCCGCGAAGGCTGCGACGGGCCGAGAGAGCCTGGAGCAGAGAGAGAGAGAGAAAGTGAGCGAGGGATGTGGTCCTGTCACTTTCCTTTAAACTGACACCTCTGCTCACCTCAGCGGAGGCAGCTCGGAATCAGACACCGCTGCACTGCCCATTCACAAGCGAGCTGTGCGTGACTCACAAGAAACCAGCACCATCTCACACTGCTACTACCAGGTCTTACAAGATGCTTAAGAAAACCACACTGAATATAAAACTAATGTAGCATGGATGGAGTCTATGGATTGCTGCATAAAACCATACTGAATGTAAACCTACTAATGTATGGGTTTCTGTTACTGGAAGTTGCAGAAATGATGATTTTGTATTAATCTAGCGAAGCAAGCTTTCAGGATTCAAGCCAATGGGAAATCTGACAAAGCTGAAACAGCAAAACTCAAC
This sequence comes from Arnoldichthys spilopterus, assembly GCA_037974385.1. Taxonomy (NCBI): domain Eukaryota; kingdom Metazoa; phylum Chordata; class Actinopteri; order Characiformes; family Lepidarchidae; genus Arnoldichthys; species Arnoldichthys spilopterus. The sequence continues at coordinate 3,922,304 of JBBPDA010000145.1, forward strand.
ATTTTCAAACCACTGGAGCATTCAAGTCCTGCCATCAAATGCACCTTCTCAGGAAAACAGGCGCCTTCTTTCATCCATCATTTTCCTTTCTTTCTCAAAGGTGGAATCATAGATAAAAGCAAAGCAATGTCCATTGAAAGTAGAACAAATTCCAAATAAACATAATAAAAATACATAAAATATTACATGGTTGTCCTTAAAGAAACATTAAAATAATAATAATAATAATAATCACTGGTAATATGCTGATCTGGTAATAATTATAAACATCAAAAATAGCCAAACTGCTTTCTTACCACGCTCATTTCTGGATACTTTGTTGTATTAATAAATGTAACTTTTTTAAAAATTTTCAACTAACCAAAACCTTAATTGGCCACTTTATTCATTTAAAAAAACAAACAAAAAATCTGAAAACTCACTTTCCTCTTCAGGCTGCTTAATGAAAGAACTCATCTTGGCCACCAAGAGCACAGCAGAAGTGACCACAGTAATACTGGATCACAGCTGTCCCATTCACTTCCCCAAATGTGAATGAAATGGCAAATTGACCATCGCTCACCTCTGTAAGTGCTGTTTGGTACCTGATTTGTGATCTTCAAAGCTTCTCAACTTCCTGCGCCAAGTCCCTAGGTACAAGCCACCCCAAGCGGTGGGGGGAATGGGAGGGTGGTTGGAGGGGGGTGAAGGAGTAGAGAAGCAGTGAAATACTCTGGAGGGGGTAGACTTTGGCCTGCAGTAACTATTAGCAATAATTGTTGGACTGGGCAAAGGCCTTTGATGAGCCAGTGTTTGTCCCAGGGCCTTTAACACTGATGAATGCAAGGGTTTCTTTGAGATGTCATTGGCAATTGAGTTGGGATTAATATTTACAAAGCAGATACACTACTCCGGACATGCAGGCCAGCACTGAAGTGTTTAAATATGTGCACAGAGAACATATGACTCATTGTTGTGTTGTTCTTATGGTTTTTTTCCTTTTTTGGTTCCAAACGCGCACTTTAGCTGAAATGTGAATGATTCATTGTATGTTAGTGATTGAAAATGAATGAAACTTGAATGCAGATCTAAGGGCTGGCTGGGTGGTTTATTATAGTAGAGTATAATCATTGAGAAATGACTGATCTAACAACTGAAAGATCTTTTCTTCTTCAAAAATGAGATATACACACCAATTACCAATTCTAATACTGCTAAGTATACAAAAATGGATTTCAGAAAAAGTGTGTGTGAGGTTGTGTGGTGGTGGGCCAGGGGGATGGGGGCTAAATTTGTGCCACATTACATAAATTAGGCCAAGGGGGGAAAAGCCTCACACAAACTGCCCCTTTTTGATCTTAACAGCCCAAAATTGATTCAAGCTGATGAATTTGTTATCGGTTATGATTGATTAGGCCTCGTACCGGAAGAGAAAGCCATGGCGTCAAATTCTCTCTCACAGGAAAACAGGCACCCCTCTTTCCATCCATTATCATCTCTTCTTCCTCAAAGGAGGGAGCAAACGGGACAAAAAAGAGAAGCAATGTTTAATGTCCATCGAAACAGATGCCTCTTCATTAAGTCCTGGTTGCAAGCCAGCGATGTTGGCACGGTTGGATCCAAAATGGACACTGGTGGCTGGAGGCGATGTGTTGTTGGGGTGGGGACAAAGGGCAGATACTGCGCGAGATGATTAAGGTAGCAAAGGAGCAGCATAATGACGAGAGGTTCCCAGCACTTGCCTAGTCAAAACCAGAAACATGTGGGCTAATGTTAAGGTTTCAAAGGCTCAGCCGTATCACTGACACTTCTCAGCCCTCTCGGCTTTAAGGTAAGGCATTGCGCTAAATCATAAACACGTTGCCAGCAACTCCCTTGGGTTGCTGGAACTATGGCTAGGCTTAATCATTGTGCCTAAAGCTGTACCACAAAGGCCAAATCTAACTCAGGAGGAATCCACAAAGGCCATTAGTAAAAATGATGCAACTGACCCTCTGGTCATTTCTCATCCCTGTTTCATTGTGTATTTACAGAATCAGGGTGAATCAATCCTTAGTCCAACACAATTTTATGTAAACAATGTATGCTATGTTTGGTGCACAATTACTTTCTCATAAAAAACTTTATATGAGCCAAACTACAGCAAACAAATATACACAGGTCTTAGAAGTTTCTTTGTCTTTGTAAACTTTGAGTAACTGATTTTCAACAGGATTTTTTATATTAAATATTAAGAAAATATAAACTATATTAACTGCTTCAGTGCACTGTTCAAAGAATTTGACAATTTTCTTTGTAAAAATAATTTTAGCAATTCCCCTTTATAGTTTCATACAAAAACAAGCTAGAAATAATTCTCTATTTTATGTATTGCATGACCAATTATTTAAAGCAAATTTCTACAGAAAGCTCTGTTTTATTATTTTAACAAGTGAGTACAGAATATGCACCAACTTAGACAACAAGCAAACATTTGCCCTCTTTAATATAGTGATTACAGATAAAGGTGATTCGCTTGAACAAATCTATTAGGTCAATTTATGAAAGAAAATAATATTCTTCATTTGAGAAAGAAAGTATCTGAAAGTTTTTGAAATTTTTAAGCACTCTTCCATGCAAAGTTTCTTCGGTTGAGTTCAAGAGGTTAAAAATTGGGATTTTCCTGCTTATTGCTTTACTTAGGATCATTATCCTGTTTAAAAATCTTTAGACTTCAAACCTCACATCATCTTCGAACACTTTGATATAATGCAGAATTCACAGCGGAGATGCCCAGTCCCTCAGGCAGCAAAACTACCCCAATCCATAACATTTACACCTCCATGCTTCACAGTAGATATAAGGTGCTTCTACTGAAAAGCTGTGTTTGGTCTACACCACACACGTGTACTATTACTGTGGCCAACCAACTCTGCATTAATCCAAAAAGGCCTGGTATTTGCTTATCTGCACTTTGACAAACTGTTCTTTTTAATAATTTATTTCTAATAAAATAGGAAATCCTGTAGCCAAACTAATAGACATACACAAGCTTTTTCTTCTGAAGACACTAGAGAGTTTTTTACATCTTGGCATGAGAGAACCAGAACCTAGATGTCAGGTTTGAATAAGACAAGTTCCACCTGCAAACAAGACAAGTTACACCTCTATTCAATGAAACCTAATCTGGAAGACTTTATTTTAATTTTATGGAATTTTTAGTGGTGAATCTCTCTAGATGGAGCAGCTGAGCCTGAGAGCAAGCTTTAATCTATTTCCAGAAGATGTGTTCAAAGAAACTCTCTCAACATCTCACCCCCCCCCCCCCACACACACCCCCCCCCAGTGTCCCATCACTGTGCTTAGCGCTGCTGGGGTACGTACAGTATTTCTACATTAGCGGGAACTTGGTATGAGTTACGCCCTGAATAAACCCACTAAATAAAGAATTGTCCCACAATCTCATCCATTTTCACTCACTAAACCTTTTCATCCAATCCACGTTGCCATGGGGATGGCCAATTGCATATCGTATGCATGCCTGAGCCGGGGCGCGCTTGGAGCACAGCATAGCAATGTGTTCCATTTAAAACGATAATTTTACATATTTAATGCAGAGAGAGAAAGGAGAGAGAGACATAGAGAGAGAGGGAGAGTCAGAAATGCACATTCTTCAATCCCTAGCATCTGTCCATGTCAAAAGCCTTTTTCTAAGCACAATTTGTCTAAAGTGGTAATTTAGCTTAAAGTATCAGCTAAGTAAAAAAAACTAGAAAAATCCTAATTTTGTCTCATTTTAACGTATTAAAAAAGCAACATAACACATCAACACTTGTTTAAGGTGATTTATTAATCATGCAGTGTTGCGTTGGGTAAGGTAATGCGAGGTTAGACCGAATGGGATGAGTGTAGTGATGTGGAATGTAAAGGCTGGCCTGTTCTAATCGAGTGGAACCTGGGTGGCACACAGTGAGTTAATGTACTGTCAGCTTCTTTCCTACACCTGCGGCCTCACGCATTCTCTCCCTCTGTATCTGTGTCATATTCATGTTCATACACACACACATACAGCACTGTAAGCCAACAGACCCGCAGGGGCTTCTAAGCCTTCAGAGAAGGCCTTGTGATTTCTGGGAACTAAGAAAAAACATTATTTTTTGTTACTTTAATTTCAATAGCAATATGAATATGATGATGATGATTATTATGATTAACATTTAATAGAACAGAGTGTGCACAGAACTAACATCTACAATTAAAAGCTATATTAAGGTTTGCTGCAGGTTTCAAATAAAACACATAGAAGAGCTAATGAAATGCAGTTAGGCTCTAACCAGAAGTGCAGAGAATAGTACACATTTATAGGAAAGTGCAGTATAAGTGATGCTATGTCACAGCTTGTACATTGTTATTAACTATGGAACGCAATTTCTACAGATAAGATAAGTACAGTGTATTAAATATGTCTTAAACAGGAGTGAAGTGGGAGTAGCAGTGTATGTACCAACTGTATATTTCTACTACTTTTACTGGTATATACTGGTATATAACCAGTATAAAACCAAAGCAATCTGCACTAGGCCATATTATTGACAGGGGGCCCATTACACACAACCTCTTAAATATAAATGTGCCATAAATGGTTCATAAAAGAATATTTGGTTTGTTCAAGTAGAATGTATGTTAAGTGTTATATTTGTAAAAGGGCTATTCCACCATGAATGTACCTAAAATGTCTTTACATTCACACGTTCGTAAACATGGTTCTTTCTGAAAAATAGTTCATGCAGTAAAAAAAAAAACAGCTGCCAGTTTTAAGTGTGATCAAAAAAAAGAAAGAAAAAAAAAGACGCGCACTTTTAGCCTAACAGCTCACATACACCATCACAAATTGTGTGAATGGTACAGTGCATGTGTCTGTGCACGTACATCTGCATAAGTGTGTGTGTGTGTGTTTGGCCTAGGGTAACCTTGCAGCTCCAGTGGGGCCCCTGTGTGTTTAGGCCTTTCCCTGGACAGTGTGGTGCCTGTAACCAGTGTGTCTGTGCTCTTGCTTGTGACACAGTCCCAGCACAGCCCTCTCTCATAGTTACACTTACAGCCACAAAGTTCACTAATTAGCAGAGGTGGACAGAGTATCCTAAACTCGTACTCAAGTTCCTCTGTGAGAAATAACAAATCATGTCGAAATATCTTGACAAAAATAATAAAGGGACCATCTAAAAATAATAAAAAATCAGCACAGAAGCTAAGGCTGTTGATCTTTTAATCTTTTGATCTAAAATAAAACTAAGATCTAAAGTCAGAGGTGAGCAGGAGAGATGCTGTGTCCAAGGAAATGAGTTAGTAACTAAATGTAAATGGTTGAAATGCAGAACATTGATTGTGTTCCTTACAAATATTCTTCAGCAGAATTAAAAGTATGATCATTAGAAAATGCTCAGGACACACACACATACGAACACACACACACACACACACACACACACACACACACACACACACACACACACACACACACACACACAACAAAACAACTTTTTGAAAACACACGTTTTTCTGTGATTGCATCTATATATATACAAATCAGCAA
>JBBPDA010000145.1:3929257-3992460 GCA_037974385.1 Arnoldichthys spilopterus
AGGTTTGGATTTTTTTTCTCCCTAAATAATAAAAAACATAATTTAAAAACTGCATTTTGTGTTTACTTGTGTTATCTGTGACTAATAGTTAAATGTGTTTGATCAGCAATGCTGTGCAAGTTACTGAAAAAAAAATTACTACTTAGTTGCTAGGGAAAGCAACGTGCTAATTCTAAATGTCAGATTTTACTGATGATTCTAAAAACGCAAAAAAGCACCTCTACCACGGCTCTCTGCCACACGACTCCACCAAATGCACTGCACAAATTACTTTCGCTTTCGAGCTGAAACAAGTTCGTTAAAAAATCATGTGTTTAACAAGCAAAATTGTGAAACCTTATATATGTATGTACGTTCAGTGAAATACGCTTAGGCCACCATTCATCTTATGGACATGATGCACAAAAACAGACAGTTGCCTAAGTAGAAGGAGTAACCTAACTTGATTTTTGGCACATTTTGACACCTCTATCAATGTTTTCACACATGTAACAAGTAATAAGCCCTTTAGCTTTCAGTAATTATTACTGCATTCAAAAAAGTAATTACATTACTAATTGCTGATAAAAACAGAAATTCCTTCTTGCTTTGTTAATTTGTTAATAAATGCTTTTCTTCCAACACCTTTCCTCAGTGATGAAAATCTCACATCTGAATAGCAATAGAATTACAGCAGGACAGTCAGTCAGTGGTATCTTCTACAAATTCAGATGTTTGTATCACACATGATCATTTGACCAGGTTGTTCATATTGTGAATATAAAGTAATGCTTTATACCTGCATCTGCCATAACACTCACTCTTTAATAACGCTGCAGGATCTCGCTTCTCTAACTGACTGATTTCTTTCTCCTCTTGCTCAGTATAAAGCATCCACTGCTAGGGATTTGTTTGCAAGAATGCTAAACACAGCATGCAACCCCCCAATGTAAGACAATATCTGAGGGAAAAATCATGAGATTTGTACTTGGATGGGACTAAAATGCCCTGAGCATTCCTTGTTGTGGTGAACAGTAAGCAATTAACTTTGTAACTTTTTAGGGGAGGTTAAGAGGAAAATATGGCTGTTCTAGGAGGAGTTAAAACCACGAGCATCATACGGTACAAGAGCAAATTACTCCAGGACTGCATTTTGTTTAAGCTTGTCCAAATAGGGCTTGAAACATTTTGTGTAATTCACTGGAGGTTAAGTACATTCACAGAGAAAGTGTGTTTTCTTGAACTTGGACACACCGATGGGTTATATTTTAAGCACATCACCCACTGCAAATTACAACCTTCACTGTGAGAGACTGTCCAGCAACACCATAAGACACATACAAACCAATGGATCAAGAAGCTTATCAGATCATACACACCATCCAATGGTGTGTGTGTGTTTGTGTGTGTGTGTGTGTGTGTGTGTGTTATGGGGGCCTCAAGTAGCCTTGTCTGACGACTGACCTCAGACTAGAAGGGCAAACTCGAAAAGACTAAACAGCACCGTCAAGAAGACTGCAACACATCCGTGGGCCTCATGCTCACACAACACACAATCACGCAAGCACACACACACCACCGTTAATGACAATTACTCTCGCTCTCTCTGAATTCACAGCTCAAAAGCCATGTAGCTAGAAAACCCCACTCGGCTAGACAACAAATGATCAATCACCCCTCTGGCTTGTTCTTCTCTTTTACACACATGTGCATGTATGTGTACACACACACACAAACACAGACATAAGTAGCTTACAAAGATAAAATATCTACAGTCTCAAACTAATGTAGCAATTACAACTCATTGGTGTGTTAAAAGTACCTGAAATAGGGATTATTTGCAATAAATTAAGCAAGTTTAAGTTTAAGGCTATTGACAGACAGATCAGAGATCAATATTACTGACAGCCAAAGGGAAACAAGTACACAGACTTGTCACTGTTCTAATTTAATATATAAAGGAGAGAAGCCAACAAAGTCAACACAATCGGCTGGAGCTTAATGTACGTTGTGCATGAACAGCAGTATGCAAAGGCTGGCCATAAAACACACTCTGTCCCATGGCTGAACCCTAGATTACCAATAAATGTTTAACCTATAATAATCAGATTAACTGTAACGGTTTCAAGCCTGTGGGATGTGATTTTTCGACAGTGCAATAAAACCGGCACTTGGTAGCTTTGCATGTACACATACCTTTTCACTTAAGTCTGGCCTTGCTGCATGCAGTATGTATTTGGAGTAACAGGAAACCGCTGCAGTCGTACCTGAAAGGCTTCTTCATTTCAGTTCAGATGAAAGAACGCCATTGTGCCGCACCTGAAAGAAGCAGATAGATAAGTGATTCACTGATGTGAAGACAACGGCCTGGTAAAAAGCACAGCACTGCGTCTAATATCCTAAAACCATTTACTCAGGGAAAAATGAATAATCACTAAATTGCCTGTAAGCCATTCTGTCAATAGTTCTTTTGAATTGGGCAACTTGAGCATTAGGTGTGTGCTGACAACTCGATCCTTTTCCTAATCTTTGATGACAAGAAAAATAATGCGTATTTTGTATTACTCACATAACCAAAACATTATCTCTGAAAAAGTTACATTTTAGGAGCAGGAAAAACTCCAATGTATGATAGTGTAAGTAGATTTAATTCCAAGTCATTTTAGACCATTTCTATTTGTCCAATCACCATGCAATGCAATGTTGAAGGAAGCTGTCATTTTTAAGCAATGTAAAAAAAAGGAAAAGGGAAAAAAGGGAAAAAATATGATGTACTTATCGGATTTTAATCATCTGTATTTGAGTTCAGACAGTTTATTGTATTGGCAACAGCATTGCTAATAGGGCGGTCATAATTACTTATTTCTGGTCAAGGCTGTAGTTTGATTGGGAGTATCCTCTAAACTATTTGCAAACCTATGTTTAACCCCCCCCTCCTCCAAAAAAAGCAAAAACAAAAAACAATCAAACAAACACAAAAACACAACTGAAACAGCAGTAACCAAAAGCATAGGGTTTTCAGTAGCTAAAATTAAAAATAATATTATAAAAATGTTGGCACAATAAGATGATTTAAATTTTTTATTGGTCAAGTCTGGGAAAGTACCCTGAATGTTTTTTTTTTTCGGAAGAAGGGAAAATGTCAGAATAGAAGTTAATGGAGTAGGATTTACAAACTCCATTTCCAGAAACGTTGGGACATAATTTGAGATATGTTAACTCACATAAACCCTCATTTTATTGACAAATGCACAACATAAAGATTTCAGTAGTTTCACTGACCAATGTAACTACATTTTGTAAATATTCATATATTTAAACCTACTAGACTTAAATTTTCAGTACGAGATAAATCTTGGACTGGCAGCAAGCCAGTCAAGCACAAGCTCTCTATACCTATGAAGAATGTGTTCTAGCATAGTCCTACTAAAATAGACATTCATGTCCTGTGAAGAGACATCGCCTTGATGGCAACATATGTCTCGCTAAAATCCTAATGAACACCTCAGAGTCAATGGTACCTTCACATACATGCAGCTCGACCATGCCATGGGCACTGGTGCACCCCAGTACCATCACAGATGATGTTTTTTGGACATTTCACTGATAACAATCTGGATGGTCTTTTTCATCTTTGCACAGAGATGCCCATTTTTTCTGAAAACTGAAACATGGATTCATCTAACCACAACACAGTTCCACAGTCTTTCAGTTCATTTTAAATGAGCTTGAGCCCAGAGAACTCACCAGTGTTTTGCATAGAGTTGATGTATGGTTTCCTCCTTGTTATACAGTATTATGTTGCAATACTTGGTGCAGCGATGTTAAATGAGCCCAGGTGGGTATATATGTCACAGTGGCATGATTATTTTTTCTTCATTGTCTGAGAGCTCGTAGATCATGCACATTCAACAGTGGTTTCCAACCTGGGCCTTTTTTCACTGAGATGTCTCTGAATTCTCTGAATATTTTGACAATATTATCCACTGTATAACATGTAAATTCTCTGCAATTTTGTGTTAAACTAAACAATTCTCTCAAAGATTTTGACCCAAAAGGGGAGCCACGACACATCCTTCCTCAAAACACTGAGCCTTTGATGGATGATACTTTAATACCTAATCATGATACCTCACCTACTACCAATTAGCTGCTTAATGTGAAGTCTTCCAAATCTGTGTTACTTGAATATTCTGTGCACTTTTCAATATAAGCATCAAATTTTAAATTTGTGTATATATCACAACTTCTCACGAAATAATGTTTTTATAAGTCATTTTGCAGCATATCAAGCTAAATAACTGGTCCATTCAGCCTAATATTTCAACACACACTAACATGTAGCACGTATTTTCAAAAATCTCAGACAGTGCATATGATTACACTCACACACACACACACACAGACACACAAATATAAAAATAACCACAGAGGTATTTCATAGACACACATCTTCTCTCCTTCTAGTTTTCATTTTCCCCCTTTCCCAGCTAAAGCACTTAAAACACTGAGTGTGTAATAATGGATGGACTAGATCCTCAGAGTTATGTAAGATAAATATGAAGGATGGAGAGATGCAGGAACACTATGGGCCTGGGGGCAGAATCTAATTGAATTGCATTTACTTCACTTCATACTGCTCAGTACTGTGTGCACACCACACACACACACACACACAAACACACACACACTTACATATAAGAAACAGTTTTATCCAAATGGTTCAGTATTACAGGGGCACTTTAGAGGGAGGAAAGAGAAAGAAAGAGAAAGAGCAAGAGAAAAAGAGAGAGAGAAATAAAGAAATAAAGAACAGCTTTATCCAAATGGTGCAGCCTTTCAGGACCACTCAGAGTGAAATGCTGTGGAGAGCCTTGCTCCACTGACCTCTGGGGGTAACCAGTGCTTAAAAACCTTACCAAGAGAAGACAGACCACAGAAGATTCTGAAAGAGTGGAAATCCAAGCACACTGTAAGCTACCGCTACAGTGCATGACAGACACTGACATACACACACACAGTTTATCCTCAGCGATGTTATATGATCTTATTTGAACTAGATCAAAGAACATTTGATTTTTGGCGACGACATTTAATGTCATGTAAACAAATTCATTGTGATTCAACGGTGCTTCTCTTGTCCCTGCTTAAAAGTGAATTTTAAATTCCCTAAGTAATCCAAGCACAAAATCGCATTAGATCAGCACTTCATTTGCTCTTGGATGGTTATTCATTTGTTTTGTTATTCAGTAGCCCCTCCAAATAAGCTTCTAAATATATCTGTGCCTCGGCGTCTTGCAGAGTCGAGTGGGTTTCTGTGGCTGCAGGGCAGCCAAATTATGACCTCTAGTTAACATGCTTAAAGCAATTCCCTGAATTACCCTGCAAATCTTTCTCAACCTTAACCACAGACTCCACAAATACCAACAGCTAACAATAGCCAAGCCTGCTTCATTCATTCCTGTAGGAAAGCTTGGTAAACCTCCACCACATGTGTCTCTCATAATACAGGGTGTTTTGTTAACACTACATATGAAAGACCACATAAGTCCCACAATCCAGCTTTAATGTTCTAGTGCCCAAGGCAAGTATCATTACATATACTCGCCACATTATAGGAGAATGTATGTCTCCTTTTAAAATTAAACTGGCATAATTAAATGGTTAAGATGTAAACAAAGTCCTCCATAGTGGTTTGATGCAAGCTGCTCTATTTACCAAGACAAGACTGGGGATAGGAACCAGACACCCAGAGAGTTAAATGCCTTAAAAAGCTCCCTCAAAGATAATTATGGTGAGGAATACGCTGCCTGATGCCCAAGATGTTTTTAACTATAGTTTTAAGAAAGCTTCCGCCTAAAACATATTTTAAAAATACCTTCATGAAATACTTTTTTTTCCTTAAAATTTACCACTCTACAACCATCATCGACATTACATATAAATGTAGACACGTGTAGGTTCACTGGTGGTTTTGCATAGTAGATAAAGTGGCTACATGTGTTGAATGCAGCACAGCCCATGGCTCCTATTACCAGCACTGTGAAGAAATCTGATTTCTCAATACACCATTATACATCAGAGCACTTTGAATGACTTGGTTTGCTACTCAACAGCTGATTTATTCAGACTTTTCATTTTAAAAAAATCAGTGAAATTATTAGAAGCAAAGTAGACAAACATTGTTGTTTTCTAATGTCCATCAAACCTGAATTTCTTTCATGTGACTGAAATCCTACTCAGCCTTTATAATGTTCTATCAAAAATAGTCCACAGTGGTTCATGGCTTGGATTAATGGTTCTAGAAAATAAACATTTTCAATCAGATATTCTTAAGGTGTTTTTACACCTATACTTCCTTTACTCTGGTTCAAATCAGTTATTGAGTTGATGAGCTATTTTATATGTGATTTATGATTTATACGTCAGAGAAAATTCCAAGCAAACCAAATGCTTCACTACAAATCACAATTCAACATCAGAGTTGGCATTTGCTCACAATCATGAACACGCTTTGAGGAAACGTTTTGAAAATACTAAAACGCTTCACACTTTGCAAAGATTTTCTGGTTTCAGACAACTGAGCAAAAAGAAGATCACAAATCAGAAATACTGATCACATGCAAAGTGAAAATGAATATTTGTCATTGTGAACACGCCCCATCACAAAAATGCACCACTACGAAATGTGACCTCTGCATTTGACCCATCCACATGTGGAGCAGCGGGCAGCAGTGTAATAGTACATTACCTTACTCAAGTGTACCTCAGTGGTACCTGGGATGCGTCTCTCTAATCGCATCTCTTACCACTAGACAACCATTTGTTTAGCTCACACTTGTGAAGTACACCTGGTAGTTGGCAGACGGAGACCACATCCTCTAAAGGGACTCAATGCTGTTCTTTTGGTCCACATCAAAGTGTGATTACTGAATTCACAGCTGCTAAAAGGAACCGAACCAACAAATCCAATGCACTATGGTCGAATTTAAATGGACTAAGGTGTGAAAGTACTATTATATTCACTTCATTTAAATATTGTTTTCTACATGAAAGCAGTAAAATTAATTGTTTAGCCAGTTGTATCTGTTCTAGACTACACAATTGTTGAGTAGTGTATATTGTACTTAAAGCACAGTAGTGTTCATATAGCTGTTTACACAGTATAAAGTTATAGTTAATATAGTAAATAGTGTAAAGAATGTTTATATAAAGTATTCTGACTAAAGAAAATTATATTAATTGTATTATTTTTAATCTTAATTATTTTATTTAGTTGTAACCAACAATTTCCTCTGGGATCAATAAAGTTTTCTGAATCTGAATAGTGCATTCTGTACTCTAAAGTCCTGGAAATCATAGAGAGGACGAATCATCTCCAATAGAAAGCAGCTTTGGTGATTTCTCATTTAAAGGCGTTTGACAACTAAAAATTAGAAATGTTGACAATCCAATTTTTATCCACAGCAATACAAGAAAAACATGTTTTACAGAACATTTAATATGAAATAACTTCAGAAATTTAGATTACAGAACTCACCTGTTGACCATTTTAAAAATTGACACTTTTACACCAGTGAAGCTGCTCATGTTAATTACTGCACGTTCGGTGTTGATGTCAATGTCTGAAAATTATTGCTAAGTTTGTCAGTGTTTTTTTATGTTTTCACCATTGAAACAGGTCTGTGTTCTCCAATAAACAATGTAGGACGTCTGCAAGTGATAACGGGAGAACATGAAGTAATGACAGATAAACTGAGGTATACCGTGTCACATTTCACACACTCGGCATGGGTCCTGGGTGACCTTTCACCTTCAGGGCAATCGGAGACAAAATCCCTGCTGAGCCATTTATATATATATATATATTTTTTTTTTTTTTTTTTTTTTTTGGAAGTTTTTGAAAGAATAACCACCACACATTCATGAGTATGGCATGATACACAGTTCAGCCAACAAAGTGGGACGGTCATGTTGTAAGGTTGCGGTTTCAGAATATTTAGAAGGAAAGACGCAGCTAAGACCACAAGAGTCAGTCTGAAACCCAGCTGAGGCCATGGCCTGTTCTGCTTCAGCTAAACTTTAAGCACTTCACTTGGGAAAGTGTCGCCTCAAAGCTGCTTCAGACCTCAAAACAAAAGCAGGGTGACATTCCTGGAACTGCTTTTATAATTTTTTTTAACTCTAAACCTAACCAACCACAACCAGGGAAGAAAGCAGAACATTTTAAAAGAAACCATAACAAATAGAAGAGAGAAAGAGAAGAAAATGTCATCAAACTTTATCACACGACCTCGGCCGTGAAGGGCTTTAAGCTGCCAAATTAGTTTCGGGGTCAGAGCCCTAACTAGGCCTTCTTTGTGCCGGATGACCTGGGATCGTCACGCCTCTGCAACCAAAATCAAATAAAACAATAGAAGAGCAAGAAGAGAAATCAGGGACATTTCACTAAGCCCTGCTGATGGCCATTGTGGTGTAAGGATGTGTAACCACTTGTGTGTTTTTCAAGGAAGTGACTTTATCAAATGAGTTGGTAAATTTAGCTACATACGCACACTCCTGCAGGCACACACACACACACACACACACACACACACACACACACACACACACACACAAACACACACTCATGTGCCTTAGCTTCACTTTTGTTCTAAATCTTTGGCAGATTCTCACCTAGCTGAACCTGGTCTGGTTTGAGTTCATTTAAGACATATTTCCTACACGTGTACGGTGTGTGTGTGTTTATTACAGAACATGCCCACTCTCTTTTTTCTGCCTGCTTACCTGCTTTAGCATATACGTATGCATGTAAGTGATCAGAATTTTTCTTTTGTGTGTGTTGCAATACATTAACGGGAGAGGGAGAGGGGGAGAGAAAGAGAGAGAGAAAGAGGGAGAAAGCATGCGAGAGAGAGATAAAGAGAGGGTGAGAGAGAGAGAGAGAGAGAGAGAGAGAAAGAGAGAGAGAGAGAGATAAAGAAAGAGTGTGAGAGAGAGAGATAAAGAGAGAGAGGGTTAGAGAGAGAGAGCAGAGAGACAAACGGAGAGGGAGAGAGAAAAAGAGAGGGAGAGGGGGAGAGAAAGAGAGAGAGAAAGAGGGAGAAAGCATGCGAGAGAGATAAAGAGAGGGTGAGAGAGAGAGATAAAGAGAGAGAGAGGGTGAGAGAGATGAAGAGAGAGAGGGTGAGAGAGAGAGGGTGAGAGAGAGAGATAAAGAGAGGGTGAGAGAGAGGGAGAGGCCCCTGTAATTGCTGCCACTGAGCAGCAGGACCCAATTGAAGATGACACTGAACCTTTATTACAAAATCAAGTGCTGTTTTTGCAAATTATGTTGGTTTGGCTGAACACAATGAATCAGTCCCATTGAAATTTAATTCGCACCCAAAGTGCACTGGGCTCGCCTTCTGCAAACTCTGCCTTGGAACAATAGACACTTTTTTTCCTTTCCTGCCCTTTGTTTCGGAGTGCGTTTCAAGTACATCAGGGGGAAAAAAATCATGAAGTTCTGACTGGCAGGTGTTTTTGAGAAGATCAGTGCTGGCAATTTTTAATTTAACAAGTTTTGTTTAAAAAGTGTTTTTTATAGCCCATGTTCAGCAAAATGGAACCCAAATGTATCACTAATCATCAGATTTTTTCCTTTTCTACTTCTACTGGTATGAAAAACAGGAAGAAGAGGAAGAAATTGTGAAAAACAGTCAGCTGTACTATATGAAAAATATTATGTGAAGAAATATTTATTTTTGGTTATCTTGCACCGTTCTGTCTGATTATCTATGTTTTGGTGTAAGCAGTAAGCCGTCTCCAGCAGACTCACTCTGCAGCGCTGCAGCTGGACTGGTGGCTTCCTACCTGTGACCAGGCAGACACTAATTCAACATGGCAGCTGTGGGCCGGCCCCTGCAACTTTCTCAGCCTCCCAGAGTAATTGGTAACCTCTGAACTTTAGCTCACATGGGGGCTCTGAGAGAGGAAAAGCGAGAGAGCGAGAGAGTGTATTAGTTGGGAAGTTGCTTTACGAACATCTCCATTTGGAATAATACTGCTAGTTATTCGCAGATATGACTGTATAAATTAAATCTGGTTTCGTTGTCCAAAGTTTAAACAACAGATTACTACATTAATGCCACTGCTGGGAGGATCTGGCTACTTAAACTTTAAACAAAGGCATTAAAAGGCTTAAAGTATTATATAATACGTATTTTAGTATTTCATTTTTTCCCAGAGGTCCATTTATGTGGTTTATGTGTTATTATGAACCCAACAGTCAATCTTTTTATCCATTAGGACTAAACAGGCTGTTATTGTTACTGTGATTCTAATAACGATAAAGTTCTTATACGCTGAATTGCGCAGCATTCAAAAAGCAGTCCAAGCTCACACACTCCTTATAACTTCAGTGTGAATGGGCAGGGCTAATATGTTGCAGGCTGAATACTTACACATGCACTGGTTTTTGTAACATCACAAACATGGAAAATCCAAAATGGGTTGTTTTGCTAATTAAATACTGTATATAGACTCAGAGGAAGTGAGAAGTGAATGATATATTATGACACTTACAAAAATGCAAGAAACATTTGGTTCTCAAGGTTACACACCCTTTAACGAAATCCATACTGTGCGACTTTTTGTGTTAAAGAATTAGTGTTCCATTAGACCAGGTGTGGCGGATGGGGATGTGGAGAACCAGATTTTTGTGCAGTTCAGTCATTTTCTTGCTCAAACACACCTGATTCAACTCCTGAGTTAATCAAGTTAGGTTTTGAATGTGTACAGTAGGGAACTAAAGAAATGGAGATGGAAAGACTCCAGTCCTCAGTTCCCCTGCCCTGAGGTGCCCCAGACCATTCTGCCATGTTGGTTTTATAGCAACTTGATATAATCCAACCACAGTAATCCCTTTAACAGGCATAGAAAAGACGTCAAGCCAAGTGGAGGCCACTACATAAATGAGTTCGTGCCAAGTAGTCCCCTTTCACATCCACTGTTAGCTACGTCAGCAATAATGGTAAAGTACTTCTCTAACCAAACAGGTTTTATAAGTATGAAGCATCTGACTGAAGGCCATGGCCTACATATGCAACAGGTTGTATTCGGCCTCCTGCATTCACAGATGCATGTCTAATTGATTTCTGGGCCTTACAGTGGCTGCACTGTTGCTATTCAGGTGCAGGCACTGCGCTGAGCACAGAGCCGATCAGAAAGTGAGTGACAGAAACAGTGGCTCTGTCTGTCAGCCCTCAGCATAAGCATATTAGCTCTGGTCTGTCTGCTTCAAGCTGCTCAGAGAGCACTACACCCTCACTGTCGCTTTCTGCTGTACGAATCAATTTGTCTCCACTGACGGAAAATAATTGCAAAGCAAACAAATTATCCCTGCCACATTGAGCACACCTCACCGCCGGGAGAGAGACACAGAGAGAGAGAGGGAGAGAGAAAGAGAGAGAGAGAAAGAGAGAGAGAGAAACGAGAGAAACGAGAAAGAGAGAGAGAGGGGTTTGACACTAAAGCACAATTCATAAAATCTCTAGTAGTCATGTGATCTTGCTTCTGCAGTGCAGCGATTATAATGAAGGATCTATAGAGGGCCCAGCGAGAATAGTAAGCTAGGTAGAAAATGAGAAAAATAGGGTTGGACAGGCAGTGCAGATAGACAGAGTGTGTGTACAGAGATAGCTCCATTTGCATTATATATGCACAGTACTGAAAAGTGTTACGTGAAGCGAGCAGATGCACTCGAATTACAAGCGAGTACACTGCACCGCTTGGGAATGAGGCATCACGCTCACTTCAGGAATCCACTGCTCAAAGCTGAGCCCTCGAAGTCATGACTGCTTAGTCACAGCGGAAGAACAAAATGGGATCAAGCAGTTTTAAGAGGTGGTTTTGGTGTTAATGTTGTGGGCGTGTATTCTTCAGACTGCACACCCGCTGCTATTCTATTGCTATTTTTGCACCATTTTTACATAATTATCACTATCTTTACCACATAAATCTGTGCATTTCTGCACATTTAATGACTCAGCTGCTAGAATACAGCATCTGTCCTAATACTTTATTCATACTCGAACAGTTCCTCATTTTGTTGGCTACATTACACACCAATCAGCCACAACATTATGAAGTTAAGTGATTATTTGTATTATTACCACCTGCCTAACATTTAGTAGGCCCCCTCATGCCACCAAAACAGACTGTGTGTTCTGACACTATTCTGTCATCACTAGCAGGAACATTTTGTGCAACAGGGGCTCCTCTTTGGGATCAGAACACACAGACTAGCATTCACTCCTCACACACATCAGTGAGCCATGGGTGCCCATGACCCTGTTACCAATTCACCAGTTGTCCTTCCTTGGATCACTTTTAATAGGTACTAACTACTGCACACCTGAGACACTCCACAAGACCTGTCATCTTGGAGATGCTCTGACTCCGTCGTCTAGCCATCACAATAAGACTCTTGTCAAAGGGGCTCAGTAGCACAATTTTCATGCTTGCAGCAGATCGACTTCAAGAACTGACTGTTCACTTGCTAATATATTCCACCCCCACCCCCCATCCTCGACAGGTGCTAATCTAATGAAAAAATAACTAGTCAATGTAATTCACTTTACCTGTAAGTGGGGTTAATGTTATGGCTGATCAGTGTATGCTGTTCTGCCCTGAACTATAGTAGTGTTTTTTCAGACTTGCACTTACTGTAGTCCTGTCCAGTCCCCACTTGTGTATTCCTGCAGTGTTTTCGTTCTTTGTGCTTCCAAGGAACATTGGAGGAACGATTCCTAGAGGGCTGGTGTCCAGCACAGTTTGGGAGTTCCCCTCCTCAAACTTACAAACTTACTACACCTAGCAGTTAACAGGCAAGTTGAACCAGGTGTGTTTGAGCAGGGAAATAGCCGAACCGGTCGTCCAGGACTGGAGCTGGACACCCTTGGTGTGGATGGTTGAAATGAAAAGCCCCTACTTGACTAGACTAGTTAAGGTATTAAAGGCCAGTACAGAAATAGTGCTGATCATTACTGATAAAACATTGTATATCAGCTCTTCCAAAACATCGGATGACATGATAGTTTAAATAAATAAGGTTTAAATTGATGCACACATTCTTGCTGAGTGCTGCAAATATATGATAAAATAATGTCTTATGGACCTTACAAACACAGCAGTTGTTTCATAGAAGTGCCCCAGAAGGGATCCTTACACAGTATTGTAAATATTAACTAGACAGAAACTAAAAAAGAAAACATACTGTTTATTTAGATGTTACTGTTCTGAAACACTCAGCGGATGACACACACTACAAAAAACAACACTAAAGTAAAAACGTTTTTATTAAATATGATTTAATTAAATATGATTAAATATGAATAAATCCTGTATAGACAATATTAGGGCTGTCACTACCGATAATATATTGACGAGTAATCTAGAGATTATTTTGACAATTTATCAAGTATTTGTATGAATATAAAATTGCTTTATGTCTAAGCCAATTCATCAAGAAAACACATTTCAGCTATTTCGGTTAACTGTGAGAGTAGGACGGCCTTAGACAACATATTACCCAACACTGTATCATCTCAACTGCAGCAGCACACTGACCTCATCTGACTACAGTATGACTGCAGACATATGAACACAGCTGGTGACCCTTCACCCACACACACACACCTTTTACACTCCCACATGCATGTATATGGTAAAAACAGCACACAATCCTGCATGCTCTCTCTCACAATTTTAAACCCCTTTTGACAGATGGATGGTGTGGTTGTGACCTACTACATAGAGCACAGTGATGTGTAAGCTGATCACTGCTCAAATCAAGGACTTTTATAGTAGATCCAGCCACTTTTATGACATCAATTCATGACCTAACAGATCAACGAACATTTACAGTACACACCTCAAAAACAGGCTGTGATTCAAGAGAGGAGTGCTACAATCTATGCAGAACATCTACCCAGGTCAATTTGAAAAGGATCAATGACCTTTTAACAGATGGGTAGAAAATATATCAACACAGAGCAAAGAACTGCTGGGCCCCTTTAAGCCTAATTACTGGATAAACATGAAAAGGGCACTAGATTAACCCACACTGCTGGTTCATCGGAGGTTCACTATGCAGTGTTACATAGGCAAATGTAGAGTGCATCAATTATTGAGCCAAACAAAAATGTCTGATGTCCATTTTTGGGCCAAATAACAGAATTTGTACATCTGTAATTTACACGAACATCCAACTACAGGACTACAAAAGACTTGGTGCAATATTATTAACATTGTTTTACTAAAATTACACACAACTAAGAAAATGTTCCACTTAGTGTCTTAGTAAAACTAGACCATGGTAGTTTGTACAGGGAACAGACTTCGTGTAGGCCGAGTCCAGCACTTCAGCTCAAATGTGTATTATAATATTAGCCATGCATTCATTACTTTAACTCATCAGATAAAATCTTATTGTCAACATTTTGGAAAAGGAAAACAATATATATTAGTCACCTGCAGTGTCACCAGCCAGGAGAGCGGTGTTAAAAAGTGGGCAACAGGCCTTAATCTAGTGGGCTGTTTTACATTTAACCAAGCCTGATCTTTCAACATGAGCAAATCCAGACTGAAAACTGCTGGGGAAATCTTATCTTGCAAATTTACCACTTGTGGGACTAATAAAGGTTCTCTTATCTTATCTGTATGAGGAATATCCACAATGGCAGTATGTTTTGTCCATTTATGTCACTTTATTTAGACTTTTGTGAATTTAAAGAGCTCTGCGCTTCCTCCAGTTTTCATCTAGACTAAGTTTATCTGTGATAGAAAAGTTATTTAAACATTATAGATAATATTTTATCTATGTTTCAAGTTATTTCTTAACCCTTTTCTGCATTGGGCTGGATCCAGTCATTTCTGCCCAGTTTTATATAGTTGTCTTTAAAGCTTAATATCTTCATATCAGAAGGTCATGGAAACATCATTCAAATTGAAAATGGATCAAGACAAACGCACCATGAAGAAAATGAAGTTTAATTTTGAAAATAAGAACCTTTTTTATATTTTATTCTGAGTTTAGTTTGTATTTTTTGTTAGAGAATAAGAAACCCGCCTCATAAGTCTTTTTACTTTTGAATAAATTCAGAAATACTCTATGGATATCTATGATACTCTATGAACATGGGTGCAGGTTAAAAACACACACACACACACACATTCATATTCTCCTTAATTATGACTTTGGCTGACAATGTAAATAGAAAATACCAACACATTCTTTTTAGTTTAAGACGTACGCCAGAGCATTTTAGCACAAACAAATAAATTAGTTAGTTATTTATTTAAGATAATACAAAATATTTAAATTCATTTAATTTAATAATAAATGAGCCGTAATGTGTTTGTGCTCGTTTACCGCTAATAAACAGTGAACCGTGTTCCTTATTTCAGCGCGTCGGTGTCTGTAAATAAACACAATTTTTATGGGTAAATAAATGTTGTTTTTTTAGATTCAGTGCTTAAATTTAAAACATCAAGCCTAAATCCTGTAGAGTTTTAAGACCTACACGGACAGAAAAACCGACAGAACAGAAAAACACAAAGTTTTGAGTTTCTGCGCTTGAAGACGAGGCGGTGTGTCTCACAGCCGGAAGTGTGATTAAGGTTAAACTCACAGCAGTCAGACCCTGAGTCTTAATGTGAACGCTGAGCACTTTGAGGCCTCTGCTTGGACATTTCTGACACAGTCTGCAGCACTTTGCTGACTCCCTCTCTCACCGAGTGTGTTTCTGCGGCTCCTTGGGGAGGGAAAGCGCAGCTGCGCCTGTGGCTCGGGGAAAGAAGGAAGCTGTAGCGGCACCCACTGCGGACTTTGCTGCCACCTAGAGGTCACTGCAATAACCAACATCGGTACAAGAAAAGCATCAAGTAGGGAGCACGCGTGATGCCAGAATAAGTAAAAAAAACTGTGGCGGAAATGTTGGTACAATAAATATTATGATATCCTAAACATTTAGAAATACATTAATTACAGGGTAGAATTTGAAGCACAAGCAAGTCTTTGTGCAACCCTTTTTACTTAGAAAATGTATCTAAGACCCCAGTGTACAGAGGTGCTTACGTTAACATTAGCCAATGGGAGAGAGACCCTTAGTTACTTAAAAGTCACTCATTGATTTAATAAATAAAGGGCTAAGTGTACCATTTTTAAAATCTTTGTCTACTTTCAGAACTTTGATGCTGTTTAAGGTCATATTTATACAGAAATACAAAATCCTAAAGCACACCTAAACCTTCCAGCACCACTGTACAGGGTTTAAGCCTTAGTGCTAAGTGAAATCCTGCTCAAATCAGCTTTCTCTGTTAAAATGCAGCAGGTTCCAGAAGTCTGAGACCAAATGGAAAATCAGGGATTTATTTATTTATTTATTCAAACCTGGAATAAACAACAGAAAATATCAGAATTTTAACCTTTGATTTTAAACACATGTATGACACTAATCACGATGGGGCCTTTGTATAAAAAGCTTGAACTTTATCCCTTCCATTGAAGCACATATTTAGACAGCTCAGATAAATCTGATCTACTCATCACATACTTGTGGAATCCATGTCCATGTGGTTGCATGTGGTCATCAAAGCAAAACAAACCAATAACTCTGAAATTCAGAAATTATGACCTCGACTTTTAACTCAAACTGTCTGCTGATAATACATATTTCTAATGAAAAACGTGTTCAATCCGAGAAGAATGCAAAATAGAAGTTAATGGTCGCTGCTGTACTTACAGTTAATAGGAGACAGAACTTCCCTAATTAAACTATTTTGCTCATATTCCACAAGGAGAGTACGAGAGATTTTTTACCATCCCCTAATGTGGTTTCTCTAATCCACTTCCACCTATAAGTTTAATGGAAAATTCATATGCTACAGTGGTTTGCTTCATATGAGAACAAAAATATTCACCTCTCCTAAGGTTCCAATCAGCATAAACTGAATAATTAATGACAATGTTCCCTGATAGAACTGCCTGTGTGGCAATACAAATATATATCCTTACCCAAGCCAAACAATGGTCTAGCTGCCATCTGTTATTTGCAAGTGGGATTTGGTGATTTTTAATATAAAATAAGTGTGTTTGTGAAATGCAGTCCCAAATCAAGCCGCATCCCCCTTAAACATGACGAAGTATGTATTAATAAGCAACATACTGTACTGAAAGCTACACTTTGCCCGCAGAACTGGTGGGTATAAGAAATGATCTTATCATGCTGTATAGCAATTCAAACCTAAAGTGCAGTGAATGGGCTTAGGGTGGCTTGGGATTTGAGCTTCTTTCCAGCAAATTTAAGCAGGTCCTAATAGTTCCTCAAAAGCCAGGTTGGGGTAGACATGCCCAGCTGACTGAAGTAGGCCCACCACCAGGGCTTCTCGGTTCTTTCCTCTCCGTTCTCACCGAGTTCCCTCTGGCTGTACTGCTCAAACTGGTTGTAGGGGTCAAAGCGCTCATAGTTGTCCAGCTCTGGAATGTGTAAGTAATCAAAGTCAGGGTCCACAGGCACCTTTTTCAGCACAAAGTCTACGCGGCCCATCCTGTTCATTTTCTGAGGTAGTCTGACGCGCTTCACTGCTTTAGAGTAGCCCTGAGCAGTGGCGCTTACGATGTAGGTGCCTGGATGCATCAGCCGCCAGTAGTCTCCATCCTCAGCTACAAACAGGCAACACACGGTTATTTTTGGCAGAGTGAGTTTCCCAAAATTACAGCTTTGGGGGCAGTATCAGCCACATTTAGAGATTTAGAAAATAAGAAGGCTGTATTTTTTAGAACAAAGCAAAAGCCAAACCACCAGTTTGACTTAATTAACAATATTAACAAGATCTCTCTATTTATATATATGTATATATTGTTTGTTTAAACATCAGGAACATATAAAATATGACTGTATTAAAAGAGTAAAATTCTTCTTTAAAAAATGACAATCATTATTTAATTTTCACTGTGTCTCAACTCGTTTTCCACTTCGTTTTCTGAACGTCCAAGGTTTTCTAATGTTCCAGTGGTTCTTGAAAGTTCGTAAACCCTTTAGAATTTACAATATTTCCACATAACTACATCTAAAACATCGGAGTTGACAAGCAGGTGTGAGTGGGCACTATCCAAGTCTAATCTTCAAAGCACATGCTTGTGTGTAGTGCATCATGGCATAAAAAGGAGATTTCCAAGACTTGATGTTCATCAGTGTTTGGACTCCACCAGTCTACAGTAAGACAAATTGTGTACAAATGGGGGAATTCAAGGATATTGCTAGTTTCTATTCTAGTATGTAAATATGACATTTAGGGTCATTTTTATTCAGATATATAGAAAATTCTAATGGGTTCACACACTTACAAGCATCACTGTATATGTCAAATCATTTCAAAACACATTCAGAAACCCTGGGCATTCTTAGACATCACTTTGTAGTTTCCTTTCACAGTAATTACCTGTAGTGACATCATGCCGTATCCCTTTAACAGATATGATGGCTCCTTTGACTCCATTGCCATTGCTGTCCTTCACAATGCCCTTTATGCCTCTGTGGACCTGCAACATCCTTTAGCTTAGTGAACATACTCGAACAACATTGTTTCAAAGTTCTTGGAAAAAGCTTAAAAACAAACAGTAATAATAATGATAATGACAACATTTGAGGCAGACAAAATATCTTAGGTAGTTGGGATATTTTAGAAAAGAAAGAAAATGCACACAAATAAATACACCTAAAATTATTGTCCACTACAGCCATCTAGTGGTGCCATTTGCTCTCTACACTGCGTATGAAGATTTTCTATCATTTAGAGTCTAACAGTAGTAAATCATGGCCACTGGATGAGTTGTGTAACCTTTAACGCTCATTCAAGTGTCTTCATCAGTTTAAATATGCGGCAGGAACATTCCTTGGTATTTAAACCTCTGTAGTTTAAATGTCATGTCATTATACTCATTAAGGCTGCATGACACTGAAGTCTGGAGGTGTAAATTAGTGAGAAACTGTCAGGATAATTATATTACAGCGCTGCAAGTATTTGATAAGTGGTGTTAGAAATCACAAATCACCTCTGACACCAATTATTAGACACATTTGTTGTTGGTTCAGATTTACACAGAAAGCCTCCTTCAAGTTTTCTTGTGCAACCAAAGCATGTACATCAGGGGTGGAAAGCTGTAGTCCTGAAAGACAATGTCCAACCCTGTGTGGTGATTTTCCTGCTCTTAACATACCAACTAAATCTGGCAAAGGACAACAGAGTTGAATCAGGTGTGTTTGAGGAGGAACATCACCAAAGTCTGGTGGTCTCTGGCTCTTCAAGCATGGAATTCCCCACCGCTGGTATATGTTGTTGTCAGTATTGGGCCGTGTCCTTTTCCGGTCAGTCTGGTGTTGTTCCAGGAACTTGTTCCCATATTAGAACAGGCTCATTTTGGGTCGCCACAAGCCACAAGTCAAATCGACGGCTTCCATCTAAAGTTGGTAGCAGTCGAAAAACCTTCCTTTCCTCTATGTGTAACTATCCCAGGAGTGATGTGTTGAGCATTGCAGTGCATCTTCATTTAATATTTCCCCATCAGCAGAATGGTAATGCTCCTTACTCAGCATTTAACAAAACCTCTCATGAATCTAGACATTATCATCTGCTCCATATTTTGATGTATTGTTGCAGATTGCAGATTCCACATCTTTGACAAAGTCCACTACTGGGAGGTGATTAGTGTTTAGTTTAGTCTCTTTGTTAGAACTTTGTCTTTGTTTGGATAAGGATACTTCACATTACTTAGGAATATGTCGTATGTGTTATTAATGATGAGATCTTTGTCATATCATTGTCCAGATAGTGGAATATTGTGATATAAATTTTGACTTCATATGCCCCATTCTACAGTGCTTTTTCAGTAAAATCCCCAAAACCTGTCCCATTAATGAAACAGAAACAGACAGAACTCTCTAGGCTTAAAGAGATTAGGCCTAGGTGAGAGATCTATTTGTCAAAAATGTGTAATTATTTTGTGAAATTGTCCCTTTATAGGATTAATTCATTAAACAACATTAATTATTTTTTAATAATTAATATCACTACATTATTGAGATTTCATTAAAAATGAAAAAGGTAGACTCACAGCCTCCATGAAGCTGAGCAAAGCCTCTTTGTTCCTCAGCCACTCTGGATAAAGTTCCTCCTCTGCAGGGAACTTATCACAGCCAAGCTCTACAGTCAGCTCCAAACAATTACTGTGCAGGTAGTTAAAGTCTGACATACCTAAAGAAACACACACACACACACACACACACACACACACACACATCCTTTATGCTGTGATTAAATTATGTCTCATTAAAATGTTTGTCAAGAATGGTAAACAGGATGCATTTCCCACAGACTTTTTTAAATACTCTTAAATACTTTTAAATGACCCTCAAAGAGCAAAAAAATACACAATGAGCGTTAGAAGTTACATCATATACAATAAAAAATACAATAAAAATCATGTATTCTATTGTATGCTTCTCCTGTCTGGGATTTTAAACATTCCCAGTGGGCATCTGGTATAAATGTTACAATGTTGATGCCTAACCACTAAATTGTGGTTGTTTATTACTGTAATGTACATGGAAAATCCATCAGGCTGTGTGTTTATATAATGTAAGACAATCTTTCAGCATTCGGTTCCCCATTATCCCTGTTAATAGATGAAAGTCTTTCAGTATGAGGTCACTATTAACCAGGCAGTCTTTATATATGCTTGACCTTTAAGACTGGGTTGTTACCTCCAGCAAAGCTGTACCACAGGGCGCCGTTGATTATGCCTCCTTTGCTGGCAAATGAAGCTCCACATCTGTCTGTGTCACTGTTGGACATGGTGGCATGAGCATCTGCATAGGTCCTCGCCAGCTGCTTAAAAATCTACATACAGACAGTCTTTATTGTTTTTATCCCCCCTTCAGGTAAGGGTGAGCAGTATGATGAAATAATGTCATTATCACTTTATGTCACAATATTTCTGGATTTTTTAAGGACTAGCATGTGCCTCCTCTAAATCACATGAAGGATCATCTGTAAGCATAGTATGCATGGAGGAACACAGAATGCTGACTGCCGGCTCTGCCAAGTCAGTCAACAGACACTCATGCTGGCAGACACCCACACTCTGAGTGATAAGAAGCAAGGGTGGGCCATCCTATCCATTCACCCACCCACAGAGCAAAGCCAATTGTGCTCACTTGAACCCCTGGCTGAGGAACCACCTGGGATTAACCTTTCAGTGTCCCAGTGATCGGTGCAGCACTTAAGACAGTTGTGCCACTTAGGATCCGTTGTGGTAACATTAAGCATTTCAGAGTACGTTGTGGGAAAAGTCAATGTCTCCATTACTGCATGTAAAATAGGTTTGGAAGATAAGTACATTAATTGGTGTACATTAACTGGATATAGTTCAGTGCAGCCTGCGGAAAAAAACACAGAAAAAAAAACAAAAAAAGAAATGCTGCAAGTTGTCAAAAGACAATCAATAACTAGGTATGGGTGGTAGAGAAAGCTGGAAAGGTTTCTTGATGGAAATTGAAGAAATGCATTCCATATACATACAAAAAGTAAACACTGACTAACTCCATCTTAATTTGTGAAAGTAAAAATGTCCTTGTGAACACTCTCAAGCACCACAACAAAATGTGACCTCTGCATTAAACCCATCACACATACATACGTGGAGCAGCGGGCAGCTATCAACAGCACCCGGGGAGCAGTGCACTGGGATAAGTTACCTCAGTGGTGCCCGGGTCAAGGTCAACTTTCAGTTCACAAGGGCAAAGTCCTAACCACTAGGCCACCACAGCCCATCTAGTGCCCATCATATAATACTTCCGAAGAAGGTTTAAAAGGTCTTTATCAACACAAATCACAGGTGTTCTTTTTTGAGCTGTAAAAAGCTGCATGGAAACACTTACAAAACCTGCTTCTGTGCTGCAGCCTGCTTCGGCCCTCATCAGGATTCAAAGGGATAAGGATATTGTGTCATGATTAAGGCCGGGGGAGGCCACAATGCGTCAACAAGTTTATAAAGCGCTGCTAGTGGCTTTTTATGGTTCTTTAAAGATGAAGTGCTTGTGATGCATTTTACTCCATGAGTTATTGCTTTGTTTTTTTTCAGCACTGCTGATTACTTTTCCTGCTCTAGCTCACCTGACAATCCAGTGTGTGAGAGCAGGGCAAATGCTGAGCAGAATTATGGGCATCTGGAACTGGAGCCACTGACATTACTGTTATCTCTCGGAATTCAAACCTTCTCATCGGGTGTGGGAGAAAACATCTTTTCCTCCTCAGGATGTTTGGAGAAGTCAAAAGGGTATGAGATGACCAGCTCGCCTCCATGCAGACTGGCTGAGATCACAAATGGAATGGCCCTGATCCACTTCATCACAGCGTAGGTCTCTGGAGCCACCTGGGAAAGGTAGAAACCATGCTTGAATACGCTTCCTTGAGGCCATAGTATACTCTGCACACTGCAGTGTTGCTGCACACTTAACAGATTAGACAATTACCAAGCTCTTCCTAGGTAGATGTGTTGTAACAGACAAAAACCTCATTGGAAAGCACAATGAGCATAGAAGAAGACAAAACACTGACTGCCAACTCTGCTATGTCAGTTAACAGACACCCATGCTGGCTGGCATTGCACTTTGAGTGATGGGAGGATGGCCATCCTATCCAACCTAGAGTGCAAAGCCAATCGTACTCATTTGTGGCTGTTGTAATTGTTGAAAAACTAAAATATATTCTAACACAACTTGCTATTTTTATTGACGTCCTCAACTCAGAAAATTTGATCAGTTTACAACTAGTAATTATGGCACTGAGGTGGTGTTTATGTACATTCATCTCATAAATATGATATTTCGAGCATAACTTAAAAGCAAAATTAAACAAATTAATGTGACAAAATTATTTGTTTATTTCATTTGGCCCCAGGTCAGACAAAAAAAAATATTCAAAAACAACCTCAAAGAACACACCTTGTTCTCCCAGTAGGACTCAGGAATGGAGATGTGGTCATTGCGAAAAATTCTGAAGCGCCGTCGGTTGTAGTAAATGGAGGTCAGGTCAGGAAAGTTACGGTTCAGGTCAATGTTCTGGGCATTAGCTCTGCCACTGGTCCAGCCGTTAAAAATATGGCCCTAGAGATTCCACACCAAGCCCACCAAAACAAGGTTAGGGGAACTCTTCGTTAGTGTTTCAGAATGAGTAACTACACACACTGTACCCTGAATACATGTAATTTTTTCTTTCTAAAACTGGTTCTCTTGATACTCTTCCCAGATACTTACCTTTATCTTGTTGACTTGTGTGCTAGAATATTTTTACTCAAGATGTACATTCAGCTTTTAAATAACCTCACAGTTACAAAACTTTCCACTTAGGCCAGATGTCAGTCTGCAAGGACATGTTTGGTGTCCAAATCATCCAAACACCTCAAATAAGTTCGTAGTAAAAATATGTCACCAGATATCTCTAAACCCGCACAAACTGCATACACATCTTCATTAGAGTTGTATAAACCTGTCCACATGTTTTAGAACACATTATGGCTTACTGTGATTGATGACAAAATAATAAATCTCATATTTTTAGAGTCCTAAACCACATCAACACGTCTTACGAAGATCTGAATGCTTTCTGCACAGGCTGAGAGAAGGTTTGGTAACGTGTTTTTATGGAACTCACTTGGGCTATTATGGTGACAATAGACTATTTATTGCCTGCAGTTTCCTGCTAGCGAAGCTAAATTTGGACACCAAATATGTATTGGCTTTATGAATAACACATGGGATGGTGGAAAATTGTGTAAACTATTCCTTTAAATAGCAATGGCACAGTCAGGGTGTGACATGGATGTGCAGTAGACGTGGTGTTTCTATTAATTTGACCAGTTATTGCATGCCATGTGACCGGTATGGGTAATTAATGTAACTAACATCACACAAAACCTCAAAGAGCAGAAAAAGCAGGAAAACAAGACTTTGAGCTATTTGTAGTGTGTGAGTGAGTGTGGGAAAGAATGACACAAGGCAGCCGTAGACAGGCAGAAATGTCCACATGCTCATAAAGCTGACAAGCTTTGAGAAGCAGAGACAAGACAGAAGATAGTGATGTAAAATGATGAAAGTAAACACCAAAACCAGACTTGGCTAGAACAGATCAACACGGTTCATCATTTTAAAAGTGTATCTGCCAATGTCAAAATATTGTCATGGCACATGCAATGATATCTTTCACTCCCAATCAAAATTTCCAGAATATTTGCATATCTTTCAGTATGATATGCAAATGACACTGCATATCATGCATGTTATGATTTGTCAGCCAACATTATAGTTAAAATCACTGTGCTGAAGCAGGGTGGCCTTTATGACAGCCCCAGTAACACACTGCCAGGTGCTGTCACTTATACCTTCACCTGGGTGCCATACCTACAAAGCTGTGCAGTCATACACACAGCTTGTGTCTCAGCTCATATGACTGAATCAAGCCAGCGCATTAGTGAGTTTAGTGGGGGTCACTTTCTGCTGTTGGTTATGTGATGCTGATCCAATTTTTTACAGCCGTTATTTCCTTTCACAGGGCCCCATGTTTACTACTGGTGGCTGATTCACTAGTAGTGTAGTTTTAAAGTGATTATATGAGCTCACGTCATATGTTCACACCAGTAGAGGGAAGGAAGCTTCTCTAAATGCATAAAGGACCACAAACTAGTGAACACAAGGCAAAATACCTATGCTTCTTCCCCAACACTGGCTGACACATATAAATGAAGCAAAGTTGGTCCCTCCATGCACAACTTTACAGTACGCACTGTAAGGCTTCGGAAGTTAGTGACAATACATGTGACATGCTGTTACAGAGCTGTCAGGTCATACAGGAGAATCAATTTTTTTGGACATTTTCAGTGAACCTTTTCATTAACCTTCATCCGTGCTGATCATTTCAGGAACAGAAAAAGTCATGATGATTCAAGATGAAATGAAGATATTACCAAGCATTATATGACAATGAAGTTATGTAGTAGAAAAGGCTATAGAAAGGCTAACGGGCATGTCTATTCAGGGGCATGGGGAAAACAGGGGGGTGCTGAGGGGGCTTTGGAGAATTTCAAAAATCATGTGAAAATATTAAAGATCTATATGCATTATTTTATACCAATCAGCCATTACATTAAAACCAACTTCTTTACATTGTGTAGGTCCCCCTCAGTCACCAGATCAGCTCTGGCTGGTGCACTGTGTGTTCCTTGACCTTTCTATCAAGAGTCATACCTGGAACACTCCACAAGACCTGTTGTTTTAAAGTTGCTCGGACTCTGTTGTCTAGCCATCTAAATGTGGAGCTTTTCAAGAACTGACTGTTCTGCCTAATATACTGCCTAATGTAATCCCACCCCTTTGGCAGTTGCCACTGTAATGAAATACTGAAAATTTCATTCACCCCAGCTGTCAGTGGTTCTAATGTTCTTGCTGATCATTGTATGTTTACAGTGCTGCTTCTCATCACATTATGTATTGCATGTTATGATTTTCTCTTTACCAAAAATGTCATATGGGAATAAAAGCCAAGTCATTTAGGTGTACGTTAAATAGGCTGTTTAAAACTTCAGCACCCCCAATTTAAAACTCTTTCCCGCGCCCCTGTATCTATTAGTTTGTTAAGTTCTCCCTTTACCAGTGGTCCATTGTGAATTATTCGTAAATTAGCCTGCTAACCACTGTGACTGGCTAGGGCCATTCAGCGATAGCAGAAAAAACAGCAAGAATTGTGCAAACGAAAGCAACTACAGCTACTTAGTGATTACTACGTTAGAGCTGCCTCGACAACAGCCCCCTCTGCTCTGAAGACCCATTCTGGCGCAGGGAGTTAGAGAGCACGGTCAGTCGGCCGACAGAACGACGGACAGACGGACACGGGCGAACTGGATGCCCAGATAACGGGATATTTACTTCCTGGTTGGTGTTTTCGGGGTCTTGGCTGTCAGCTACCTCAGAGGCGGCGAGCTCATAGCCGTCCGGGTTCATGGAGGGCAGCAGGTGAATGCGCGTGTTGTTGATGAGAGTCTGGATCCGTTCGTTGCCCAACAGGTATTCGGAGCACAGGTACTGAGCCAGGTAGATCAGCAGCTGCCGACCCAACACTTCATTTCCATGCATGTTGCCAATCAACTTAATCTCTGGTTCCACTAGAGGGCAGCACAGACATGAGAAATCAAATATTTAATCTGTAGCTTCATGAGTCTGAGAAAGTACTGGTGAGGTACAAGAAACCTATTTGCCTTTACGTCCACAAGAGGGCAGTCATAGGCAAATGGTGAGCTAAGAACAGTTATTTCTCAAGCCCCATCTGCCAAGGTTTTAGGGTAATTTTACAGAGCCTTTAAGTCATACACATTTTAGTGTTTTTAAATGTTTTTAACCCCATGGAAATTCTAATGACCATTCCAGACTTCTATTCACCATTTTGTCACTACACAGCATAAATATTAGTTTCATCGTATATATTATAGAATTCATAGATACCATAAGATTAATAAGAACTATAAGCCCAGAGTCCTTAACCTATATCTCAGCCTTATGTAGTACAGATTCATTATAAGTAGCACGTTACTGTCTAAATGATGGATGGTTGTGCTCACATAGGTCATGTTGTCCAGGATTACTTGAGAACTCAATAACCAGCAGGTCTTTTCCCTCCACACTGCGGCCGATGCTATAGGTTCGGGAGATGTGAGGACACTTTGCTGCTGTCTTCTTTAGGATGTTGAACATCTGGACATTTGAATGGTAGGTAAATTGGAGAATGGTGGCCTGACCACCATCTGAGAGGTTAGCGAAGGCAACATCTTGTCTGGCTAGAAGGACAGAGCAAGTTAAAGATATTGACAAAAAAAGATTAGGAGAAAAGGGACACAAGCACCTTCATACTACACTTCTAAGATGTTCTGTGACTGGTTAGCAGCTCATTTGCATATTGCAGCATATTTAAGCATACAACAACCTACCATGCTCTGCGGGGTGTGAAAAAACATTTCAGGCCCAGCTAACCTCGATTTTGGATCAAGATGGTAAGGTGTAAACTTGTCTAGACACTTTGAAAAAGGGCTCATTATCAGGGAGCAAATGGCAGAACCCTTAGTCGCAATGACTCAACTGGCTAAAGTTTCATTAAAAACAGTGACTAAAGTGTAATCTGCCTTTAGATCTAAGGGACAGGCATCAAAAAATAGTCAGAAATTGTGGTTTCCATTCAGTTGCTGTGATGTTTGTCTGTGAGTCGTCCTCAGGTGACTGAGAATTTCAATGCAAGATGTGATCAGATGTTGCCAGTAACAACAGTTTATCCACAACTATATAGAGAGGGATATTATAGTAGGGCTGCAGCGCAAAAACCCCTCATTACAAAGATGAATAAACATTTGAGATTATAGTGGTGTATAAACCATAGACACATACGCCAGTGTGCAAGTGTACATGTGGCAAACACCAGGAAAAAGATACAGGCTTCAATGCTCAACCCCTATAGTGAAGGGGTCTGATTGCTCTGTTATGGGGGTGGGACATTTTACTAGTATGAGTCCACTTGTTCCCTTAAAAGAAGGGGTCACTTCTAATTAACACAAGGTTTGTCAACTTGTCAAATCAACTTTTTCTTATAATTAAACATTTCTATGGGAGTGATCTCATCCCAGGTGACAATGCCCCCTTTATAGCAGCAGTTCAGTGAATTACAATATTTAGCAAAGCTCTAACAATCTTCTGAAATGAAATATTTAACCTTTTTATTTAATAAAAATGTATTTGAATCATTTAAAAGTTAAACATTGTATTTTTACAGTGAGGGCACAAGAAGCCACTGAATGGTTTAAGGAGTATGAAAATTATGTAAATCATATTCTAGGGCCTTTGCAGTCCACATATCTGAAGCCAGCTGAACACCTATGAGAGATTTTGGTCTGGCTTGATAGACAGCATTCCTTCCCACATCACCATCAAAACACCAAATGAGGGAAGAGTGGTGTTCCAACCCTCAAGTACAGTTCAGAATACAGACATGGGGAATGAAATACAAACAATGAAGATGTTCTAGGGACTCATGGTTGGCCGACATTTTTACAAAATACTTAAAGTTTTTCTTTTGTATGTAGTTACGGTTTGCCTACCTAAAATCTCTCCGAAATGAAACATCTCAGTACCAAAGGCCTTGTAGATACGAAGAGATTATTCAAGTCACATCACAGACCTTTTATAAATGTTATGAAGACAAACTGTGTTACATATTCCAACCAAATTAATAGATTAATTAAGGGTATAAAAAGAACATTTTTCATTCTTATTTTGCTCAGTTTCTTTTGTTTGTGTGGTTTTATGAAACAACAGTCAGTACTTCATTTTCACCAGGCAACTTTCGTTCCTCTCTATATTCCTTAGAATTTAACAGCCTTTTTGTTGTGCCTTAAAATGTAATATATGCAAATTAGCTCTTTTCTGACTGGCTGCCCTGTATACTCCTTATAACTTCAGTGTAAAGTGGCCGGGCAAATCTGTGACCCGAAAATGCACTTTTCCAAAGTTTGGGCCTTTTGAAGAAACCTGCATGTAATCCCTTTAGCATTCATAATCTACACATATGGTCAAGACTAAAAGTGTTCCTGCATGCTCCATTTCTAACCTTACCTCTCAGGTTGGAGAGTGGATCGTAGCAGCCCTCCTCATCCCCGACAAAGAAGCGGTCACAATCCAAGAAGTAGGGCCAGGCCATGTCGATGGCCTCAAAGGCATGTGCACAGTTCTTCCTGACCATCTCGCATGAGCTGCGGCACGGCTTCAACAGCCTGTTGTCCTTGCAACGGGGCGCCAGGATGGAGCAGCCAAGAAGCCGAAGGTCCGGGGAGCACTCACCGTTCAGGAGGTCATGAAGCACGCTCAGCAGCATATACTCTGCACTCATCTCCGCCTCCTGCCGCGACTGCTGGCCCACAATGTTGGGAAACATTGTCTTGCTGTACGGGACGTCCTGACAGTAGCTCAGTACCATGTCTGTGCACTGCGCTGAGGAGACAAGTGTAATAGTCATGCTTAATGAGTGCTGGTATGACTTAAAAAAGGGGGCCTGTTTCTCTGACACTGGTCCTGAAAGCTGGCATGCAAACTTCTAAGCTAGTCTAGGAAATGTTTAATTTTAAGTTGTTCTAAGGTGAACCAAAAGTGACTTTTGTCATTGTGAAAACATCCCATCACACAAAGTGCACCACAACAAAACAAGACCTCTGCATTTAATGCTACAGTTGCCAAGAACATGACACTCTCCCAAAGAGGAGCCTTCCTCATCTTAATGCCCACACACAAGCCCAGGCACAAGACTGCCCCACTTTTGTTGTGCAAATCGGTCAGCTCCTGATGTGCTAAGGGCTGGAATGTGTTGACTTTTAGACACAAGGTGACAGTCATTTCAAGTAGAGTGGAAATATTGCAATTTCAGTTAAAGGGGGAATTCCTTACAAGAATTTCCATGGGGTTTGTTAGTTGTAGTATTAACCCATTCACATGGAGCAGAGGGCAGCTCTCACCAGCACCCAGGGATCAGTGTAGTGGGTTGGGCCAGAATTTGAACATGTGACCCTCTGCCTAATCAGTGGTTAGTGTCCCTACCCACTACTAAGCCTAGTGGTTAGTGACCCAAGTCCCTAACCACTAGGCTACCACTGGTTTGGTATTATTGTTGTCTGAACAAACCCTCAAATCTCCAAACAGGTAACAGGAGAAGAAAATTCTCAGCACAAGTTAAAGTAATACATAACATACAGCATATTATATGCCATTTGGGGCTGTTTTTATTGATCCTTTCATCATGAAAGTTTGGTCCAGTGTAAATGACAGCTGGTTGTCAAAAAGTATAAAAAATAATAAACAACAAAAATACTCAAATTACACTACACAGTTCCCATATCGGTGCACTCTATTTTTTATTACTATTGCAATTTGTTTTTTTGTGTCCATATTTGAAGTTTTAACTATCTCTTCTTCATTCTTTTATTTTTGTACATTTATTTGTTTTAATGCATTTATTCATATTTTAATCTTATATAAATATATAAAAATATATTAATTATGCCATACTAAAGGGGAAGGGAGGTATGAAACAAGGATTTTTATTCAGCACCACCAGAAATGTATGAATGTTTGTGAAATTTGCAAAAAAACAAAAAAGTTAAAAAAAATAAAAACATCAAGCTTAAATCTGTTCAATGTGTTTCTTGTAACATTGCTGGAAGTTGAAACTTTAAATGTTTTTACTCTTCTGAACTGGTAGATGACAAGATGAATGCTTAATGGAATGTATTCCTTTAAGGCCTTTCCAAATACCTGCCATTCACAAGTTACCCTAAGGCCTGTGATCCAGCTCTCTCTTTTTCTCTCTCCCACTAGACATGTCACATCACATCCAGTGAGGATTTCTCCCTCATGGCTTCCAGGCAAAATGCTGTGACCTCCTTTCCCCCCATTATAAACTCGGACTGATAAATGAGAGGATCATTCATGCTGGGTGCAGGTGGGGTGTTAACAGTGGCTCGCTTACGTTTCTCTTCGGCGGCTTCCTCGCATCTTCCTGCAACACAACGAGAAACAAACGACATGAATACGCGTGAACTGCGCCAAACCTGGAGAACTGACCGCCAGCGGGCGATGGAGTAAACAGTCTGGGACAGTTTGCAGCTTTTTATCAACTTCACACTGAACATTAGAAAAAAACTGCTTAGCTTTTTCTCTGCTGCGTTTCTCACTTAACTCCAGAGGAACCAAGCGAGGAACTGTGAGCAAAAGATTAGCCCAGCTTCTACACCACAAAAAAGTCACACCTCGTCCAAAAAGTTAATGTCTAAAGTGGTCTACTGTCGAGGAAACCCCCAAACACAACAAAGAGACCTTCATTACATCTCCACTTCTGCTGCACTGCTGAGTCTACAGCCAGCTGAGAGAACATCTACAGTCTCTCTGGTCTAAAGCTGGAGATGGAAGAGGAAGGGAAAGTTTTACGGATTTACATCACCTAAACTTCGGCGTCCCGGTTCGCACGGTGGAGGGGCGCAGAAACACGCCGCCAGGAGGCTTGAAAACACCGCGACTCTGAGCATGGTGGAGCCCCAGTGATGTGGGGCGCTACCGGGTTCGAAGATAAGCGATCCGCCCTGGGATGAAGGTCGCAGCCCACAGCTTCTCCTCGAAGCCCGATGCAGGAGAAGCCCCAGGCTGTAATCCGATCGTCTGGTTGCTAAAGTCACCGCACTGTGACTGGCTGCTAGTGCTAAAGTCACTGGTTGAGGAAGCCCAGACGCTCAAATTACAGCACGGAGCTCCCAGGCTCCACCTTTCTTTGGTGTTTAGACTGCTGGGAGGTCACTGCGGTGGCCCTGGACGAGTATGTGCGTAGCTGCTGCACGGGTGGCCAGAGTAGGCCCTTTACTACAGCGACTGAGAAATGCTGACTAAGATACAAGTAAAGTTACATTAAAAACATGAGGAAAAAGACAAAAATGTGATGCATATTGATTCTTTCAACATTACCGAAGGTTTTGGCCATTCTTCTCTTCTTGGAGATTAATTTAATGTAAAAAAAAGTGCTAAAGCCCTAAAGCCTGAGATGCACTTTATCCCCAGAAACCACAATGTTATTTTAAATCCACAAAAGTGTGCACAATCAATACAAAGATGCACAGTCAATATTTATTTCTTTGACATGTATAAATGAAATTTACATTCAGTTCTTCGGTCATGCATAAACAACATTAATGTTAACTGTGGACATGTCAGAAAAGTTTCTTTGCCCTTTCAGTATTTTTCACTTCAAATGCAAAAGGTGTGAGAGTTATATGGACAAACTGTTGCCCAGATTAATGCTTTAGGGTATTTACAATATAGACAAATAAAGAGTCAGAAAGATTCATGGGAATCTGTTTACCACCATGTCTATAGGCCATCTGTAAGGCCAGTGTGCCGTCTGACCTCATCTATCATTAGAAGTCTTCAAACCACTACCACAGTCTAATTACTTCAAGTTCATGAGTCAAAGTGATTCTTCCGTAAAGCATTTGAATAAACTCTATTGGCAATTTACAACAATTAACATCATTCACACAGTTAAATTATCTGTATCAGTACATAAACACATAAAAAGCATGGCAGTGTTTTGTTTTGCAGCACATCCTGTACATAATTTAGGAACTATATCTAGTTCCAAACAGCAGCATGCTAATCTCTGAGGTGAAGAAACACTCAAACCTGAGCTAACAGTCATGCCTTTGGCTAGTGAGCTGAGCCAAACCATAATGGGCAAATAATCCACCGGAAAACCCAAAAAAGGATGCACTGGCAGCAGAGCTCTGTTCTAACCTTATAATCCACTCAAAGTCCTAGTTGGACCACCTACAGAATGAAGCTTTTCCAGGTGTTTGAAAGCAATGTGGGATTGAAGACCTTGATAACTAGGTGCTTTGAGATTCGGAAGAATTTTTCATGTGACTGATTATAGGTTTGGCTCTTTTGTTAATCAGTTTATAATAATAATAATAATAATAATAATAATAATAATAATAATAATAACAGCCTAGAACTTGTCTGTGGGCTGTGACTGTAGTCAAAAGAGCTTGATTAATGTCATATTTATGTGCATGTGTGCAGTTAAGGAGAATAAGTGCACCCTGTTCATTACAGTCACTGGTAACTAAATCTGTCTCATCTGTTCATATTAATATGAATAACAGACAGATGGTTGTTTAATGGACTGACTGTTAAATTGTCCACCATCCTTTGGAGGTATATTGTCAACCATGTATAAGATAAGTATAAAAAAGAAAATACTTCAAGCCAAGTCTGCATTTTAATGGCACCCCACTTTGTGGACAAATGCAACATTAGCACTTGACTAAATGCTTGTCTATAGTCCACCCCTGTGGGTTCCTGAGAACTACATTTGAAGGTTGAAGATGCCTGCCTTTTCTCTCTCTTCTGATAGTTACCCTTCAGCACTTAGCTAACCCTCGACAGGTTGCATTCATTGTCCGTATCTGAAGAGCTGCTGTGGCCAGAGGAGGAGTACCCATTGCGTCCCAGAATCCTATTGGTAATGCTGATGAGTGCCTTCCTGTACTGCTGTCGTAGCAAGGAATACACAAAAGGGTCCATGGCAGCTTTGCTGTACACCAGGCACTTGCTAGCGATCCCCCAATGATGGCTGATCTTCACTGATGGAAACAGTTCTGCCAGTCTGGAGAGGAACAGATTTGTCAGCTTAATTAACAGTAAGGCAAATCTTTTTTGCTGAATGTGCAATGATTAGCTGAAAATTGACATGATGATAATGTAGATTTAGAATTTTATTGGTTTCTCTGAAAGTAAAAAACAGGATCCGATTTTCCAACATTTTATTGATTTTCTTAAAATAACTGTTTAATTATGGCATATTCTGCCAATTTTTGTGCACATTCTGAGTGACTTCAGCATCCGACATGTTTTTAAAATATATACACACACAAGATGTCCCTTTTACACAGTCCAATTTATGTTTTATTTTTTCCACTGTGTTTAACTCAGAGCATACACAGTAATTTAGTGGAATATGTGTACTTAATTCCACTTCAGAACTCAACATGTCATTTGACGAGGATGCCTTAACAATTGCATACGAGTGAAGAACCAGCTCAACTCAAAGAACAGTATGAATCTTAAAGTAGTTATTTTCTGTGATAATTTTCTGTGAATTGTATTTTTTTAAATAATTTTAATGGTTCTATATAGCAACAATAAGGGTGGTTACCACAAGTAAAAAAAAACCTTTTGGTATTATACAGAACAAAAATACTTGGTACAATATAGGACACCTTTAGATGAGTATGTATAACAGTAGCCTGAAAAATTTATCCAGTGTTTCTGGGGCATATTGCATGCATGAAACCCTACATTTCCACATCACACACACTCAATCTGATTTTAAATATGTATTCACAAATTAACAAATAAATAAACCACACATGCTTTGATGTTTTGGAATCTGGTTGCTACAATATTACTAGTGAATGTTCTGTGTTTCCTGTGGATCAAGAGGTTTGATGTGGTGGACAGAATGTAATTCTGTTTTGTTGAGCACGGGTGG
Organism: Arnoldichthys spilopterus; assembly: GCA_037974385.1. Lineage (NCBI taxonomy): Eukaryota > Metazoa > Chordata > Actinopteri > Characiformes > Lepidarchidae > Arnoldichthys > Arnoldichthys spilopterus. The sequence goes on from JBBPDA010000145.1 coordinate 3,963,461, forward strand.
CAAGTGATTTCATGTTGTCAACTAAGGGGGATGGCATGCAAATTTGATTGGTCACCTGGAAAAAGGAGTATTTATTTTATTATTATTATTATTATTATTATTATTATTATTATTATTATTATTATTGTTGTTGTTGTTGTTGTTGTGATGCCAAAGACTGATGTTTATGCATGTACGCATCACCCTTGACCAGTAATCCTGTGCAGCCCATTTGAGAAAAGAGCCAAAATACCTTCTCAATTGAGCAAGAAACATGAATTATCTTTGAATTATAGTTATCAGTTTTACAGTATCAGAAAATCCTAAAGAATTCATCAAACAGCTCCTAAATCTTCTAAGACTGTCAAGAATCAAACAAAAACTCAAGTGCAGCTTAACTAGTCTAATACAAAATCCAGACAGGGGTCAGAAAGATCACGGCAGCGACAAAGAAATGCTTAGTATGAAATGCAAGGCAAAACACTACTTTGCAACATGCGTGTTTGCTTCCTCTTTAAATAGTTAGAATTATGTGATCTCCCTAATTGGTTGCATGTCTGCTCTCTAGACTGGATTCTTGGATCTGGAGGCACTTCCTCCTTGTCTCTTGGCTCTGTATCTTGATTCCAGGGCCTTACAAAGAATTAATATTTGTTTTGTTTTGTATTCTTAACTTATCTACTCTCTCATACATGCTACATATTCTTTATGAGGTTGAGTGGGCGAAATTAGTTGTGCTTGAGTGTGTACACTATCAGTGTTTTAGACATCTTTAATGATGAAAAAGGCCTAACCACTTTAGAGCTGAAGCTCATACAGATACTTTAGAGCAGTTTGTCCTGAACCATGGTAAAACATTATTTGCAGTGGTGTGGCTCCCAGGACTGGGCCTTAGGGACACTGCTATAAAGCATTGTGCAAACATAAATGATAAATACAAATGGGCTAAAATCTCATCTAATGTTGCCAGAACTTTAAAAAGCAAGCTGTAGTTTTGTTCACATGCCAACTGTATCATTTTAGTGTAGCTGATACAGGTTTGTTAGATTGTTTTCAGTGTTGGCATATCATATATTTTTTCAGTGTTGTTATATTGTGAGGATGTCCATGGTTAGAGCCCCTAGTTGCTATGTTCTTGTGTTTTTGTCCTGTTATATTTCATGAGCCTTTGTTTATTTTTTTTCTAGCCATGTCTCCATATTCACACCCTGTTCTATTGCCCTGTCTGGTCATCAGTTATCATGCCCATGTGTTGTCTGTAGTTTCTTCCCTGTCACAGGGGTTTATTGTCTATGTTGTGGATTTAAGCCTTGTGTTTGTAACAATCAGTGTTTATTTTCTGTTGCCATTCTTTTTACTGTCTTCGTTTTCCTGTTTACCTCTTTTTCCATTGTCTAGATAGCTCACATGCTGCATTTTGTTGGTCAAGTTCATGTTTCATGGTTCCTTGTTGTTGTGTTTTTTTGGTACTGTTTAATAAATTCTTTCACCACTTAAAGATCTCGTACATACTTCCATTTTAGTAAAACCAAACCTGACAAATAGCATTAGACATAGGGATAAATAAAGAGTTTCATGCATAACATTTTTTTTAGTAATAATGGATGATGGTGTCATGTATAGTATGTGTCATGTCTGTTTTGTTTTCCCATGTGCTCCTTGTCCACATGTCTGGTGTTGTTTTAGTTCTAGCCCCGCCCATGTCTCCACCCTTGTAACCTGTTCCTTGTTTCTTGTCTCCTCCTTGTTTCAGGTATTCCTCGTTTTGTCTACTATTTAGTCTTTAGTGTTTTGTTTAGTCCTCATCGCTTTTCTGTTGTCTTTATGTTTATTTTCCTGTTGAATTCCTGTCATGTTAGACTCTGTCAGTTCTTAGTGGTACTCACTGTTATGTTAGCCTCTTATTCTGTTTGGTTTTCTTAATCTTTGTTTTTTTATGTTTTATCTTAGTGTTTTTTTGTTTCTTTTAATAAATCTTCAAGTAAAACCATAGCTTGCACTTACTTCCTAACTACCCACCACTGTGACAAATGGTGAATTTATTATCAATGTCACTGAAAGGTCTTGTAGGTATTAAGATGCTTGCTTGCAATAAGTGCATTGAATATACTGTCATACTTGATACCACATTCAGTTTCATATTTATGTTTTATGTTTATGTTTATATTCCCTTGGTTTAGATTCAAAATAGTTGCGGTAAATGGGGTTAATTACCTCAATCTCACATTGAAAATATGAAGAAAGAAATTACAATTAATTTAATTAAGATTATTTTATATGTGTGTGTATATTCCAAAAACTGTCACCAAAAAAATACCTTTATGGACAATATCTAACTAAAGTTTTTCAATGTATATATATATTTATTTCATTTTTAAAATTCAGTTGAATATTCAGGAAGTATTAAGTGGTCATTCCCGACTTCTTGTTTCAATTAGTAAACATTTTTGTACCTCTATGCTTTGCAGTTAATTTGTAGGTGAAATACTGAAAACAAGGGTTTACATACCTTCAGAATTGTAATACTGGATTATTTTCCTTGATAAATATGAATGAAAATTACCAGTTATAATTTTGTGTCTAATTTGTTTAATTGAATTCTCTTAGGTCTACTTTTAGGACATGCAGAAATATGCAGGAATATAGAAAATGTAAAGTGTTGATAATTTTGAGTACCAATATAAAAAGAAGGATGGAAATACCTTATCTATTCTGCAAATTGGTGTGTTTAATAAAGCACTGAGAGAGTGTTCTAGGAGGACGGTGTTCCAAAACATATGTCCAAATTCACCCAAATTTAAGTAACCACAAAACCAAGGCATTTGTCATGGTCATCTGAGTCCCTAGACCTGAGCCACCTAGAAAATGTTTGGGGTAAGCTACAGATCCTAGGACCCTGGAGGGTCTGGATAAATTTATACCGAGGAGCATTATAGGCTTTTAAGACATAATAGGAAAAGACACATTGCTGTATGTTGGGAAATTTAGGATGTAATAAATATGTAAACAGTAATAAATGTAGATTTGGCAATACCAATAATTGTGCAGCATTTGTTAAAAATACAGTTATTAATACAATTAGTAACATGATTACAGTTATTGAATGGTCTAGTTTTATGGTTCATCTTAATAACCCTAATTAAATCTGTAAAGATCCACAAATAAATAGTTATTGCTGTGCATGCAGACTTTTGCTAATTTTTCGTACTTTACACCAATTTGGGGATTTATGTGTTATTCAAGGGTACAATGACAATGAGTGCAGTGGAAGGGCAGGGATAATAAAACCTGCTGCTATTTAATCTTATTTATTTTTGTACACCATGTGGGAATTTGAACCTATGACCTTGTGGTTACAGATGATAAGCATGTTACATGACATGTTGTACAGTATGATCTGGGACCCAGCGTAACACAACCATAGAATTTATTTCATTAAATACTTGCATAATTATAGCTATTTTCATTACTTAATGACTATTTGATAAATATACTCTTAGTAAATGACAGGGATGCCCAAATCCAGCACAGTCTAGTGGTTCCTCTTCTTAAACACACTCACTACATTTTAGTAATTAAGAGGTGAGTGTATTTGCGGAGAGAAACCACCAAACTGTTTTGAACATCAGCTCTCCAGGACTGGATTTGGGCACCACTGGTACATGATAACTTAGTACCTTGTTATGACGTAAGGTCCAAAGCAGAATACGAAAGAGCCAATAAATATGCAGATTTTCTTGGTGGCCCTCTGCCTCCTTTTCTTCTGCTCGAGTAAGCACCGTTGTTTGACACTGTTAAGTAATCCACAGTAGATCAACAATTTAGCAGTGGAACTCTTACACATAATACTTTGATATGAAAGAAACAGAGATGGAAAAAGAACCAATAATTCATACTTTCGGAAAGGAATTATTACTTAACTAATATTGTAAGTATTAAAAACTTTTCACATTGAAAATAGAGCTGTCAGGCAATGCCATAAAATAAAAACTTCTGACAAAAACAAAAACCTTGCATCTCCAAAATGTTAACTTAACAAGACAAGCACAAAACCCTCTTAACTTATAATGGAAGTCAATGTAAAATGTTCTTTTAAAAAGTAATTTTGAACCATTTATTTTGCTCCATTTGTCATGAACTTCTGACATAACGTAAATGTCAGCAGTTGATTGTAAATCCTGTAAATAACTAAAATAAAAAACAAAGACAGGACTGCAAATACAAGGATTTGAACCAAAAGCCACAATATATAGGGATGAAGTTGTAAGAACCTCCATATACTGGAAAAGTTCACCAAAGCCAAGAACCAATTAGGATCTTTTATTTACAGAGCTGTGTAATCCTGCATGAAACTTGTATCTGGCATCTGTAAGATCTGCTTGCTTAGGGCTGTTTCTCTCTTTTGGGGCATGATGTAAAATAAAATGCAAAAGTGAGAAGTGTGAGCAACAATCATGATGTCCAGGAGATGAACCACCACACAAGAATGAATGATACACAAAAAGGGAATCAGTATCTTAAAATAATGAGATATGTGAATGCAAAAAATCCTTCTTAAAGTTTAAAGATATTTTGCACCATGTAAAAGTTATTGGTAGAACCATTAAAGTGGTAAATATTTTTTAGATTATGTGGAAGTCATTTATACCTTTAATCATTTTTTTATTTACATATCTCATTTTACAAAGGTGGGGCAATTTTTAAAGATACTTTCCTATTATCCAAGATTAGTCAACACAAATTGTATTTGTCACTGTACTTGCACTGGGCTGTAACTGGACTGGGCATTGTATTGTATTAATGTGGCAGTAATGGGCACATTGAAATCAAGCCAATTCAATGCATTACTATTTCAGTGCACCACAGCATTCACTGGTCTTTACCTGAATATAAAGTTCACCGTAAAATGGTTCATCAAAGGTTCTTTAGTAAAAGCATTGGTTCTGTAGAACAGTTGACATTTAATAAATCATTTAATGGCATAAATGTTCTTTACATGTTTTTTCTCTACAGTGGAAAGCATGCACTTTTGTATAATATAGGGTAAAAACATTGAAATTGACACTGAAACTAACATTGAAACTATATTACATGGAGATTCTTTAAAACTTATTAAATGTTCTTCTTTTTCTCATATCTCCGTTACGAGCATGCTTTTGTAAGGGAGGATTCTGAAGGGAACCAAAAGAGGTTCTGTGCTATTGCATCGCTCCAAAGAACCCTTTTTCTGTCACCTATATTTTTTAAAAGTGATGTGGCTGCCAAACTTCGGGAAAGCTAAGCTTGTCTCATTACCTGGGATGAATGTCGACCAGCAGTAAGAGGGTCTGCACCGTTACCACATCAATCCTCTTGCAGTGGAACCGAGCCACTTGAAGCACTTTCAGGTAGGCGAGGCAGAGCACTGCCAGAGAGAGCAGGAAGGATGTTCCGTGAAACACCACGGTGAAGACGGTGAAGGGGATGTGTGTGGAGTGTGAGTGACCCGGGTGAACTGTGGTGCACGACGCGTACGTGGGGCTGTAATCAGCCCATTGGAGGAGCACCGGGGTCAGGGAGAAGGCCAGGGAATGGAGCCACGTGTAGCCCAGCATGGCAAAAGCCTTCTTATACCTCATTTTGCTCGAGTAGGTGAGTGGGAACACCACGGCTACCCAGCGGTCAATGCTCAGAGCAGCCATGTTCAGCATGGTGTTGGTGATCAAAAAGGTGTCCGCGAAGCCCACGATCCAACAGAACAAGTCTCCAAACGGCTTCCCACCGTGCGCCACCGCGAGCACCGTGGAGGGCATGGTCACGGTTGCCGCGAGGATGTTGCACAGGGACAAGTTGAGCACGAAGACGCCGGGCACCTGCGCGCGGATCTCAGCGCTCGTAGCGAAGCACAGCAGCACCAGCACGTTGGACAGCACCGACGCCACGGCGATCGCGGCGACGATAAGCTCCAGCACCGTCTCCCACAAGTTCATGGCTCCTGTCCAGATTCACTTGCAGCTTTCACAAGACGGTTGGCTCCCTGAGGTGGTCTTCAAGGCAATTAGCCTTGGGTCATCTTCACCAAAGGCCATGAAGAGTTGAGAAGAGTGCATCCAGTGAGGAGTGGAAGTTTGGGAGCTCTCCAGGGTGCTGATCTCAGCTGAGATCGTTCACTCCAACCAGCGCGCTCATCGTTTAATTATAATTTCCCATACTTTCACATTGCCCGTGGTGATCAAGCCAAACACAGCTGTGTAACATCGGACGACACCCAGTTTGAGGACAGGCGAGACATTTCACGCACTTCACCGATGAGAATCCAGGCTTTTCCAGCGTTATGTTCCTTTCCCACACATGTTCAACCAAGCCACGCCCTCTAGCGCTTTGATTGGCTAGTAGTAAAGATTCCCAAACAGTTCGCCTATCAAGTACGAATACTCGCCTTTCTCAGCCCGGCAAGGAGGACACTGCTAACCGAATCGAGGCCAAAAGGGCGGGGCTTGCCACAATACGGGTGGGAAAACATTAAAACGTTCTTACTCACGTGCAGCTGGTTTATTACATGTGACGATTTCTCAGCAGAGATGCAGCTTTGGCCACGAGGAGAAACATGAAAGGGCTACAGCTTGTGTGGGCAGATTTTTTTCGATTCTTTAAGAGTGGCTAATGTGACATGGTATATACAGAATGTGAAAACCAACGTGTCCTGTTAAAAGCAATGGTTTATACCAGGAAGAAGTTCTCTTAAAATATTGGCTATGGGATTACTGTAAGATTTAAATTGTTATTACTGGAAATTATCAGTAGGCCACCGTAAATGGGCTTGCCTGTAAGAGTCCCTTTAAAACTAATATATGTTGTAATGTGGACAGCGTTGTCTGCATTTCCTTCAGTGTTGGTTTATGCACCCTATTATTGATTTGATTTATTGATTTATTATTTGATTTGAAGTACAATGTTTACATGTATGACATTTAGCAAACATTCACATATCCAAGCCTTACTTAAGCTAGAACAAAAAAGGCTAGAGTAAAAAGATACCCCTAGGCTATAGGACACTTCCAAAGACAAGAGTGATGATTTTTTTTCATTTAAACACAATAACACAACTGGGATTACAGGACATGCACTAAGTGGAAGATTAGTGTTCATTTAAAAGCTTTTGGAAAAGATGGGTGTTTGCTCTGAGTTTCATGACAGACGTTCTATTTTCCTGAGAGAAACTTGTCTTCCATTAGATTGACCATTGCTGGTTTCTCCTGCTTACCTGTACTGAAAGTGACGTATTTGTCATTGTGAACACACTCAATCACACAAGTGCACCACAATGAAATGTGACCTCTGCATTTAACCCATCACATGTGAAGCAGCAGGGAAGCAGTGTTGTGAGACAGTACCTTTCTTAAGGGTACCTTAGTGGTGCCTGGGCTGGGACTTATACCTGCAACATTGTGTTCATAAGGGCAAGGTTCTAACCACTAGGCCACCACTGCCCTTTAGACCAGTTCAACCATCTGCATGTGCTGTCCACTCGCTAACCAAATCTACTACTACTTGCACAGACTCCAACAGAAGCTGTGGATCCTACTTTTGTTAATGACTCTACTGGTCATCTTTAAAGTCTGTATACTTCTACTAGGGCAGTGGTAGCCTAGTGGTTAGGGACTTGCCCATGTTTTTAGAGGGTAGATGGCTGCCTACTGCTTCATGTGTGGATGGGTAAAAAGCAGCGGTCACATTTCATTGTAGTGCACTTGCATTGTAGTGTGTGATGGGGTGTGTTCACAATGACAAATAATCAATTTCACAAATAAATATTCTCTTGTTCTGCCTGGTTATTGGTGTCAACCAGAGAAGGATGGATACCCATTTTGAGTCATTATTCCTCCCAAGGTTTCTTCCTACAGCATTAGAAAAAAGTTTTGTTTCTTGCCTCTGTTGCCCTGGCTTACTCCCCTGAGGCTCAGGCCCAGATTCTATATAGCTTTGCAGCAACACCAGTTGTAAAACACAATATAAATAAAACGGACTTGATTGCATCTTGAAGGATGATTGGTCAAATCGATAAAATTAGTATCAGGTAGTGTATGTTTCTGGCTTTGTAGACAAGCGTTGTGGGGTATCTGCAGGGTAACTAGCCAAAGATAGAAACACATCTTAGCAGAAACATGGGTGAAGACGAGATGAGTCATACAGCTTCATTCCACATCAGTTGCCAAGGTCTGATGGCACAAATAGGAGATCCAGCCAGCTAAGTGTTGCCTGTGTGTCATGCTAAAAGGTTTAGGTTTTCAATGCTTTTCTGTAACACTTTTCATATATATCAGAGTGAACAAACAGAGGAAAGTATAACTGCTACATCAAAGAAAGTCCAGTTTTAAGGATAATAATTTGTTGTTTGAGTGTAAAATCCTAGTGTGTTTTTGTTTCACGTGTTCCATAGTAACTCTCTAATTTTAAGCTCCTAATTGCTTTGACAATGAGTTGGTGAGTGTGTGGAAGCAGAGAGAACAAAAAATGTGCAGGGATGCTTCAGGTCTGGAGGTGGTAAACACTGCTATAGTGCATTATTAATGTGTGAAATGTACAAGCAGAGTGGATTGAAGCCCAGCATGCGATGACAGTCACGTGAGCTCACACAGTGCCTGTGTGTCGCTTTGAAGTTTCTCTTCCTCCTCGTCACGTTATACACCATACTCTTTCACGAGCAGGGAGTCATTTCTTTATCTGGTACTCAGCTGTGGTGCAATTACTGTTCACTGTTAGAATTAGAGCGGTCACAATTAACTGATTAAACTCAATTACACATTGAAAAACCTAATTAATAATAAAGTCTTTTTAATAGTTTCCTACATTATCCTTTAAATAACCATGTTTTGCTGCTGGGTCCAGGATTCCCACAACACTATAAGCTAAGACTAGCTCAAGCTGTTTGCATTGTTCTTCATATAGCTAATAAAAATCAATCTTAAGATAATAATGTAATATGGTTGGATGTTTTTTCAGTAAAGTGATTTAGAATCTTTGAAAGGATATTCCTGTTTATTATGGTTCAGATCAGAACTGCACAGTATAACGTCTGTACATCATTATCGCAATATTGGTTTCTGCAATACTGATATTGCAGAAGGCTGCCATATTCAAATAGGCCTCTTACCAATCATAAAACCTCTTAGAACTTCTATACGAAAGAACGTGGCTAAACTGTTCCAGGCTAAATAAAGAGATATGTGTAAAAGTTGTGGTTTTGTGAACTCTCAAAAGCTTTCACTTGAAAATCAGCTGTTTTTAAAAGCTTAGTTGGCATATATGGACTGTATGAATGGTGAGTAATTGTAAATTGTGAAGCTTTATCAATACTTACATACTTTAAGCCTTTTTATTTTCGATAAAGATGATATGGACCTATTAAAAAACAGCACTATCACAATAGTATAATCACAGTACTGATATTTTGTCCATATTGTGCAGCTCTAGTTCAGATAAGTTTGTCTCTAAATGACGCAGGAAAAAAACAGGAAGCACTCAGGAAACAGGAAAGAGGTGATTCAACCTTAAGTTGAAGGTCTAATTAAAGCCTTGAAAAGCTGACCACGGAAGTCTGATTTTAATTTACCTCATATCTAAAAAGGTCTGATTACTGTAAGTAAGTAAGTGTGTGTGTATGTGTGTATGTGTGTGTGTGTGTGTATGTATGTGTTTGATGGGTGTGGGGGATAGAAGGGCAGTCAAACTGAAAAGACTTTCTGTAGTTCTACACAAATAATTAGTAACAGGGCTGATCTTAAGATCCCCTGGAGTCTGTGTGTGTAGATGTGCATGAGTTTGCAAAGCCTAGTTAAACCCAGTTATATGCAGAGTAACCTGTCATAAAGATAAGATAAGCTTTATTAGTCATTTAGAAATTTGCAAAGAGACCCACATGTATAATTTTGTGTATCTAAAAGCTCGTCAAAGCTGCTTAGATCCCTACCCTTGCTCATTTTTCCTGGATGCAACTACTTTAAGAACTGACTAAATATATGCTGCCTAATATATCTCACCCTAAAACTGCTGCTGTAACAAGATCATCAATGGTTTTCTGGTATTCTGTCTGTTTTTAATGCTGTGACTGATCAGTTTTATATATACACACATATATAAAACATTATAATAAAACGGATTTGCTCTTTCAGTTTAAAAAAGATCACTTTTTAAGGTTTTCCTACACATTCAAAGCATTTTTGTAACCAAAATTTGCACACACACACACACACAAACACACACACACACACACACACACACAGATGCACATACACTGCAACCAGTTTCTATAGCAGCCAGGATTTCATCCATAAATAACAATATATGCACAATATATATACTTTTTGTTTGGCATACAGTGTGTACAGTGTGTACAGTATGTTCAGGTCTATGCCTTCCAGCATGTTCAGACTCCTCAAAGAATGGCCCAGATATCCAGTTGCACAAGCTCTGAAATCTTTAATGCATTTAAAAGCATCATTAGGGCCTTACAATGTTAATAGGCTTTCAGCCATGTAGCCACGTCCCATTCCTTCTTGTGGTCATTTCAGGCCTTTTGCTGGAAAACCTCTTAAGAGTACAGAGAAAGTGTCCTGGAGCAAAGAAGGACCCCACATACTGTTCACGTGGTTTCCTGGGACCCCCAGAGGACATTACGCAACAAAATGCTGGTGGCAAAAGCACTTAAGACCTCTGTCGACAGCTAGAGCAAAGAGTCCTCCCCTGTTCATGACAATGAGAGAGAGAAAAAGAGAGAAAAAGGCAGAGAGAGAGAGAGAGAGAGAGAGAGAGAGAAAGAAAGAGCGAGGGAAATAGAGAGTGAGAGAGAGAGAGAGAGAGAGAGAGAGAGAGAGAGAGGATTATATAACTGAACATCTAGAAGTCAGCATGGTTTTTGCTACTCCGCCTGTGCTAGTCTGGCTGCATTAAAAATGAACTGTTTATCACCTTCATCTTCTCTTTCTTTACCATATAAAATCCAAATGACTACTGCACTGATAAAATAACACTGACACACAAACACACACTTTCACAGTTTAAGGTACTGGGTCCATTTTTGGGTCCAACTAGTCTGGCACAGGTGATAAGGAAGCCCCATTTATGGATGATCTGGTCATGGGACACAAGAAGGGCAGTAAACATAAAAATGCCAGGATAAATGGCTAATTTACATCTTCAGTCCCTAAGGCCTAATAGTCTAAGACAAAACATAATGTTTGACAATTTACACACAGGTAACACTGCAACAAATAATAATAAAAAAAAATAGAGATGCACTAAATTGCCAGTGTCCAGGTAAAATAAATATCTCTCAAACAGTAACTTTAGAATAAGGTAAAAACATTTCTACTTCTACTATAAGTTAGATGAAAAGTGTTTTAGAGCATTTGTATTGGTCTGTTCATCATAAATTTTTCACACAATAAAAAATCGGCTGCTGTGTTGTGAAACAATAGAAAAATGGAAATAGCCTCTTCTCTTCTTTAAAGGCTTTACACCAGATATTAGAACATTGGTGTGTGGATCTGCTTGCATTCGGCCACAACAGCATTAGTGAGGTCAGATACTGATGTTGTGGAATGTCACTCCAACTCATCCCAAAGATATTTGAAGAAATTCCATCAATCCTGTAAATGCAGTTCCACATCTCCAAAAGGGCAATACTGGGGACTTTATAGACATTTAGCTAACACTTAGCACTTAACACTGTCACTAGGCATGGTGACCTTAAGCTCATGACCATAGCCTCATCCCAGTGCTTTCATCTGCAGTGCGTTCACATGGACATTACACAAATTGTGTGTGGGCGCAATTGGTAGCCTATATCATCAGTGAGTGCAGCATAATTGGACGTAATTGTAGCTATACACTGACATGAATAGAAGAAAAGAAAGATAAGATAAAAAATCATGTCCCACAATAGCAGTCGAGCACCTTCTGTACATGGACTCCTAAAAAAGTGTAAGGTTAAGATTAATGTTCACACGCTTCATCGGAATTAAGCTATTTCTTTAAGTTATGTCTAAATATAGGACAAACTTTACTATTAAAGATAGTGCTGCCCTCATTGAGAAAACTGACCTTAATTAACTCTGTTTAGGTTCATTACTTAGTCAACGACCCTAATCATCGGGGCTGAGGTTCATTAACGATTAGCATTAATTGCCTCCATATGACACTGAACCTATTCATTGGTCTCATTACAAAAAGGCAGCTGTTATGAAGACCTATGCTTAGCTGGGTGTAGCAGTGTTACCACAACAGCGTGAAACACACAGACAAATCAACATATTGGTTTAAACATTATCCAAGATTCATTTAGTAGTAATCAGAAACTGAGCTTTGCAAACAGGGAGCTTGATGAGTCTCATTAAGAGCAGTGTGTATACTCCAAGCCTGAAGATAAGGCCACTGCAGACCAACATGTTGTTTGTTTTTGTGTGTTTATGTGTGTGTATACAGCAATAACATGGTTGTGCTCATCATCAAGATCTAAATGATAGAGGCTTTACTGTAAGTGTGAAATGTACACATAAACACACACAGACACACATCAGAGTGTGTAACAGGAGCAGGAAGGAGATGGGGATGGGAAGATGTGTTGTAGTGGTTATACTAATAAGATCAGGAAGGTTAACCATCTCATCTGCACACAACCATATGCTCTCTCTCACACACACACACACACACACACACACACACACACACATGCTTCTTTCCCAAACCTGCTGCCAAAACAAAGAAACAGACACACAAAGGCTGCTGAAGTTTATCCAAGTGTTATTCACAACATTTTCGTCTTTTGTTTCAGTACAATAAAAAAGGTAAGATTTTACAATAGGCACTTAAAGGCAGTGTTAGTGAGCAGCATGACATAAGCTAAGAGCAAAATGTAGAACAACATTAAAAGCTAAATGTGGAAAATGCAAACAAATGTAGTAATAACTGCATGAATTTTAGCTTAATTTTAGTTGAAAAACTTTTAATTTTTTTTTTATCTAACAGAAAGACAATGCACAGATGAAAAGATACTGAAGTGCAGGACAATATTTACTCAAATTAGTTTTTGGTAGATACTTTAACCTCTACCAGAGTCATTAGTTAACAATAAAGACTTATACACATGAGGTTTTATATAAGATGTAACATGATACAATTTGGTACACCTAAAATAGCTCAGTGGTGTTTCATGAATTGCATATTCAACAAAAATCATCTGTGACTGCTTTGAGCACAAAAGAGCTGCTCAACATTAAAATGGCCACATACATGGTCTATTCATTTCCACAAACATGATCAATGTGTTTGACAGCTGATTGAAGGGTTTCTTGGCAACAACCAATATGAGGTAATGATTGGATGTAAAGTATTATGGAAGGCAGATGACTGTATTATGTGATACCTGAGGCAGGGGTGAAAGGGCAAGAGACAGTGAGATTGACAAACAAATTGTGTATCTGCAAAAAGGACCCTTGTCTAAATAATAGAATAAGATTCTCTCACTTTCTCTTCTTGACATAAACAAAAAACACTCCCTCTACACTTCCCTGCCATGCAATACTGTAAAAAGTTATGCAATGCTTGGGAATTCATATGAAGAACTCATTTTGCTCAGGGTTGTAGAAAAAAGATGCGGTAAACAGCTTGACATCCACCATATGTTCAAAGGTTTGTGGCCTCTACTTTTTTGGGAAGGCTACAAAATATGTTGGAACATTCAGCCACAAAACCATTAGCAAGGTCAAGTACTGTTTGATGATTAGTTCTGGGTCACCAACTAGATCACCAACTCCCATCACTTCAGAGACACAGTTCCAGGGGGGGGGCTTTTATTTATTTATTTTTTTGGATGCAGCAACATGTTACAAAATGGTTGGGCCAGGGACTTGATTACCGCTATGTTGCATCACCTGTTCTTTTGACAACATGCTTGTTTTGTTTTGTTTGCCCCATTCATTTGATAAAGGATTTCAGCTGCTCAAGAGTTCCTTTGTAATACTTTGTATTTTATGATGTGCCTAAAGTTTTCAATAGGTTACAGGTCTGGGCTGTATGCAGGCACCTAGACTTAGCTATGAAGCTATGCTATTGAAATAGGAGCTGAATGCTTTTTAGGTAATGTCTTGATGTTCTGTTATTTGCATTATCCTCTTTGCATTGTAGAGTTTTAACTTGTATTTGTGGATGCAAAGATAAACTTGGTCCACAGACAATGGTTTTCAGGAGTGTTCCTGAGCCCATGCAGTCATTTCCACTACAGAATTGTGTCTATTTTTAAAGCAGTTTTACCTGAGGACTCAAAGATCATAGCTATAGTTTTGGCCTTGTCCCTTGTGTACAGAGATGCCTTTGGATTCTCTGAATCTTTTAATAATATTATGTAATGTAGATGAGAAAATCCCCAAATTCTTTGCAATTGTTTTATGTTTTTACATTATTCTTAACCTGTTAACATATTACTATTACTACTAAGACTGGTGAACCCCGCCCCATGTTTATTTCTGAGAGACTCCACCTCTGCAGTTTTTATAGTCAATGGTTTTACTGACCTGTTGCTAATGAAGTGGTGGAAATCTAATTTAAAATCTCATGATCATTATTTTATTCATCCATAATTTGTGGTCTTAAGCAAAATCACTGAATGTGGAACTTTAAGCTCTTGTTTATAACTGTGTGGTTCTGTTTATGTAAGAATGGAATGTTACTGAACTGTGTGTCAGTAATGTTATCATATACTATTACTCAGCTGCTCAGGAGTATTCTCTGATCATTAGTGCACTGACTTTAAACACTGACATAAGCAAGAGCACATGTTTTGCATTCTTTCTGGTCAGCCAGGAGGACACTTGAACTCAGAATAATATTATGTCCAAGTAGAGACGTAGAGACTCAAAGAGGCATATGCTTTGGGCCTTGTGTGAAATATTATCACCAGTCTTTTGTTGCCTCTATCCCAACTTTTTTGAAACTTGTTTGGGTTGTAATAGCTCTAATATATTACTCAAAAACAACAACAAAAAATCATTATCTACTGAATGCTGACAATAGAAGGGTGGACTTCTACAACTGATGATGTGATTGGTTGTACAATTAATGCATTAATATATGTACCTGCACTCCCACCTCCTGTCCAAACATAAGACAGCTGCAGCCTACGTGACAGTTGCCTTTCATGAGTTCAAGGTACATTTGTTACTATAGCAACAAAAGCTCTGTGTACCACCTACTACATCTCTCTTCAGTGTTCTGGTCATCTATGAAAAGCAATTATTGATACTGATTTTTTTTTCTTGGAAATCAAGTTGAGATTACATGGCAACTTTACTGATTCTGTTTACGTGCGTTTATAAAATGTGGTTCTAGCATCTCTGTAATGTTATGAGCCTACTATAGTACTATATATTTTTTTTTATCTCTTATAGCTTTTAAAGCTCTTAAGCTTACAATAAAAAATAAATCAATGAATCAATCAGAGAGAGCCATTATAAAAGTTGCTTGTTTCACTGAAACATCCGATCACATCTGTAAATCTGTCATACGTATAAATTAAAACACTTCTCATGAGCAGTTGGAATAATGTCCCCTTTGATGTACAAGTGATTTGTATTGGACCTTTTATACCTATTTACCCTAGAAAAATTATTTGTCCAATATTAAAAACAGTACTACACAATGATAAAAAACCTTTACATAATGTAAGGGCTGTAAGAACAATACTCAAAAAGGTAAAGAATCTTTATGGTAAGGTTTATTAATCCTTTCAAAGGTCTTCACACTCTTTAACCTTTATTTTCATCATGGATAAACAGTGTACTACATTTGATATAATGTTAAGTAAAGTACTGCTTTGCACGTCAGCTGCTCCATGAGAACACACTTGAGAGACACAGAGAGAGAGAGAGAGAGAGAGAGAGAGAGAGAGAGAGAGAGAGAGAGAGGAACTGATAGAGAGAGAGAAAGAGAGAGAGAGAGGGAGGAATGTATTGTTGCTTTTGGAGGATTACAGGCCCCAAGCAGTGGTCAGAGACAGAGGAGTGTATGATATAAACACAAGGTTTAATCATTTTCAGAGAGAACTGACTCGGCGCCAGTCCTCCCTGGAGCGAACTCAAACACACTGTTGTAAAATAGTCCTTGCCAAAAAAGAGCCCTTTGTGTGTTTTTATGATTCCTAAGTGTTTTGAACCCTGTGGGAACACACTGCTCTGGCTGATGGACACTGACTGCTCTCTTTGTTAACATTACCGTTAAAAAAGAGAATTAACAAGCGTTCATACTTATTCTTCTGCTCTAAATGGCGTGTGTTTGTGTATGTATGTGTGTGAAGTCTGCAGGCCATAAACATATTTTGTTTGTTTACTCCTATGAAGCCACATATGAAGTCGCATATTGTTAGGGTGTGCTGGGATGTGTTCACAATGACAAATAATCATCCACTTTCACTTGTGCTTATTTTTGAAAAAAGTACTTATAATGAATAATACACTCTGCACAGTTCCAGCACAGAGCTGGAAGCTAATTGTTTTTTTTATACACACCATGGCATTTCACACTCAAGTGCCATAAACACAGCAGTTAAGGCTGGCAGATGGAAAATGCTCCCCAAAGTCAGACTATGGAAACTAAAAAAAAGGAGTAAAGCAGAAATGCAGAAAAAAAATCAAAACACATAGTGGAGAAGCGTCACTCGCTGTTAAACAGTGGAGGAGTGAAGGACTGTCAGGGAGGAAAGAGAAGAAGGAGGGAGGGTTTATGTGGGAGGTGATTGCTGATGCTGGGTCTGCCTGGAACATTTGTATGGAGATTTCCACACATGGCTTTTGGCTGCACCTCTGGTTCACAAGTTTCATAAACACTGTGGAATTTTCAGACTGTTTAAGTCTTTAGCTACTATGAAATATTCTGGCTTTATTTTGATATTAAACTCAGTTCTCAGATTACAGATAAAGACCGAATGGGAAATGCTGGGCTGAAAATTCCCTTTTTATTCTTTGTCCTCTTTAAGTATAGCTTATATTCTGTCCTTGCCTGGACCTGAAACATCACCTTATTCACAAAGTGAACATTTTGCTTATTACATCAAGACACTCAGGTGGAACAAGGATTAGCCAGTCAGTTTGGGAAAATAAAGCAAAAACCATGACAAAAGAACACAAAAAATGGAATCTAGCAATGGAATTGATGGTTACACCTATGATGTTGAAGGCAAGACCTTGTGCACCACCATGAGCAGTGGGACTATGCTATCTAGTTAGCCTGCTAATTCTTAAATAATTCACATTGTCTACATAATTCCTTACAAATTCCACTTTTGTATGACTTTTTCTTAATGAAATGCCACCAAATTATTATTTTAGTGTCACGTATTTGGGGTAATTTAGGAAGTAATCGCAGCTTCTTAGGTGAAATAATTTATTTTAAAGAGAAAATAAACAAAAACAAAGCACAAACTAAGGCCACTGACCATAAACAACACAGCTTTCTCAAACAGGCTAGAAATGACAATAAAGATGGTTTGACCAACAACACAATGAACCAGACAAGGGGTATAAATACTCAGACTAACACAGAACAGCTGACACAGGTAACAAGGAACAGGTGAAAGGCGGGGCTAAAGAAACACGTGGAGCAGACAGACACAAAAACAAGGGGCGTAGACTTTACATTTAGAGTGATTTGGTGTGACAGTGGTGAAGTTAGTTTACATTTTATTTCAAAAGTTGTAGAAAACTGACAGACCTTTCCTGTACTGGGAAAATTACAAAATAAAACACAATAAAAGACACAGGAGCTTGGGGTGGGGGATGGGTTGTGGGGGGGCTCCAGGACCAAGGATAAGAACTTATGCTTTAGGAAACTAAAAGTGGTTCTTCTATGGCCTCTGTGTTATAGATTGTAACCTGTGTAAATGCTTTAATTATAAACTGACAACTGAACTGACTTACATGTACTAGAGCAGGGGAAACACTCAGCTAAACATTATTTGACTGCTCAGCACTGCAGAAGATACCCTACTGAACCCAGGACATGTAAACTGGCACAGATTGCTTTGATAATGTGTGTACTGCCTGGAAATGACTCATATGGAGGTGGAGCATAGAGTATGGAGGTGTTTGAGAAGTTGCTGGTCAGTGAAGGGGTGTGAGGGGGAACTTGAACCCCACATGGTTGAGGCTGAGTCACCATACAAACACACTCATGGTCATAACTCAGCAGGGAAGGAGTATGTGGCACAGACTTATCATTTAGTAACATGCTGCTCAGTCTCAATTGGGGTGGTTATTCTTATGATCTGAAAATGCCAAAATAATGAGTTTCTATTACAGGGATGCCCAAATCCAGTCCTGGAGGGCCAGTGTTGTAATGAATCCTATGGGAGACTTGGACGCAAGTGCAAGTAAAAGGCAATTAATTGAGACAAAAATAAGGTTCAGAAAAAGGGTAAGCAGGGAAAAACAGATTCAAACAGGCAAGGCAAAAATCATAGTCAGGTCCAGGCAAAAGTTCAAAAACACAGCAAACCAGAAATATCAAAGATTAGGCACAAGAAAAGTTAAAAAACACAGGCAAAGGTCAAAAACCACAGGAAACTAAAAGTAATCAGACCAGCTCAGAAACACAAAACGACTTACGAGATTAAACAGTGTTGCGACTCTCTCACATTTTTGAACCCTGTCCTTATTAACCCCAATCAGTACCACCTGGGAAGGGCGTGGCTGAGGCCGGCTAGTATTCTAGGGATGCAGACCGGTTGCGGCCACTAGAGAGGGCTGTAGCCCTCCCCCCTTACAAGTGTCCAGCACAGTTCAGTGATTTCACTGCTCTAACACACCTGGTTTTAATCAACTGATAATTACCAGGTTTAAGGAGTGTGCTTGAGGACGGGAACTACCTAACTGTGCTGGACACCAGCCCTCCAGGACCAGACTTGAACATTCCTGTTGTAGTTTTTACCAGTCACCGAAGTGCAGTAGAGTGATACAAAAACACAAACACATTTTTGTTCTTTAAATAACCTTTTATCCATAATAATGGCAACTTTACAGAAGAAGGAAAAAACATTAACATATGTTGCTCTCTTTGGATGGAAAGATGGCCCTCTTTCTCCCCATTACCAGCAGGATTATCCATCTTCAAACGTGCTGAGCTGCCCAATGATGTTGAATTAGAAGATGCACTAGTGCTTGACATATGCACATGCTAGCCTGCACGCTAGCAGTATTGGTTGCATCATGTGATTGGGAGGGACCTAGCTAGTGGTTGGGAATTGTATATATATTTTTTATTTTTATTTATTTTTTTTTTCTCACTGCTGAGATACCAGTGTTCCTGATCCATTCTGCTGTCTGGACCTGCTTGACCCATCCTGATACTCTATTCCTGGCTGAAGTTTTTATTGCTTTTATCGCACTCACTCCTACTAAGGAGAGCTCCTATGCTCCACAGAACGGATTGAAAGTAATTGCAGCACCACCCGTACACCCAGCTTCATACAACTTAGGGAGTTCTTCCTTGCCTCCGTCACCTTCTTGCTCATTATGAGCTTGGTCCCTGATTTGCTGCTTTAACACTTTAATTCATATTGAAAAAAGAAGAGAAGCTCTTTGTACATCTTGTACTTGGCAAAAAAAACCCACACCATTGTGTTTCAGAAGAGTTTACCTGGAAGTTCTATTTAATTTATTTCTTTAATTAAACACTTTGTCAGTGTGCACATTTGTATACTGTGTTTACATTTGTTCATTATGTTAACATAGACAGGAACTGCATTTTTAGATCAGGTTGGTGTGCGTGAATATTTTTAAACTGGCTTTTCCCCCCACTGTGTTCCCTGCCCCCTTCTCATGGTATGTGGTGGGGAGTTATGCATCGAAGGATTGTCTGTGTGTGCAGCCTGATAGAACATGGAGGGGGAAGTGAAAGAGCACATAAATGTTTTTTTTAGACATTATGCTATTTATTTCTTTAAACATTCAAATTACAAAAAAAAAGAAGAATTAAAATCAAAGCAACAATTGAAAGTAGTCCACATTGTACTTAGAAAACTTGGCAGAGCTCTGAAGAGCAAAGAGTGGGGTCCTTTTACAAACATACAGGCAGAGGGGAGAAAGACAGGCATACAGTCGAATAAACAGGGCAGAGTGAATGAGGGCTGCCACGTCTCTCAAAGAAAACCTCAGGATCAGACCTGCAGAGCCATCTAGCGAGACATCTAAATTACTGCAGTGTTAAAGAACCGCAATTACAGCCACATGGTGGCGCTCATGCAATTGAGAAATGCTGTTCAAATAAACAACATTTTCTTCATCTCTCCTGTGCTCCTGAAGACCTAAAATGACATTAGCAGGAGATTCAGCAGAGACATTTAAAACATCACACAGCAGCACTGCAGACGTGAAAGCTTTGAGACATGAAAGTAAAGAGTGAATGTAAATTAGTCACAAGTTTGAAAACTCCTTGTGAATTTACTGCTATTATTGATTAAAAAAAAAAGATTTAAGTACATGTCCTTTACATGGAACAAACTTAAACAGGGCATCTTTTCACAATCTTTTTGCACAAATATATTCATTTATTCATTTGTTTGTTAAACTTTACAATTAGGAGAATTTATTTCTGCAACATACTTCATTACATTTTCTCAAAGTGTAAAGAAATATGTATGAACAAACCAATAAAAAAATGCTTGAAATAAATGTTTTTCCTTCTTACATTAATTGCCTTCACTTGTAAATGTTTTGTATTTCTTGACAACAGTATGTTCCAAGTTGGCACAGACCACATTTACGCCTTAATTTTGCTAGGATATTAAAATTTCTACCCCTTCCAAAAAAAAAAAAAAAAAAAAGTGTAAATCACTTGTTCATTTCAAGTACATTTTTCATCCTACCCAAAAAACCATTTCCATGAGCCTTTTTTTCCCCCTGTAGAAACAAGAATAGAACGAACAATTTGTGAATTTGTGCTGTAAGTCATTTCAGGTTTAGATATAACCTGTGTACAAATGTAAAAATATACCTTTCTCATGCCTTGGATCTGAACTTTCCTCCTCTATCTTGTAGAAGTTTCCATTATTTGTCATATACATATCAGCAATTTTCTGCAGCAGTTCATCCACTTGCCTGTGATCAC
The DNA here is from genome assembly GCA_037974385.1 of Arnoldichthys spilopterus. Lineage (NCBI taxonomy): Eukaryota > Metazoa > Chordata > Actinopteri > Characiformes > Lepidarchidae > Arnoldichthys > Arnoldichthys spilopterus. The sequence goes on from JBBPDA010000145.1 coordinate 3,984,572, forward strand.
TGGCATCTCTATTATTCAAAGCATGAAATCTCCTCCCATTTAGGGCCACAATTTCCCTCAGGTCTGCATTCTCTTCGATAAAGCTTTCAATTGGTTTGCCTTCCAGGTTGTCTTTACCAGTGAAAAGGATCATTGTGTATTTAGCAGCCTCCTGCCCCAGAAACCTTTGAATGTGCTGCATGGTTTTCTTCACTGCTGAACCGAAACGGTCCACAGTCATCACTATGACAATGACATGAGGTTCTGTGGTGGACACTGATTTTACCACTTCTTGGATTTTGTTTGGATTTTCATCAAAGCCTGGAGAGTCTACCAACCGCAGACTAAGTCGAGCAGTGCTGAATTTGTAAACATCTTTGTCTTCAGTTTGCTCACATTTTCTTTGAAGAGATCTGATACTTGAGGTCTTTCCCACCTTAGACATCCCGAGGAATAAAACTCGGATAGGTTGTTTGGATTTCTGTGTATCCATGGATACTGGATCTAGATCTCTTGACTTGTTTTCACAAATTCCTTTCTGCGCTAAAGGGGTTTCAACCCTATCTGTGTGCATTAGGCTCTGGGACCTCATCTCTGAATTCTGGTCTTTTGCCTCTGTCTTTTTCAAATCCCTCAGGACGTTCTCCACATTCTCATCAGACCTTTCATCTCTGTTGTTCCAGTAATGGCATCTGTTATTGCAGGACCTCAACAGGGCTTGAAACTCTGCTCCTCCTTCTTGGAGAAATTCCTCAAAAGTTTTCCACTCAAGGTTATCACTGTGTGAAAACAGGATTGTGGTATGCTCCAGGTATGATGGACCAAGAACTTCTTTGAGGCTGTAGATTTTAGAAATGTCATCAGATTCAACAGAACCAACGCGTATGACCAAAAGAAAGGAGTATGGTCCTCTGAGATTCTGCAGAACATCCTGGATTTTAGCTGCAACCTCATATTTGGAAAGTTCAGTGCAGTCCCAGCCTGGTGTGTCCACCACAGTTACCTGCCTACCATTGAGCATCTTATCTGCACTTTTACACTTTAGGGTCACAGACTTTGCTGAGGCTTCTGATATGAAATGTTTATTGTCGAGTATGGTGTTTCCTGTGGAGCTCTTACCTGAGCCTGTACTGCCAATTAAAATGATCTGTATTGAATCATCAGTACTTTTCCTGTGTGTGTCAGCAGCCATAGCACTGCAGTGGTAAAAAGAGAGATATTTTTGAGGTTAGTTTCAGTTGTTCGGTTTTAATAATTTAAATCTCTTTTAAGATCAGACATTTTATAATAATGTTATATTTATATTACCTTAAAAATAGTGAGAACAGAAACAATACATAAAAAAAAAAAAAAACACACACATGTTGCCTAATAATTTATCTTTCAAAACATGAGTCAAAACAATACTCTCTACCAGGGACATGGACACCTTCCTGCTAATATGACTAATTTTGTTGATATATAAAGGAAAAATAAATACATGTTTTCTACAGGGAGCCAACTTAAACTGGGCATTTTTCCTGGTAATTAAAAAATTTGTACTCGTGAGTATCTACAAGAACAAAAGTCATTATTTCCAGCTAACTCACCAGCTACATCGATAGGTAGGTCTCGTAGTGGTCAATCTTATATGTATATTCTAATTTTGTTTAGAGCCATTGCCCATAGAAAGTTTGCTATTAGCAATTTGGTTTTCTGATTACTATGACTCTTTGATGTATTCACTTTGTCATAAATCACAGAACTATATCCTTCATGATTTGTGAATTTAGATTATTTCATCTCCTGCTCCAAAATCAGACTATATCACAATCTAAATGTTTATATTAAAGCACGTATAACATCAAAACCTTTAAACACAGATTCACCAAACTAAGCTCAGAAAGAATAATCTCATATGTGAAATTTTTTTGAAGAGTATGAAAATAAATTTGTTCTTACTAGAGCAAGCAGAACGACAAATGAACGTTAATGCACACATAGCACAGTGTAGTCAAGGATTAAGCCACTTACCTTTTTGAAGTCAACTCTGTAGAAGACTAAGAAGGCAGAACCTTTGGGCCTTTATAGTTCTGAAAAGTCCTGCCTCGCAGTTCAAGGTTTCCAATCATGAAAGAGTTTATCAAACAGGAAGTGTCTCAGCCCACCACATGAGCTTATAAAAGCCCTTACACTACAGAAAAAGTTATATTTTAAAAAGGCAAATCCAAAGGCATCTACAGAGATTTACTGCAACATCATGGCTTACAGTGGTGAGTGTTTGTAAAATACCTGAATAAAAATGTTGTGTAGTGCACTTTCAGCTGCTGCAAAGAGCCTTAAACACACCTGCAGCCACAGAAGATAAAGCAGAAAAATAAGATGTTATACTCCATGATTATCAGGCAGTTAAATGGTGTTAACACATGCTGTCCTTTTCATGCCAAGTGACTCTATTTTTGTTTCATTTTACAGGTGGTGGACCATGGCGCCTTGTCCTACTGGGAAAGACCGGGGTTGGCAAAAGTGCTACAGGTAACACCATTCTGGGTGACAATGTATTCAAGTCTGAATCCAGAGCCACCTCCGTTACATCTACTTGCTCCGATGTAACAAGAGTGATTGACAGACAAACCATTACAGTCATTGACACCCCTGGTTTGTATGATACAAACATGACTAATGATTTTATAATCAAAGAGACTGTGAAAGGTGTTCAGCTGGCTGCTCCTGGTCCTCATGCCTTTCTCCTTGTGATTGATGTGAGGCGTTTCACTGAAGAGGAGAAAAACACAGTCAGGAAATTCCAAGAAATCTTTGGTGAAGGTGTGAACAATCACATGATTGTACTGTTCACTCGTGGAGATGATCTTGAGTATGACAACAAGACAATTGAAACTTTCATCAAAGAGGCTGGGTGTGATCTGAAATATCTGATCACTTCTTGTGGAGAGAGGTATCATGTGTTCAACAACAGGAAGAGGGAGGACCACACTCAGGTGAAAAACCTCTTCCAGAAGATTCAGACCATGCTGAGCCTTAACAATCACAAATACTACAGCTATGAGCTGTTTACAATGGCGCAACGTCTCAAAGATCAGGAAGAAAGTAAAAGAGAAAAGGAGCAAAGAATAGCAGAACTGGAAGCTAAACTGCTTCTTCAGCAACTAAAATTCAACACTATATGTAGTATACTGTAGTCCAGAACATATAATGAGATGACAAATAATCACCTTTTGAAAAAGGAAAGCAGAGAGAACATAAAATGTTTTACTTGTACCTGTTTGTATACCTGTTCTAATTTAGCTTTTTTGTTATAGCCATATAGACAAACAGATCTTTAAGAACTGAATAGTGCAGACATTATCTGATGATGTATATTTAAATTTCTAGTGATACTTTCAGGATTTATGGGACTAATGACTGAGATTCAGTGATTTTTTGTTTTTTTTTTTGTGCACGAACAGTTATATGCTGTACATGTGGCTAATCAGTATTGGAATGGACATTCTGATTTTGATTTGGTTGAATTGTATTCAGATCCATTAAAATTATGTATTTAATCCACAATCTGTTTATCATTAAACAAATCTTACATTTGCCTTTTTCCACATGTTTGGTAAAAAAATTTTTGTTGCAAATCCCCCAAGAGAACATGATCATGGAAACTGAAGCACTGCAATTTCAATGTTTTTAATACTCCAACATGACAATAAACCACTGACAAGAAACATAAATTACATTTATTACATGTCAAGAAGTGAGATTAATTAGGCAACAAATAAACAATCAGCTGTTAAAACTGACATTTTGGAAACAATGAAATGTAAAGGTCTGTGTGGCTTTTACTACAGCCAAATTGTGAATGCTAGATGCACATCTACAAACTTGCAGGTCTTGTGGGGTGTTCATGGTGCACAGTGGCGATACTAAAAGTAGTCCCAACTGGTGACAGGGTCATGGGTTCTCAACACTCATTGATGCCCTTAGTGAGAGAAGGCTAGCCCAACTGGTCCGATCCCACAGAAGAACTGCGGTCGCAAAAAATGTTAACGCTGACTCTGATAGGTGTCAGAACACACAGTGCACCAGAGTTGGAGCTATTTTGGGAGCACAAGGGGGACCTACCCATAAGGCAAATGGATTTATTGTTATGGCTAATTGTATGCTTTGTATACGTAATGGGACAATAAAAATTCTGGGAGATTATAAATCATTTTTATATTAATCAAAAAATGTTTCAGACAGTTTGAGATACTTCTGTTAAACTATATGTTTACATTTAAAAAAAATAAATGCAATATATTAACATAAAAATGTATTTAATATTTATAATTTAGATATATTAGGTAAATAAAAATACTTAATAGAAAAAACTTAAAAATTATTTCCCATTACCTTTTACCTTTTCCAATACATTTTACCTTTGTTTTTTGCATGTGTATGTATATATTGAGCTTTCCAACCATATTGGAGTAAATGCGCAGAGCTTACATCACACCAGCCAACATTAAATGTCTCTTCTGTAGAGTAACAGAAGTACATTCTAAGGGCCTAGTTTTACCAGGTGGGTCTTTCAGAGTGTCTAATCATGTATGCATCACTATGTCGATCTTTAGAAGCCTCACATGTATGTTTTCACTCATTTAGTCATGTTTTAATTATTCTTGATATGAAAATGATCCAGTTACATAAATGTAACCTAAAATGTAAAGTAATCTGAAAGCATGATGGAATAAAGCACATTTCTGGCACTGGGTGTGTTAAAGTGGAAAATAATGGAACAGGCCCAGCATCTCACCTCCCACTGTCAGAGGTCATAACTAATAATGTAATAAAAGTTTGATGTGATTTCAGGTTGACTCTGTTCATCATTCTGGTGACATTTAAAATTATTCTAGCTTAATAGCTTCTTGTAGTCATTGGAGATCATCACTGTATAAAAACCACTGCATGCAGGTGTCTGCACTAAAAAAACTGGGGTTGTTTAACTGACTAACAAGTGAAAGTGACTCTTTTTCATTGTGAACACAATCAAGCACCACAACAAAATGTGACTTCTGCATTTAACACGTTACACGTGGAGCAGCAGGCAGCTACCAAAAGCGTAGTGGGACTGAATCTTGCTCAAGGGTATCTCAGTAGTGCTTGGGCCGGGACTCAAACCTGCGACCTCCAGGTCCCAAAGGCAGCATCCTAACCAATAGGCCAACACTGCCCAAGCAATGTTGATATTAAATGAGTGAATTGTTTTATCGTTCAGTAACTCAAATAGATTAAACAGATTGAATCGATTAAAACTGAGACTACATTTCAGTGAGTTCAATGTATTTTTTTTAATCCAGAGAATTTAATTCCAAGAAAAGTTAAACTGCACCAAAATGTTTCAGTCTTGTTTAATCAATGGTAGAATTTTATTTTGGAATTTGATTCTACTATTTGATTAAATAAAAATCTGCATCAATACTGAATAAAATCACAAAACAAAACGAGCCTGCATCATACATTTTAGTACCTTGACATTGTATGTGAAGAGGTTTGGTTTCGTGTGATTCAGATTTCTTACATTTTTAATTACATTATTTGTTTCTGTGTATTATTAAACAGTGATTTCAGACTGTTTAACAGTGATTCTAAAATTTTGAATCATTATGTAACTACCAGTAATGCAGTTAGAGGAGCCAAGGCTTCCTATCTGGAATGAATCTGCCTCCTCAGCCTGCATGTGTCAGTGCTGATAAAAGACACTGTATCTGGTGCTCTTGCACACACGGCTTACGCAAAAAACATTCCTCATCCAGTGGTCAAGAGCTTGTAGCTATTCTTCTCAGTATCCCTTTCTCTGTAGTAAGAAAACATGGCTCACCTTATAGTGAACACTCAGCTCTATGCTCAGACCATGCAAAGCCCAGTATGTCAAAGATTTATATTTCACCACTTACTGAACTCTCATTTTTTCAAGTCCTTCTTTGTTGCAGAAAGGCCCAATCAGGAAGATAAAGCATGACAAATTGTGCGTAGATATGTGTGCTATCAAAATTGAAAATACTCAACACAGCAGTGGCACTGGCATTGTAGTGTTTGTGGAGCTGTGTGTATAAGGCATCTTTGCAAAAGCTACAGCAACATCATTGTGTCTGACTCCAGTGCCAATATCATTTTACTGCCATTGCTACTGCTGTGAGGATGGTTGACCATCTAATATTATCTGGTCACCCTATAGCCAGAAACTGATCAGTTATACATAGGGAGAGTTGGGGCTTATACGGTAACTTGGTAACAAATTGCATGGTGACAAATAGCCTTACATCTAGAGTATGGAAAAGTATGGAATTGCTGTTTCAGCTGATATCTTTTAGCAAGAATTGTGCTGTTATTCTGTTCATGTTGTGGCAGTTGAAAGGCAGGAAGGATGATGGACTTCCTATACAAACTGACAGAGGAAATATAAGGGTCAAAAAGTATTAAACTTACCAATATGCATTTGCTTCTGTTCTCCACTGAGTGACCATGACATTCATTCATGCTGGTGTTTGTGTGTAGGTTCCACCATTGGCTCAGTGCAGCCTGGTGTCCTAGAGGATGCCAGAAAATTGCTTACCCATTTTGCACTAGTGCTACATTGTGCCTGGTGCTCTGGAGATGGAAGCTAAAACTGGACCACACCCCCAACGCCATCATAAAGGGTCCCTGCTCTCATTAAACTCCATGTGATAACACCACCTCTGCTTTCTTGGAGTTGGCTCAGGCACCATATGACAGCTTTTGACCCCTGGCTGGTCACTAGTGGAGAAGGACTGCAACACTGAAGAAGTCTGCGTTTTTTCCCGCTAGCAAGTGATGGGTGCTTCTAACCTTATCACAGTTAACTACAATTCATTTGAGGTGGAGCAGCAGCATAAATCCTGTACATGTCTTTCAGGCATGAGGGTTGGATTTTGGCCTTACACAGAGTGAGACAGAGAACAGGGGACTAAAAGAAAGCAGACAATTGGCTGTGGCTTTTCAGTGCATTATGTGTAAATAGCACAGTATTCACTTACACTGGTGTTTGAAAGTGCTGTTGGGATGTTTTTACTAAAGATCAGGGTGAGATTGTTGCTCTGCACAAGCCAATCACTTTCTTATACATTAGACTCAGCAAACAATTTCTTGATAGACCTTTCTGCCTGTGTTCTAGGGCACTGTCATGCTGAAATAGGAAATAACAAAATTGTTCCACAAAGCTGGACACAGTGTTTATGTAACGTGATTGAATGCTGTAGCTGTGAGTTTACTCTTCACTTAAAGTAGGGAGATAAATCATGACCATAGCCACACATAGCACTTGACCTTGAGTTCACCACTTCCAGTATAAATCTAAGTCTCTAAACCATGTGAGGAAAGTGTATTGATCAAGAATTATATAAGGTTATATAAACACTTTGGTTCTCCTTACTGGAAACAACAATAGAAGCAGGAAATACCATAACCTAACAGCTTTAATTTTGATCTTATCATAGTTATATAAGACATCACAGTCCCATTGTTTAGCAGGAAAGCTCTGAAATAAAAACAATGACTAAAAAAACCTTATCTGAATATGACTGAAGTGGGTAAGCATCATAACTTAAAATAACCTAACCTATAAAGATCCACTTCACTCCAGTTCTGTTATTAAGCATGTAGTTTATAAACCTGAAGATAATGGAACTGGGGTGGCACGGTGGTGCAGAGGTTAGCGCTGTTGCCTCAGAGCAAGATGGTCATGGGTTCAGTCCCTGGGTTTCTGTACGGACTTCACAAGCTCTCCCTGTGTTTGCGTGGGTTTCCTCTGGGTGCTCTGGTTTCGTCCCACTGTACAAAAGCTTGCAATAGGTTGATTGGATACTCTAAATTGCCCGTAGGTGTGAGTGTGTGTGTGAATGGTTGTCTGTCTATGTGTTGCCCTG
>JBBPDA010000145.1:3992560-4007856 GCA_037974385.1 Arnoldichthys spilopterus
TGCGTTCCACAGAACAGACAGCATTCCTCCCGAACTAGATCTACAAAAACTTCCAAGGCTATGATGTATATATCAACAATCTCACAGTGAGAAGGTCCTGGGTTCGATCCCCGGGTTGGCCACAGGTGCCTTTCTGTGCAGAGTTTGCTCCCACTGTCCAAAAGGGTGCAGTAGGTTGATTGGATTTGGAAAATTGCCCATAGGTGTGAATGTGTGTATGAATGGTTGTCTGTCTGGGTGTACAGTCAGTCAGCTGGGATTGGACCCGGAAACGGAAGAAGCAGTTGGAAATGGATGGATGGATGAAATTCTATTCAAGCTATAATAAAAGCTCTAGTTTGCTTTTTCACAATGATTATATCTTTATGAGCTTATTGGCATGTCCAACATATTTAACTGTTGTTACTGTCTATTGCTTATTCTGTACTCTTATATACTTTGTCTTTGGGTTTACAAATGTGGCGAAGTTTGTTATGGTGTGTAACTTACTAGAATGACAGCTGTTGGTGGGTTTAGCCCTACAGATAGAAGAACAGATATGGACTACAAAACTTGTTCGTCGCTCTGGACAAGAGCATCTGCTAAATGCTGTAAATGTAAAATGTAAATGTATTTTCACTCTGGAAGGTTATTTATTTGTGGTAGGTTTACTGCCTTTCTTTTCTAATGCCCAAAAGATACAATGAGAATTTTAGTTACCATAAGTAAAAATCTAACTTAATAAGTAAAAACTATTAAAGTATGTTTTTGTTCTTTATTTGCTTTTATCTATTTAATCAAAATCTTCTTCAATAATTTTTTTTATTAAAAATAAACATTATATTTTGTGAACATTGAGCAACAAAAGCTGTGACAAAATGGCAAAAACATAATGAATAAACATTTTTGCTAACAAATGATTGTCATCATATAAAAATGGTCATTATTGGTGTTATTATTTGATTTCTCTCCTCAGCAATATGTTTTAATACAATTTAAGGTTATTAATCTTCTTGATGTGCTGGTAATGAACTGCCACCTTTAACACTCAGTCCACTAAAGGACGTCTTAAGAGAACCTTTATTAGTTTTTTGCAAATACTAAAGAGAATAAAAATAGAAAAGAGTAGAAAAAGCTCGTAAATGAGCAGAGCTGCTGTAACAGGCTGCCACTCGCTGGGGGCGCCGGAAGAACAAGTCTTGGTGGGTGGACTGGAAAGGAACTGAAGAGAGATGCTGAGTTATATTTATTGTGAAAAACAAAGAATTTTAATACTGTTTTAGTTTCAAGTTTCAAGTTGTAAATCACTTGCATATTTTTGTAACAAAATGGCTTGGCCCTAAACAGCAGCAGGTCTGATGTAGTAATATGTATGGTTGTGTATTTCTGTGTACATTTGTCTTCTGACATTCAGTCTTTTCTCATTCTGTATCTTTGTGACCCTAAGCAAATGAACAAAAAAACTTTAAAGAGAAAATGTACGCTATAGCATATGCAAACACCTGCTTGCATTGGTGTGTTAAACAGCACAGATTACCTACATTTCTGCAGCATGTGCAAAGATCAAATTCCACCTTGCCAGAATCAGATCAGTTAAAAAAATATAGCACATTCATGCAGTAAATCCCACATTTACAACATTTTCATGCATGTTTTAAAGTTTAAAGTGAGGGGCAAGAATTTTACATGGGATCCAAACACAGACATTTGGCTGCATTGACGAATTGTATGACTCCACCATATTCAAACGTCTCTGAGAGCAGCACCACTATAACTGGCACTCTGAGGATTCTGTTGCATTCAGAAACAAGAAAATAATGTAGTAATTCAGTAGTCATAGTTTACAAACTGCTGGTGTTCTCTAATGCACTTTTTGATATTCAACATTCAGCATCCATTCACAGTTCAAATTTCCATCAAGTTCCTCCAGATCCTCATCGTCTAAGCCCATCCCAGTCCTCCCACAGGGCAACCTTAAACTTATTTTCACTGCATAATGATGTGTGGTTCAATGTTGAACAGCAGATCATCATTGCCACGATGAACTTCCAGTAGAAGAGGTGTGTCCTCTTGAAGTGCAAACTGTAAATCGTCAGTGCTGAACAACGGCCGGCCATTCAGTTTTACAATGATATCACCCGTCTCAAGCCCTCCCCTAAACAAAGCAAGAAATAAGAAGAAAAGTTATGATCACAAGAGATTTTTTTGCACAGCTTGAGTAATTGAAGTGGCAGTGGTGGCCTAGTGGTTAGGACATTGTGCTTGGGACCTGAAGGTTGCAGGTTGAGGTACCCTTGAGCAAGGTACCATCCCACTACACTGCTCCAAGTCTTGGAAGTGGCTTTGGATAAAAGTGTCAGCCAAATGAATAAATGTAACTGGAATTCAAAAATAAATATCACTCTATAAGAGAATTCTTATTGTCTTCTTCTTCTTAGACAACTTCTTGTTGTCTAAAGCCAAAACCACAGCCTAAAATAATTATAAAACAATGTCTTATACATAAGATAATGTTTTCATTAATATGCAGGAGCAGTTGTAGCCTATAATCTTGAGAAGTGGATTTGTGACTGAAAGGCCACTGGTTCGATTACCTGAACTAGCATGCAAAAATGGCAGGGCACAGTGAATGAATAGTGCTTTCTTATGGCTGAAATGCCCTTGAGCAAGGCCCCTAACCCCCATCTGCTTCCTGGTCACTGCAGCTGTGATGCTGCTTACTGCCTCTCTGAGTGTGTGTGTGTACAAAATCCTTCACAGCTCTCAATGTTTGTGTAAGTGATTACTGCTTTGGATGGGTAAAATGCAGAGACTAACCTCCCCTTAGGTATTAACACAGTGTATAAAGTAAAATATTTTTGTTTAATAATTTTGTGTGCTTGAGTTTAGAATTAAACCAACTTTAGAAGTATTAAACCTTTTGGATGTCTGCACTTGGAAAGTGTGTGGATTATATGTCAAATGACTAAGAATAACTTTACATTTTAACGATTTGATTGTGCAGGAATTATGAGAAATTCCCTTTTATGATGCATGATATTTGGCTAAAGGACATACTTTTGAGCTGGAGAATCCGGAAAGACGTCATATACGAGAATTCCATTGCTGACATCTGGAAAATCTGGACTGTGCTGTTTTAGCTCTGCAAGCAGACTAAAGAAAAAGAAACAAAAGTTCACATATTTAGTTTGCATTTCTGAAAAAGAGAACATTTAACATTATCTAGACACCAATATTTATGACGGATGGTCTGACCAACAATTTCAAATTTATAGGAACTTACATAAGCAAGCTTACTCCTCTGAGACAAGAAACTTAAATAAATTGCACACTTATCTTGACCTGTTTTAAATTAATGTTTTCTATCATTTATACTTATACCACTACTTTCAGGTCATGTCAAGTCAAGTCAGCTAGAGTCAGATAGATGTTTATTGTTACTGTAAGCATCTACACAGTGCACAGTAAAAGAAAACAACATTAGTATCATATTGTGACATAAAACAACAGAAGACTACACAAATGTGTACTACACAAAAAGCAAAAATTGCAAACCTTAAAAAACAAAAGTGGTACAGGACAGGACCACACATAATTAAAGTGACTTTTTTTCATTGTAAACACACTCAAGCACCACAACAGAATGTGACCTCTGCATTTAACCCATCACACGTAAACGTCTGGAGCAGTGGGCAGCTACCAACAGCACCCGGGGAGCAGTGTCGTGGGACTATACCTTGCTCAACAGTACCTCAGTGGTGCCCGGGCCGGGACCTTCAGTTCCCAAAGCCAATGCCCTAACCACTAGGCCACCAGTGCCCATAAAAGTGCAGCCAAGAGGCAGGGAAAGTACTGAGTTTGAACATAGTATTAAGACAGATACTGTGTACAAGAAGCACAGTCATTAAATGTACAAAAGCCAAAGATTTATAAGATAAGGGAAAGAATCAAAAATAGCCATAAAATAGTAATAACAGGATAGAAAATGTAAGAGTATAGAAATAATAGTATGGTGTGAGTTTACTCATGCTATTGCACTTAAGTAATCTGAGATTAATCTGAAAATATTCACACTAAAATTGAACTGTTCACTTTATAGGTTCAGTTTATCAACCTGAATCTGTAAACTATCAAATATTTCACTTACTCCTCTGTGAGGGTCATCATTCGGATTCCGATGAACCTTTTCTTTGAAGCTGTTACATCTGAAAAGCAGTAATTCCAGTAATAATGACACAAATAAACCAAATACAGAATATCAGCTCAAATGTGTAGACCATCTTTAGCCTAAGAGTACTTCATATCAAAAATACAATGAAGTTTAATGATGATTTTTCGCTCCTTCTATACTCTTCTATATTATACAATATTGCACACAAGTTTAACTATAGTTTTATATAGTACCTTTAATACAATAACAGTATTAACAGTAATTAATGCTCTGATATTAACCACAGTACTTTTAATAAATAAAAGTTAGTTACATAGACAGCTTGTGGATATTTATATTTCAATAAAATAATCATGCACATGTCACAGGATTGGATCAGCTTAATGGGGTGGCTCAGATATATGTGCAATAGGCTAGCTAGCTAACATTGTTTTATATGAAGATTGTAACGTCTAAAAATATATTTTATACAGTCATGTTACAATTACCTGCAGCCACTGTCCCAGTGATTGAACAAGGAGTAAGTCATTGTTACAATGAGGGGCTCTCATGCCATCTAGATTAGATTATGTCATGATAAACCAGCCTGCCAGGGAAACCACTACTGTCACCCAACCCGGATTTAAAATATTCAATATCCATCAACACCTGCTCTCTTCAATATGGCTGTCTACCACAGTTGAGTTCATTATTAATGCATAAATTCATAAAAGCCAGCATGCAATGATCTTTGACTGTTTTGTGCAGTCAGACATAGCCATCTGTTAAAAAAACATTATGTGGGAGGAGAAACATTAATTTTTAGGATTAAAATTAATATATTAAATTAATAGCAGGTGTATGTAATATGAATGCTGAAAGACTCCACTGTTTATCCTAACCAGGGTGGTTGGGGTGCTGGTGTTTATCCCACTACTCATAGGCACTATACATGAAGGTGGTAAATCACTTTGGACAGGTCATTGGTCCATCACAGTCTTTCATATTAATTGCTAATTGTTATGTTTCTACCTTTTGCTAAAAGAGCTTATTCAGTCTCATGCCCCCAGAAAAAGTATTAAATAAAATAAGAAAAAATATATAGTATAGTCTGAGCTGTCTCACCTGAGTCAGATACCACAGGGTGAGACTGCATGTAGTGCATCCTGACTAGTCTGTGTTTAACTGAAACCAAAATAAATTATATTCATGTCAAAACAGACAACCTTGTTGAAGCAGACGATTTAGAAATTGAATAGAAGAAGTTAAAAAAAGTTGTTTGTAGCCAGATGAGGATTATATTGCCTCATCTTACTAAGAAAAATTAAATAGATTATTTCTATATAGAATAATTCAATGATGTAAGTGTGTAAGAAATCAGTACTACACAGCAGTTTATGCCATGACACAGTTCTTACCCTTGTGCTGCTTGTCATTAGACTCAACAAGAAATCGATTAATACGGTCTGAAGGAATGGCAAAGGAGATCCCAGCTGTCACCTTCAGTGTGTTTATCCCAATCACTTCACCATCCTGAGGCCAATAAGAGTCAAAGTCCATTAAATATAATTGTGATATTATAGTGGAAATATAAACCTGAGAACAAGAAAAGTGATATCTGGCAGCTACTCACAAGGTTAACGAGTGGACCGCCTGAGTTTCCATACTACTCAGTAGTGTAGAGGTCAAAGGGGGATAGAGAAAGAACAAAAGAAGTTAACACAGTGAATTAAATTTATACAGTAAGCTGGGGCAGTTAATTAGGGCAGTGGTGGTGTAATCACTCATTTTCACTTTAATTAGTTTACACAACTAGTTTGCTCATTTAACAAGGCCTTTCTGAGTTGAACTGGGTGAGTTAGAGCATTGACAACACAACAACATGCAGGACAGCATTGAATAAATGTAAATAAAGCATTTTTAACATATAGAGGCTTAAACCTGGAAATAGAAGGAGGGAAGGTTGATAGATATCTTAACAATAGCATATCAATTACAGCTGCTCATGTAACAATTACTAGCTAATGTAACATTTTTTTGAGGAGAATGCTAACTGCTAATTCTAATGCTAAATGAAGCCTGTGCTGGCTAGCACTGGGTGAGGCAGGGTCATCCTACCCATCCAGAGAGAGCTAAGCCAATTGTGCTCTCTTGGACTTAAGAAAATGTATGACTGTTGCATCATTGCTGATCAAGTAAGCATACTTGTGGTCAAGTAAGCACACAGAAGTATTTTAGTAAACAGAAAACACTTAATACTGATTTTTTCATGTAGGTTAAATTATAACTAAGGCAGACAAGAATATCATAGCTGAAGTCTCACATTGATAATAGCGTCAGTCTGGATGTAGTCCATGTCTGAGTCTTGGATGCCAAGCTCTTTCCCATCTCTCTGCGCTGTGCTAACAATCCCTGTGGTCACAGTGTTCTGCAAAGCAAACGGACTGCCGATGGCTACCACAAACTCCCCCGGACGGAGGTCAGCAGAGCGACCCATAGACAGCACCGGCAGCTTTTTCTGACAGACAGAAGAGACAGGGATGTAAATGGTGTGAACACAAATAAATGCAGAATAGAAGTGCAAATACACATTTAGAAATTACACTACTGTAGTGCAATGACTATGTACATCATTGAGAAACGGTACTCTAATTATGTTAATAATGATATCTGATGTAACTCATTGTCAAAACATCAAAGTTTGCAAAATTCTACACATTTATATATTCACATATGCCATATTTCATCTGCCCCAGAGCATGTGAACATTACTCTCTAAATAAACAAAATAAAAAGGAAAATGACTTATTTTTAATTGTGAACACACTAAATCACACCACAGTTAAATGTATATATTGATGTCAGAAGATTTGGATTATATTGTATGGGCAGAACTAATCCTTTAGTTGCTAAATTTATGAAAATACAGTGATACATGTGGTCAGACACATCTCAACATAACTAAACAGACTAAAATAAACAGGACCAAATCTTTCTGTACTGTCTGGCCTTATTCTAATGCCATATAACATTTATACTGCTAAAAAAACACATTCACTGCGAGCATAAATGATTTAAAACCTGGCATAAGACATTCACACAGTACACTAAACACACCTATTTGTTTTATCAGATTAAGGCTGAGGTGTGACGTACACTGCTATTCACATGTCAAGTGGTAGTTTGTGATGCAAAAAATAAATCTATGCAAGAGCCAAATCTACACCAACAGCTTCGAGATACACATTATTAAAGGAGGCATTTGAGGGTAAAAGGGTTAAATGGAAAATGGGAAATCAAGTCAGCATGAATTAAAAAAAAAAAGAAGGCAACAAAGGGAAAGTATAAAAAAGAGAGTCATGAAGTGAAATGAGGTTGAGTTCTGTAAACAGAATGGTCTGTGAGGTCTGCTAACACTCCTAAGTGAGAACACTCTGTGACGCTCACTGCTTTTTCTCGTTCCATTCTTCCACAGGATTGCACTCTGTTTCCATCTCTGATAATCTAAACCAAACGTCTCTGGCTCTTGGATGAGGACCTGACCAGGCCAGTTTCTGTGAAGCATTTGTGCATCAACATAATGAGTTCCATACGCAACAGGAAATAAAATCCGTCATTGCAAACTCTTACACCACAACATCTCCAGAGTTCCCACACAAGTAGCATATGTAGGTCAACACGAGAGGAGACAGAAGACAGCCATTAATGTGTCCAAGTGGTCTAGACACAGCAGGGAGTGAGATATAAACCAGCCTGTTGAGTATGAGAGATGAATTAGACTCACACAACCTCACTGCTATAAGGCCAGATTTGTAATCTTGTTGGTTCTCACAACAGAGGAGTAATGTGGAGTCTATGGGATTAATCGACAGCCCATGAGGAATATTCATTAAAGGCCCTAAATGCCAGACTACTGCTTGCCAAAAAAATTCACAGCATCAAAGATGTCCTTGTTAGGAAGCGGTGACTTTTCTGGTTGTTACCAGCCTTACATTCCTTTGAGCTTGGTTCACACAACAGAGCAAATCACATGTGTTTCTTAAATCTTACTCATGAGGCGATCAATTGTTTTATATTAAAATAGCGCTTCCATCTTATTTCCTTGTTTTATTTTTACTACTTTGTTCTACCTTAATTATTTTATTATTGTTAAATATTTATTTTACTGCAATTTGAGGAGGCTCCAAGCCCAAGAATTTTATTACTGGCAATGAAGCTCCAATGTTGCCTGTGTATGATGAACTTGAGTTTCCACATGTTCCACAAATTACAAAGTGACCAAACTACAGTCTGTAGTCACACTAGCTCACATATTCATAGTAGTTATCATCAAGGGTGGGAAACATCCATTATCCTAGGAAAGTGAATGAAGTGGATCCTTAAAATTTATTAGTTGATGTTAAAACCACTGCAACACCTTTAAAGAAACATTGTTTATGCTTTTGTGAACAACAATGTTCAATACCTGTTTACTGACCATGTTTGGGGGTACTTTAAACTTTAAAAACCTCTAGATTTTTTTTTACAAATGTGGTTCCTTAAAAAAACATCAATTTAAAGTTTCTTTAGGGGATCAAATGAATGTTCTATGGCATCTCTCCAAAGAACCCATTTATTTTAATAAGTGTAGACGGATCTTCACTGAAGTGTGAAGTGTGAACAACTGTGTTAAGACATGAAGGACAAGAGGAACTCTAGAACCAGTGTTGCTGCAGATGTGCACACATGCTGTAGTGTGAACCCCGTGCCATTTACCTTTGGGTTGACTTTGATGGTGGCGATGTCAGATTTCTTGTCAATGTCCCTGATAGAGGCCTCATACTTTTGGCCATCATGTAGCTGCACACGCAGCTGCTGATGTCCAGTTACTGCAGCACTGCTGGTCACAACGTGAGCATTGGTCACGATCAGACCAGATTCAGTCATGATAAAGCCTGAACCACTGGACAATGGCACGTGCCGACCAAACAAGGGATGGCTAAATGCAAACACATTGAACATAGTGTATCATGTATTATGTATACATTAGAACATACAGGTAAGTGAACTTAGATAGCTGCTTCTTTATAGCGCTGCTGTCAGAGAAAAAACATGTCTCCAAAATGGCAAATTTACAGGATAAATGCAAAACAATATGAACTTATAATAGAACATATGATAAAAGGACATTTTTCCAGATAATATTGGACTACTTACTTTGGTTCATTCATCATATACATTTAAAGGTCAGTTGCTGATTTCCAATTACATAAAACAAACTGAAAAAAAGTACTAAAAAAGTTAAAAAAAAAGTACTCCAAGTGAATGGAGATAGGAGGCTTTGCTCTGACAGTGATTATACAATGAATGCATTGTTTTACATGGTTGTGTTCAGCTAACTATGAAAAACTATATAGAACTCTGGTGATTTTGGTTTTGTTAGTTTGCCTAGCAACAGTAATAAAGTGACATAAACAGACTATAAACAGAGATAAACTTGGCAATGGCAATGTCATAATAACAAACATCATGTGTTTTCACATACTTGTGTGTTTTTCACATAGGAAGAACTGTTTTATACAAGAGACAAATACTTGTAGCTTTGCTCCACCACAGTGACAGTGTCAAGATGTAGTAAGTAGGGAAGTTTAGGCCAGTATTATCACCAAAACAACACATCTGATTACCTGACAAAGAGCTCGATATGGACCACAGCAGGGGCGATCTTTTCCACTACATCAGCAATGAAGTTAAACTTGTACCTGGGGCTGATTGGGTGTGTGGAACCTATACTAGCAGAAAGAATTAATCATGTTAATAACACACACCAAAACAGGAAGTCAAGTCTGTCTAGTCTTTCTTTTTCTCTCTCACTCTCTCTCTCTCTGCATCTATATGGGAATTGTGGGTCATATTTTTTTTGCACATATCTGCTGATGCCATACCAATGTTGAAAGAAACATTTAGATGCCACATACACGTTTATGTGTTATTTAATATACTTTATATGCAAAATATCAACTTCAAATTAACACACAATGCCTTTTGATTGTGTACTCATTGTATTCATAAATAAATAGTGGTTTAAAAAATAAATTAATGTGGAATTTCTCAAAAGACATCAATGTCATCTGCAAATGTTTGGGTACCCAGGTCAGGCTACATTTTTGCTAAGAATAAGTACACATATTCTGCAGAGACACACTTCTTCACATTTTAATGCAGTGTGTATTTTATGTTTATTATTTTTGCAGTATTGTAAATTCATCAAATAAAAAGAAATTGTGCAAACAAAAAGGTTCAGACAAACATGTTTCATTTAAGTTTAGTCTGTTAATGATGTGTTAGAATATTCACATTTATAAAAGCAACAAAACATGCATTGGAACATAGGTTTAAATGTTTACATATGATTGTGTGTGTAAAATATTATATACAGTCTTACACAAAAATGTCTGATTTTACTTTTTTCCCCCCACAGTGTAATATTAATTTCTGTGCATTTACAGCAAAATAAATAATGTGCAGACAGTTAAGCACAATAGCCTTGCTTTAACTACACATTCTGGCTTCATGAAGTACATAAAAAGGTATAAAATATCAGTCTAAAATATCTGACTGATCACAAGGTGATTGAACAGTAAGGTCAACAGGATAGCTTGCCCTATCTTCTTCATATCTTCACAGGTCTTGTTTATTTATAACTATATTCTGCTGTGAAATTACGTGTATGAGACGGGGCAGCGGCAGTGGCGTTCTTTACCATCACACTGACCATGAAAGTCAGACAGCCCAAAATAGTTACAAGGCACCACAAGCGGTTGACTGACTGAAACGATAAACTGAATAAACTGACACCTAATGAATACTGTAACATCTTAGCTACTTGGTCAATGCTCAAAAAGAAACAAAAAAGAAAAAAATGTGAAGAGAAGGAAGTGAGTGGCACTTGTTCATTGCCAGACAAAGAAGCTGAGGTACCCTTGAGCAAGGTACCGTCCCGCTACTCTGCTCCCCGGGTACTGTTTATAGCTGCTCACTGCTCCACGTGCGCACGTGTGATGGGTTAAGTGCAGAGGTCACATTTCATTGTGGTGCTTGAGTGTGTTCACAATGACACATTTTCACTTTATCATTTTTTTTGGCATTTTCCATAAAGTATGCCTTTTTAAGTCTTTGCTATTAAGGTGTGTTGTAGTTTAGGCTGAAATTTTGTAGCTTGAATTAAAGAAAAAGCTTCTGAAAATAAATTATAGAACTGAATAGCATCATAAACACTCAGACATTCAAATTATTCACGCCAGCCTTGCTAACTGTGCTATGCTGCTTTAAGCATAGAATTTGTTTTCTTGTGTGCAGTTCTGCTCACTTTCTTCACTTGACGATTGAGTGCTATCTCCGCTTATTCAAAGCTTAAGCACGCATTGCTACAGTCTGGTGTATGTTTGTTTCTAAATGCCGTTCCAGAACATTTATATTTGACAAGTGTCAAGTTCACATTATTTCTCACAGGACATTAAGAGTCACTCACAAACTGTAACTAAAACCAACAGCACTATTTATGGTTTAAGCATGCCAGTAGAACTGCAAATTCTTTCTAGGGGAAAGGAAAAAGGAATTTGAAAGTCTAAGACAGATCCTGCATGCTGAAAAGAGACAACTATGTGATGTCAATTAGCAGCATTGTTAATCATTCCATTCAAGTGTGAATGAAAATAAAATGTAATGCAGCAATAAAGATCATGTATGCCTGAAACAGACGTCTGGAGACAATAAGAAACAAGTAGAGACAATGTTAAACATTCCAGAAAGTGTAAAGGAAGGATTAAATGAATGCTTATGCTAATAAGCCAATATTTTAAATTGTAGTAATTTAAAATGAAAAAATTTTGTTACAAACTCTGAAAAGCAAACTTGGCTTTTGTCTTCAATTTTGTAAGCTACAACACTATGAACACTTAGGATGATAAGAACAGTTATATCTTCTCCCATAAAGTTACTGTTCTCTTATGACTTAAACACCCTACCTGTGTCCCCGTTGTCCCTAGCCATCCTTTGTATCCTTATGTGCACTATATGTGTCTTCCATCTATCCCCTACACATGTCCTCCTGTCACTTATATGTGTCTTCCTGCCCATCCCCCATATATCTCCACCTGTGGCCTACCATTCCACCTTTCCCTTACCATTTATTTATTTTCCCAACACTCTCACAAAAAACTGTACTTTACAGGGTAGTGGTGACCTACTGGTTAGAGACTTGTCCTTGTAATCAGTGTGTGGCAGGTACAAGTCCCGGCCCAGGTACCAATGAGGTCCCCTTGAGCAAGATAATGTCCCACTACACTGCTCACTGGGTGCTGTTAAAAGCTGCCCACTGCTCCACTTGTGGATGGGTTAGATGCAGAGGTCACATATTGTTGTAATGTACTTTTGTGAAAGGTTTGTTCACAATGACAAATTCACTTTTACAATTGTCACTTGCAAACAAACACTGTCATTGGAGCAGAAATCTTAAAAGTACATTATATATGCCTTTAGTTAGGGAATATAATTGTATTCCATTGCAGGTATATTATTAAAATTACATTGACTCCATACACACTGTCTCGATTACAGGCTCTTTATATTACTCTGTAAAAAATGGGTTATGCTGAGGTTAGTAGCATATAGCACAAGCTAGCTTCAGATCATTTGCAGAAATATTGTTAGCAGTTATAGCTGACCCGCTGCCAAGTTGGATATAATAAATGCTTTGATCCCCAAATCTTACTAAATGTGTTCAGTGTAAAGTTAAAATTAGATTGCTGTTAAAATATTGAGAGTAACCTCCTATCACATACTGGTACATGTCCACAGTTCAGCAAGTTCATCAGTATGTGCATATTCAAAAATCTTCTTGTTATGTTTTTGTCTGCACAATGGAAGTAAGTATTACAGGCACTGGAAAGCCCTAAACATTGTATTATTGTTGATGTTTTTATAGCAGAAGAGTAGAAAAGCCTAACCCTCACATTAGCCTTAATCCTAACCCTAACCATAACCCTCACCCTAACCACAACCCTAACTGTCACAAAAGTGGTGTTACTTTGGCATTGTAGTATTTTTAGAAATGCTGTCCTACAGGCTAACCCTCACCCTATCACTAACCCTAACAGTAACCATCACAGAAAACTGTGTTACACTGGTTCCACAGTATTTTTAGAAAGGGAGTGGAGGAGGTATTTTTAGAAGGGAGCATTTGTTCAGAAGTGCTAATCTAAAGGCTAACCCTAGCCCTCACAGGATGTCTGAATGTATGCCTACTGATGAACTTGCAAAATCATACACATGTACCTGTGCATGGTAGGAGATAGCGCTGATATATTAACTAAACTACTGGTAACCAAAACAAAGGCAATGTATTAATGTAGCAATGTAGCAATGTATTAATGGCTATTAAGTAACATTAAAGATTTTTCAGCAGGAAATATCACAGAAAATCATACACAGCCACCAACACAAAATTTACCATCAAATCTATCAGTATTTAATGTGTCTACTCTTTACTATTGTGCCCCCTACTGTCACTTCAACTCTTCCTCCCTTAAACCCAACCAGGCACAGATGTGTCCTTTCAACAAAAGCTGCATCCAAAGCTTTCACTGTCATTATGTCCTCCTTTTAACAGACACTAACATTCTCAGAAGTAACTTTCCCCCAGAGCTACGCTGCTTTAGGCTAAACATTTCTCTTTTAGATGGCTAAAGGAGAGGTTATAGGAAGTTAGATATAAAATAACATGCTTAAGAAAGAAAGGGGTCAAAGAAAAGTTAGTTAAAAAACTTTTCAAAACTGTAGTTTAATTATTGAAAGGTACAGAGAAAATTAGACTCCTAACAACTGTGCAAGACCACCAAAACTGTTTGATAGACAAGAGAAAATTAATTCTTTGCTGAATTCTAGGTTTACTGGTGTGAGGGGACAGGTTTTCTTTGTAGACTACAAAGCACATGTGCATCACTCTAGATAAGAGCATCTGCCAAATGCTGTAAATGTAAACATTATAAAAGCAATGGGTGAACACATTAAATCTGACATTATATTTAATTGCTGGGATTTATGTAATTTTAGTTTAAAAAAAGTTACCTGTGTCCATCTGTCTGTCCTACATCTGTGTCTTTCTGTCTGTCCTATACATGTGTCCATCCATCTGTCCTACACCTGTGTCCATCTGTCTATTCTACACCTGTGTCGTTTCTTCTGTCCTAAACCTGTGCCTATCCGTCTGTCCTATACCGGTGTTCATCTGTCTGTCCTGTACCCGTTTTCATCCGTCAGTCCCATAATTTTGTCCTTATGTCTGTCCCATACCTGTGTCCATATGTCTGTCCCATAACTGTGTCCTTCTGTTTATCCTATACCTGCGTCTGTTCATCTGTTGCGTTTTTTTTTAAACCATTTGGAAGCAACAGAATCGCATTACACTTTTCATGAGGAGCAGCAGAGATTATTAAACACATCCCCCTTAAATCTGTATCATTTATACTCATTCATGTAAATTTTTGTTATTTTTGTGTATAAAAGTAGCGTTTTGTTGTAAGTGCATCGACCAGCCCCTGCCCCGCTGTCCCCTACCTGTCTTTGCCAAAGCGCACGGGCCCTTGTGCGCCTGCGTCACGGCGCGCTGTCCTTTGTGCTGCGCCTTCCTGTTGGCCGCGCGCAGTCGGCACGGGTTGCCGTACGTCCTGCCGTCGCTGCCGCACACTCTGTACCTCAGCTTGCACTGGCAGAGCCTCTTCCCCACGGGCCTGCTGCACTGCAGCCCATCTCCGCACGGCCGCTGCTGCGCGCCCCCGCACGGCGCGCCTTCGCCCAACGCGCACACGAGGCAGCAGCCGCAGCGGTCCGGCGCGTAACCGGCCGGGCAGCTCGGGCTCGGGCAGGCGCTCACGTCGCACGTGGTGGGACAGCGGGCTCGTGGCTCGGCGCCGGACACGACAGAGAGGAGAAGTAGGAAGGGGGAAGAGAAGAGGATGAGGAGGAAAAGGGGGCGCATGGTGGATGGGCTGCTGTGCGCGCGGGCTCGGTTGTGTGTCTGGAGACGCGCTCACAAACGGCATCGCCTCCGGGGGGTGGGGGGGGGGTTGTGGGGGTTGGGGCGTGGGGGGGGGGGGTTACTGGTTCCGTTGATTCCTTGACGCTCAAG
>JBBPDA010000145.1:4010210-4020545 GCA_037974385.1 Arnoldichthys spilopterus
CACATCATCAATACCATAGTCAGGAAGTGTGGACTCAGATGCAAATGAGGTGGAATAAATTCACACATCTTATTTACTGGAGTGGCTACAGAATAAGTCTTGTGTAAAATCCTCCCCTGATGATCAACCCCCCCCCCCAAGTTTTCTAACAGCATGGTATAAAACAAGTGTGATTAGCTGGTGGTTATATACTGTAGGTGGTGGTCTTCATGCAGTAACTGTTAGCTACATCAGCCTAGAAGATCCAGTGCAAATTTAAAGAAATTTCAGACATTAAATATCTTGGCTGATGAACTATTTTTTAAGGCATGTAAACTTAATTTTTGACCAAATATTTGCTTTTACAGTGTTTTAAAACATGACCTCATCAGCAACAGTGCTGGTCCTCTGGATTGTCCTCAGGACACGGGGCCACATCTTCTAATGCTCAGTTCCATTTCTTGCATCCTCTCTCTCTCTCTAGCAGCAGTAGTGTGTTGAATGTAACACCAGGGTAATGTGTTTGTGTGCGTGTTCTTCAGTAAACTCTCGAACTCAGTACGTTATGAATTCTTGGCACAGATGTGGAGCATTTAGTGGAAAAATTAACATTATTTGGCCCCATGTCCTGAAATGTCCCCTTTTCTATAGCAGGCATTATTTTTCTGGTTTACCATACTTCACATTTCTCTCAAACTGTAAAGGCTGTAAAACTTATACAATGTACACTTTAATTCAGTCTTAGTAAAGTGTCATTTACCCCTTTGTAAAAAAAAACAGCTAATTTTCTGGGTCTTGGTCTGTGTGTTACTGACCCCTGCTTTCACTGGCCACCATGCAAAAAAGGGGTGGGATAGGGTGTGTGGTCTTTGTGTGGTGATGGAAAGTTCCACAGTGGCTGTCAAAGAGCACAGTACAGGGAGATCACACATGCTTTGACGTTTTTAAGCTTGTTAAAGCTAAAGACCATAATCACAAGAATGTGCCATCCATACATCATTACACAGCAGTGCTTTATGAAATCTTCAAATTCACTTCAGAAGTTCCTTCATTTTCACTTACAACGGTGATGACTTGACATTTTATAACAGTGCTCTAGACTGAACACAGACATGTGAAGTTCATTACAGACTAGGATGTGGGGTGGCTATGGACACATGTCGGTTTGAATGGTGGAGAAGGATGCTTCCCCTTATTCATACTTCACAACATCAGGAGAATTGGACCCTTCCTGAGTGCAAAGGTTGCTCAACTTCTCATTCAAGTTCTGGTGATCTCCAGACCTGACAATTTTAACCCCTTCCTTCCTAACCTTCCATCTAATGCCTTTTCTACAGGGCAATCAGGATGCTGCAGCTTGTCTGGTCCATACTCTCCAGAAATTCTCCCATGTGATTCCCCTGTTGTGATCACCCTCACCCTGTGGAAACCAAACTCATATAAATGCTTTTGTTATTGCTTTCTAGGCTTTAAGGGGCTCCGCTTCTCGCTTTCTCTGTACCTCGGTTTGGAGCTAAATACAAAATCACACAAACACAGAATGGGTCAAAAGACACAAGCCAAGAAAATTCAATCAGAAGATCATTTCTTTGTGGATTTTATTCTCAGGCCAGTGGTCGACATATTCTTCAAATACAACTTAGTAAAGGAGTGAGTTAGCTTTATAAAAATGTAATGAAATCTTCTGAGAGTCTTACCACATACACATTCAAACAGAAAGCCAGCTTCAGTCAATCAAGATATTGATCAGATTGTCACAAGCTTCACTCCCTTGTTGAACTGTTTTTGTGATGTGAAGTGTCAAGAACAGTTTCGTTTCTGGTTTGAAACCAGGTCTTTCACAGGAAACCAGTTAAACAAAGGCTACAGCCTTTGTTTTCACAGTTACTGGTTTAACTCTCCCATTAGTGCTGATGCATACCATGCTATAGTCTTTCTGATGCAGGTTCAGTCAAACTGGGCCAGAGAGACATGGGTTAAACTACACTTGCAGTCTCTAGTTAAACACCTCCCCAAGAAAGACACCTTAGTGTAATGGGGTCATTTATAGCAGGAAAACAACTCACGTCATCACTTCAGTGAACAGTGTGTAAGATTATGCCTGTAAACCTGCACATCCCCGTTTTCATTTTCATTCTTTCATCAGCAGCTGCATGCCCATTTCTCCTGCTTGTTTCTCTCAGCTTTGGCTTTTGGTGGGAGTTTAAAACTTCCAGCTCCTGTAGGACGTTTCCTTCTCCACCCTCCCTGCCTCTTCAGCTGCTGGGCCAGACTCATGAAGATAGCATCCACCTGCTGTTTGCCATCTCCTTTGGCTGAGCACAGGTAGAAGGACATTCCATGGACGTCGGCTAAGTGTCTCGCCTGCTCCAATGTCACAGAGGATGCCGAAGATGCAACGAGGTCAGCCTTGTTTCCAATGAGGACCCGGGGCACATTGTGTCCAAGCGAGTTCTGCCGACATTCCTCCATCCACACAGGCAAGCTGCGGAAAGTAGTAGTGTTGGTGACGTCATAGACAAAGATGACTGCGTGCACGTCGCGGTAGTAGTGCTGCACCATGCTCTTGCGGAAACGCTCCTGACCTGCTGTGTCCCATAACTGCAACTAGGGGGAGAGGAAAGAAATTAAAGGCATGATGAACTTGGGGTGATCTCATAAGAGCATTAATGCTGAAACTCTATTTTATCTTGTCTCCCTTTTTCTTTTATGTTTTCTTATGTTTTAGTCGGCTGAAAACAGCTGCTAATCTTTCTATTGTGTCAAAATTTCATAATAAATAGATCAATGCAAATGTTGCAAAATTACTTGGAAAACAATTATCATTCAATTCTAATAGAAGTTAGGAATGTCTTTTCCTTCTCTTAAAAGTTGCTATTTTAGAGATATTGTTGTAGAAGTTGCCTTTGTTTTATCTAAATATAATACGGAAAAAATATTTTAATTGTAAGGTGTGTCCCATTTCTCTAACACACAAAATCAGTGTGCACACTAAACACATACTTTTTCCATAAGAAATGCATGAAATATCCCATAGGTCAACACTTGACCTGACGTACTCGTTGGAAAAATGGGGAAGAACATTGTTACAAGGTGGTCAGCAACTGCAAGCCCCTAGTGAGGACAAGATCTTTGCTGTGCCACAAACGTTTCCATACACCTATAGTCTTAAATAGGTACTTTTGACCAATTTAGGAACAGGTTCCATTAGGGCACAGCTAAGCAAAACCACAAACCACAGGCTGATTTCACAGCTTAATTTCAATAAATGGACTGTATGAAATAAGACAAATGCACATTCTTAAATCTTTACAGTTTACTTACTACTTTACACTCACTGCAGAAAAAGCAAAGAAGATTTAGTTTTACATTATATCAGGTATTTATTACAGGTCTTTTTGCTTTAAGAGGATCCCACAGCCACTTAGAAGCTACATAAGGTTTAAATGGTTTCATTCACATCCATGCCATACTTGGCAAAGACTTGGCAAAATGCTCTGTGTTAGCTTGTCAGTAATAAATGTATTCAATTAATTAAAAAAACATTATTTATTATTATCATGAGGATTAATTATCCCCTAACATTCATTATCAGAACAGGCCCTCACCCATGTCACTGCTAAGTGGAGACCCAAAAATATCCAGGCAAGAGTGGGTTTGTGGTCAGAAATGTATCAACAATGAAGAACAAGAGCAGTGGTCACTAACCCTCCTCCTTGAGATGTACCTTCTTGCAGATTTCTCCTCCAATACAAATCAAACACTAAGGACTTCTGAAGGGAATAATTAGGGTTGGAGCTAAAGTCTGCAGGAAGTTAGGAGGAGTTAGTGACCAATGGACTAGGAGATGACCAACACAAACATTGCAACATCAGAAGAGCTATTGTCACAACCTGCACATCAGCAAAGCAGAGCAACAAGACAGAGGTTCCTTATAAAGTTGCCAGGGAGTGCACAGGGTTCAACATAGTCTCCTGATGGTAGAAGATAATGTTTAAGCACTATCAAACTAGTAGCTAATGAAAGTTAACATCTGAACAGTAGCAGTTCTAAATGATCATCAGTGCTGTTTAAGACAAAAGATGACACCCAAAGTTACTGTAATCCACTTTGTACCCAAATATTTCTCTGCAGTGTGTACTTTCATGCTATTCCAAACTAAGTCTGTCTTTCAAAAATAAGGTCTTTCCACTGACTTTACTGACAAACAATATGCCTTCACAACCTGCTTAGAAGGTGCAGCATGTCTGAACAATTAGCAATATTTGTGCATGTTATAGATGAGCAATATTCCATAAGTTATTGTGAAGGTACAATTACAGGTCAAATCATTTTTGAGCCTTTCTTGGATATTGTACTACAAAAAAAATGACAGAGCATATCTGGTACAAAAAGAGTGAATGGCTAATCCATACCTTGTTTTTCTAACACACTTACACACTGTGTATAATTAAACAGACTTTCACCAAACAAAAAGCTGATCACATCTGAACTGATTCCAATGCCGTCTGCACAGCCTTTTCGCATGACCAGCTATGCACTCCAGTCACAAGCTCAGTTCAAGACTCCATGTGCTTAGAAAACAGCAAATTCACCTCGAGCAAATATGTTGAAAAGAAAGGCAGACATTGTTGAAAGCAATGTTTTTCTATAAGAAAATACTTTTTTGATACAAAGCAAATGATTCATGTATGTGCAACAGACTGTTTCTTCACAATGAAAAGATTCATTTCCTCATTTTAAAGGCCACAAAACCCCCTGAAAAACAATGAGAGATTCATTTCTGTTTCTTACTACACCGTTAAAAGCACGTCGGAAAGGCCCCAAACAAACCCTGCATTTCTTTCTCTTTGCTGAAGTTGATGAAAAGGTTTATGATTAAACCTCAAGCCAAAGGTATTGAATATGTAATTAACAACAATAATAACAGAAAACTTTTGGCCATGCTAGTCTAATTTCTCCCATCTAACTTCACTATATCCAGGCAAGAAAACCATTTCACGTGTGTTTAACCTTTATAGATAGCAATTATACATGGCTTTTATCTTTCTTTTGAATTGAGCAGTAAATAGTTCTAACTACTTACTTTAGTCCCATACACTTTAATACAGCTGTGGTACATCTGTACTTTTCTGAGTATTCTCAAACTACACTGTTTGTTTCTACTCGAGTACATTTGTGAGGAATCCACTTTTAATTTAGTTCACTTTTAGCCCTTTTACATTATTGCTCCTCATTGGTTTGGTTTGTTGGGCTTTACTGCTGCTCACACCTCTCAGTGATGAGCTAGCATCATATTCAGACCAAAGTAAACCCCAAAAAATGCATGAAGCAGTAGTTTTACTTGGTATTTCAGGATGATAACAGACACACACACAAACACACATACATACATACATACACACACATTATGTATGTAATATATATATATGAATGAGAGAGAGAGAGAGAGAGAGAGAGAGAGAGAGAGAGACAACATTATAAATTATACAGCTCAGGTTCATTTAACTCCTTATAGTAAGACATAAGAACAATTCTCTCTCGATTTTACTTTATTTATTTTACTAATTATCGTCTGCACTCTGCATCACATCTGGGCGCATATTTAACCAGTGTGTGGAACACAGCCCTCACCCAGCCCAGCTCCGCTGTGTGCAGCCAGCAGAAGCCTGGGGTAACAAGTCTCAGTGCAGCTTGGAGCAGTGTAACTGCGCGTTTCTCCTGACCATAATACGTTAAAAGCATCCACTGCTACACGGGCTACTTCAGGCTGGAAGTCTGGGAACCCTCACTGACTTTACCTTGAGCTTCTCTCCTTCAACGTCCACGACCCTTTCCCGAAAGTCCACGCCGATGGTCGCCTCTGTTTTGCTGGGGAAGTTGCCGGTGCATAAGCGGTAAGTGAGACAGGTCTTCCCCACCCCAGAGTCTCCGAGCACGATGACTTTAACTGTGCGGCTGCTGGAGAACTCCATCATCCCCGGAAAACAACACACAGCCCAGCAGCCAGACTACATGAGAGCAGTGAAGGCAAAGGTTCCTCGCTTCTGCTGCTACTCACATTCACATGCAGGAGGCAGGCGCTAATGCAGAGCGCTGGCAGGAAGAGAGGAAGAGGAAACCCGGCTTCAGGGTTCACTAATCAAAACCACAAGCAGCGACGTGACGTTACCAGCCACACACACACACACACGTGTTCTTTAATTTTCTACAGCTCAACTTGTTTGTGGTTTGTTGGTACCTATTCGACAGACGTGAGTTATCAAGCTAAACTGAGAAACCCTGCTTTGTGACATACCCCTCTGGGTTTTACTCGTTTTATTGGCTTACTGTCAGTCTGAATAAATTGCCTTGAATGTCAAGTGTTATTCCTTCACACTGTAGAAATGCTGCAGTTTTTCATGCATGTTCCCATCTCATATCTGCTTACATCACAGAATATACACACCTTGCTTGTGTTGGCTGTAGTGGTCAAATGTCCTGGTGTTTAATGGACTGTCTCTGGAAATGTCCCCCGTTTTTATCTAGGAATTAAAAATTGGCAGCAAAAAAAGTTTGGGGAGGAGAGCAGACAGGCAGATGTCTCTTCTTGTGGTCATTTTGGCCAAAAGAGTAGGCCTGACTCTTGTTATAGCAGCTTCAGATCACTCTTCTTCTACTACTACACTCACCCAGAAAACTGCTGTGTAAAACTCCACAACTAATAAGTGTCAAAATGAATCCAGGCTTAGAATCGGGGGGGGGACCTACAAATGTAGTGCATTGTTTTAAATTGAACATATTGAAGAATGCATTTGTTTAGAAGGCATTGAAGGCTAATGAAAGCTTGTTGTACAAGATGAATATTACTTGAACTGAAAAAAAACTCTTTACTTCTTAATTTAATTACTCAAGAATTTTAAGGAATCTGTTTTTTTTCCATTATTATTTGCTCCTTTATCCTAACAGTACCAATGTTTTTTGTGATTTTTTTTTGTCTTCCAAAAAGGAGTGTGCAGTTAAATGTTTAGAGCTATGATAGAAATACATAAAAGATCCATAAAACTGCCCTTAACCGTGTGTGTGTGTAAATGATTGAATGAGACCGGTGACCCACCTGTCTGCAGTCAAAGTACATTTTTGTCTCCAGTTGCACAGTGCACTCAATGGAGCCTTCATGTGTCCACACAGTCATTACACTACACTGAATCAATGACTTGAGGCACACACTTTACATACCTCACAGATTTTGAGACAATTTATTGTATTGCTTTTTGGGTACCCCTTAGATGACAAGAGGACAATAAGCACAGCCGAGTAAGACGGTTATGATGTTCTGGCTCAGAAACCAAAAATTACATTATATTCTAGAACATTTTTCTCTAGAGGCCAATGAGGAATTAAAGTGGTCTGTTTTATTAAGACACACTATGTAAAACATAATTTGAGATTTGGAACATTTAAACAGTGTATTTTGAGGTTGTAGAGAGAGAATGACTACGTGCAAAGCCGGTTTATACAGCCAGCTCAAAATCTAGGTGATGCACTGAAACAGTTCTGTTGTTTAAGTACATCTTTCGAGCTGTGCTACAGATTTAGAAGCATATGTGCAAGGTATAGGAACAAGCTGTTCAAGATTCTTCTTTAGTCTCATCAAAGCAATACAAACTTTAAAGTTCTAAATCTGTACAAAACTTTACATAGTATACCTTGTGGTCCTAGAAGGCCTTTATGCAAGGGCCCTTTCAGAACATTTCTGTGGAAGAACCTCAAACATAAAAATGCTTCGTCAGCCCCTAAATTTACCACCGACAAGGGCAAACAGTTTACATATTACAGGGTACACAGACTGGTACCAAATTTATGCGTTTTCTCTTTGAAATTTGTTTTATTACAAAAATCCATATACAACAAACTCGTCAATTCACACTGTAAACGAATCGGGGCAAGAGTGAGCGAAGAAGAGTGACCAAAGCAAACCAAAAAAAGTGAAAATTTACCTGTACGCTTAACTACAGTCCTGATTACGCTCTACCACAGATGCTTTTCTAATTGTCTCATTGTCTCACACCAATGATGTGGAGCAGGTTGCTGAGTGGGGCATTCACAAGTGCTTAAAGGGGAGGAGAAACGGCCCTAGACAAGTGGTTCCAAACTCTGGTGCTGGAGCACCCTGCACATTTTCCCCTGGAATAACACACACACACCACTTCGACTGAAGTTAATCAATCAACTAGTCTGATCAAACAAGATTTACAGTTAACCAGAGAATTTGAGTGTACAATCCAGTCAAATGACATAAAACTCACTTGTTTTTATCCAAAAACAGACATTTTGGGCTGGTGAAGTTAGAGCAGGGAAAAACTAAAACATGATGGACAGATGTACACAAGGACAAGAATTAGGAACCAATGCCCTAGAAGATTAGGTTAAGGTTAGCTCCCCCTACCTCAGCCCTAATCTAAATCCACAAAGGACAACGCTGGAGTTAAATGAGCATTAAAGAACATCAACGCATTCAACAAGCATCTTCTCTGTGACCCCGTCATTACATCCCTCTCCCTCCTCACGTTTCAAAACAGTTGCCTATGCCCAACATTACATTTCCTGATGCCATTTTATACAACACATCCCACGAGTCTGAGCTCCAAACACTCCACAACTTGTTTTATGCCGTTTTTATTTCTCATATAAATTACTCTTTAAAACAGGGGTGGGGGGTAAGTTGGGTTTGGTTGGTTGTTGACTATGGGGTTTGCCTTTTCCTCTGCACAGTTAATGTACTCGACCGTTTGTAGCTTGTTGCCTTCAGACATGTTTCAGTACAGGGTGTGTGTGTGTGTGTTGTCTTTTTTCAGTTAGAGAGTAGTCATCAGCAAGGTTAAAAAAGTAAAATGGCCATTGTATTCTTCTTTTGCTCCCCCCACCCCATATCCTCCTATCCACAGACGGCATCATCGTCTCTCGGTCCTGATTGTGATATCGGGCAGTGGGGGAGAACGCAGGAAGTTCAGCACGGAAACGAGTCGTCAAAGGCAACAGTCTCGAGAGTTTTAAAAATGGCGCCGTTGCCCCACCTAACGTTCGTCCCCTCCTCCCTCAGACCCACCCTCTCTCAGGTGTTCACATGTCATTGGCTAGCTCTTCTGTTTCCGTGGAGATGTCACCATTGATGGCAATCTTCATGTTTTCCTCATAACCTGGGGGCATGAACGCCAGTGTGTACGGGTAGATCTTATGACACTCTGCCCGGTACATTTCGGCCGTCTCTGTGGCGTCTCCGAGGCTGCCATCACACAGGCTTTCCAACACCTCCGTACAGATCTGGGAAGAGAGCAAGAGATGGAGAGAGAGTGGCATGCTGTGGTCATTTATGGCCAATATCAGCACAGAACCTTAAATCACAGAAGTATAAAGGAACTGGAGCTATAGGCAAAGGAATTTTAGTTGTGATATTACTTTCTTTTCATTTTATCAACACAAGGGGGGAAAATGTCCTCCTGTGAAATGCAAACTAAACGGCTAATAACATTTTACCAATCTAGTTAAATCTCATACAGTCAAATCTCTGATTAAATGTTACAGGAAGAAAAAGAGGATCCCAAACCTAGGGTTAGGATTTCAGGGGGATCCCATATGTTAGCATTTCTTTGGTTTAATACACCTAATCCAACTAATCAGCTAAGTGACTGGAGCTCCCCAGGAACAGAACTGTAAACCCGTGTCCTCAAACAGTGAAATAAAAACTTCACAAAGTAAAACTAGTCCTAAGAAACCTTCAGGCGGTCCACATTTTTGCCCCATTCCTGTGTGTTGAAACTAAAATTTGGATCATTGGTGGATCCCTAAAGTCTAGTTTGAGAACCTCTTGTTTGGATGCCCAAAGTTGGCCACTGAGGACATTTGATTTGGGCTAACAGAACGTTACACTAATCCCACCCCTCATCCAATAAGAAAAAAAAAAGTCCTTTATATGACTATAACCTATAACCAATTTGACATGACCAGCTTTATATAGTCAAAGTCCCCCTGTGTCCAAAACTGCTCTGCCCTGCTAAGGCGTGCTGTAGTATATGGTGCCTAGATGTTCTCAGCCAATCCTTAAAGTCCTTAAAGTACAACTTGATCAGATTAAGATCTGGGGAGTTTGGAGAAGGGTCTGAATGAAGCCGCAGATTCAGAACAGTTTTTTTACAAGACGTGTTCAGGGCAGTACACTTTCTTACGTACGTACTTTCTTCACCTGTTAGTACAGCCTAGCAACTCCATTCAAAATTCATTCTTGCTTTTGTAATTGTTGTGGTTGTAATTTTAAAATATTATAATGAGTTTAAGTCTGTCTGAAGTGGAGTCTTATTCCTGCACATGTAGTGTAGC
>JBBPDA010000145.1:4028308-4058527 GCA_037974385.1 Arnoldichthys spilopterus
CACATACACACACACACACACACACACACACACACACACACACACACACACACACACACACACACACACACACACGCTACGTTTTTGCTGTTTGCCTTATTGCAACAAAATAGTTCAACAAAATGTGTGTACGGTCCAATATAGTTAGTGAATTACCCTTTCAGCTGGTTTTCCATGGTGACAATGTCATAACAATGGTAAAAACACTACAGGAAACTCTTTTTTTAGCACAGGCTTTAGCCTAATCTGGGTCTGGGAAACTGACACTTAGTCCTTTAGCTGAGCAAATTACCTTGGCCAAAATTAACAGTGGAGGTCTTACATTAAAAACCCCTAAGAGTCAGTTCACCCTATAGCCTATACCTCTCTTATTAGGACTTACAGCAGAATAGGTGTGCATCTCTCACCACACACACTCACCCTGTAGCCCTCCAGGTCCCTCATTTGGATCTGCAGCAGGGAGAGGTCTCGAAGGATTTGCAGGTTGTCTTTGTCCCATTTCAGAGCATTTCTGTAGCACTTAATGGCCTCGTCGTACTTTTTGTCAGAACGTTGCAATAGACCGTACACGTGCCAACCTGCGGACCCTGGTTAAGGCCAAACAAACTTTTATTCACCAATCAAATTGCTTTCGCAACTCTCGGTTTTACAACACAGTGGATAAACAATGGATAAACAACCCCTTGCAAACAAGTTACACAGGCCTGGTTTAGCACTGCATAACGTAATAACGACAAATACAGCCTGATGTTGCAGAAGGGGGACATGTATAACTGGGTGAAAATGTGATCTGCTACAGCCCTGTACTGTGTGTGTGTGTGTGTGTGTGTGTGTGTGTATGTGTGCTCACGTGCATGTACTGCGTGCGAGAATGCGCATGCTGGTAGTGTCAGTATGGATCACAGTCAGGTGCAGGGCAGGAATCTTGGCCTGGTTTTATCGTCCCCAGCAACAGCATCAGCTTGCACAGACATACACACTTATTTAAGGTTAATGAATGATGTAAAAAGCCGGTTTGTGATTTAAGGATACAGACATGGCTCTTCAGGTCATTTCGAAGTCCTCGACGAACGAGTTCATAGGCCTCTTCTTTCTTACCCAGACAGTTGAGCGTCAGCCCTTTCATCGCAAGCGTCTCTGCGAACATCACAAAGGGTGAAACAAGAGAACACTTGTGCTACAAACTTTATGCCACTTTAATTCACTGCAGTTTAATTAAACTGGCAGTTTAATTTGTTTATGCTGCTTCAACCCACTCGGACAGTAAGGCTGCATCCCAAACTGCATACTACCAAACTAAATGGCGTGTAAAAAAATATACAAACAGTACACCACCATTAAAGAATCATTCGAAAATGTAGAATGTGGAGTATAGAAGTGTGTGGTTTGGGATGCAGTTATAGGATTGGGGGGAAGGAATAAACGTGTATCACACCCACTCCCTTCTCCTGGGCAACTGCACCATGCAGCAGTAGATGATGACAAAGCCACTAGCTAAAAAAGCTGAAGTCTGGGCATTGCAGTCGTCACAGACAGAGGAGTTGGGATTTAGGTTTTTTTTTTTTATATACATATTTTTTTTTTAATATGATGTTTGCAGAAACAAAGCAAAAGAAAACTTTCAGAGATCAAGCTGAACCCATCAAATCGGCAGTGCCAGTTTAAACTTCCAATTTCCATTCTGCCTTAAATGGCCCAAAGTTATGTTCTGACAGCCACACTGTTTAAGGTGGAACAGAACATCCTTGCAAGACCCCAAACCTGGAGCACAAACTTAATGGATCATGAAAACTGATCTAAACAGACAATGAAAACATGCTGCTAAGCAAAGATTGTAAGATTTACATGTTCTTCACTATTTCGGCCATAAGCCTAAAAAATGCTGTGGGTTGGGAGAGTGCGCATGCACCGAAAATGACTCAGGAAGACGCAGAAGTGCAGAAACAGCATAGTAGCTCCACAAATTTTGAAAATATCTTGTATGTGTGACATCTGAGCCAAACCTTTGACTACCTGCTGCTGATTACATCAGAAGCTGACAGAGGATCCAATATCTTTAGTGTATAAATTGAATAATGCTGATCCCTCATAAAGCAAAAACACACTTAGTCCCATTAGTAATGCAGCCCTATGAATCATGTAAGCACTCTAAATGTTGAGCGAGCTGACCAGCTGCTGTCTAAAGGGTTTCCCAGGCAGTTACCACAGTAGCACGTGTGTGCTGGCTGGAAATGCTGAACACATTCGGCAGCCAATGGAGGCTGAAGGCTAACCGCTAATGTCTGATGGGTTTCACAGCAGAGTATGCGCTACCTGTCGATATGTGGAAGGTTTATTTACACTGCGGGATATGGACATTTTGGGAGGCAATTACATTGGTGGAGACCATACACAGTTTAATGTCAGCCATTTCTATCGTAAATGGGTGATTTTACAAGCTTGTTGAATCACTAGCTGACTTGCTATCTTGCCAGCCAGTTGGTGCCCAATTCATGCCGACTCCACAAGTTTTTTGCCTAATGGATGGAAAATACTGAATACAGATATTTCTCAAAGTATCATATCAAAGCTGAACAATTAAGTATTGTACCAACACTAGTAGGTATCATGATATCAATAATCAGGTATCAATAATTGAATTTCAATTCCCAGGTGGTAAGAAGAAACGGTCTTACCTCCATGCTCCGCAAACTTGGGGTTCGATAATATCTGTTTGCAGAATTTCAGCCCATTTCTGTACTGTTTGTGCTCATAGCATCTCTAAAAAGAAGAAAATAATAAGAAAAGAGGGATTAACAATCAAATTATTTCGATATAAATACACAACTTAATAAATACTAAATTTACACTTTAAATATTAGTTTTAAATAAAGAAGGAAAAAAAATTGTAAGATCAAAAGGAAAAAGCAAGGATGCTTTTAAAGGATGGCAAACATCACTCCACTGTCTTTTAAAATGGTATATGATAACCGTGTTTATTATGACCGAACATGAACGAACAAGGTCAATATTGATTTCAGGTCAACTTTAAAAGCAACACTCTAAGAACAAATCAAGTAGGACCTTTGCAAACCTAAGAGCTCAGAATTCTATTCTATGCAAACGAGCCTTTTACCAAACCGGGGATGTTTTGTTGAGTGTGAATGTCCTTACCAATGATATATGTGCTTTGAGGGGTTTTGGTAAATTCACATGATCCAACAAACAAATGTTGACAAAATAAATAATGAACAATATTTGTCACAAAAACATATGCAAAATTTAGGAATAGAGTCATGCTATGTTTTTATTTTCTAAAGGTCATCTACAGAAAACATACATCTGTACAAATACTGTTTATAGACTGACCTTAGCATATCTGGATGAAAATTGATAAATTATTATTTTTTGGCTATGTTTTCATGGGACAGAGATTCATTAAACCCCAGTCTGGTTTGCTTCCACAGTGAAACAGCAAACCAAACACTAATGAACTTCATCTGTGTGTTTAGACTGCTTCATGAACAAACCATGTTCAGGCTGAAAGTTAAACACAAGAAATCTAATCATAAACCATCAACACTATGCATTAATTATGCTGCATTTCTGTAGATACCAAGTGATCATAATGCAGGTTCACTCAGTTTAGAATGCAGTAACAGGGTTGCAGCAGTTAATCTGTCAGTATGCTACTGCTGTAGGTTGAGCCTGACTGCTACACATTAACCATAAGATGGTTAAAGGTGCATGGGGGTTGCAGCTTTGTAGCAAACAGCACAACGTTTTTTCCTCAAATCTGTCAATAAAACGATAAGAAAATGATCAAAAAACATCAGCCAGAATGCACAATGTAGGACCTAAAGCTTGCATGCAGACAGAAACGCAGGAAAAACTCATCTTTCTATTTTTTCCATCCACTTTGGCGAGTGGTACGGTCACTCATCCCAACAACGTTTGTATCTTCACAGTTCAATAGTTACATTTAATGAATAAAACAACATTTCTTATCCATTTAAGATAACTGTGTAAAGTAGGGATGCACCAACATGGACTTTGTAGGCCAACATAGGCACTTTCGGACCAAACAGCTCTAGGGTCTTTTTGAGAGGAACTACCAAATGGGAAGCTCCCCTGAGAACTTCACACCTTCAAGAGTGTTTCTTCTGTTTGCATTCACACGAACAGTAGGAACGCTGAACTGATGTAAACCAGCCAACGGTTGGTATAGCCACTGCATTCAACAAGGTGGAGGATGGATTGAATGATGGGATCAAAAACAAGTTGTGTTTCCCATAATCATCCTCAGTTCCTGCAATGTGGACGCACAACAAGTGGGGAAACTTCCTCCAGCAGTTCAACATACTATGAAAACGTTACTTCAGGCTGAAAAGCACCTTGACTTACGTATGTATCTGACCATGTCGATAGAACAAACATTTTTAAAAATGCAAAAACCATGACCATATCTGGATTGGATCAGAAAAATAGAACATTGATATTCATATTGATTACAAACTTTTCTAGTGTCATATAAACATTCTGCTCTTCCAGAGTAAGATAAATGCCTCACCGAATGTCGGTTTTAAATCCGTCAACACTAAACATCTGTCCCTTTACTTTTTTAAACATATATCTGGGGATAACAATATGATTTTGATATTATTTTGCAGAAAGAAAGAAAGAAAGAAAGAAAGAAAGAAAGAAAGAAAGAAAGAAAAAAAGAAAAAAAGAAAGAAAGAAAGAAAGAAAGAAAGAAAGAAAGAAAGAAAGAAAGAATTGCACTGATTTTTTTTCCACACCACTGAAATGGCCAGTGGAGGAGGGTGTCAGTTTAGTTAAAGCGATCGGTCATTTTTCTCCATTTAGGCAATGCCATTACAGTCATGCTAGATAGTATTTTATTTATCCTTTACAAGACTTTAAGGGAAAGGTTTAACATTTGTAGAGAGCAAATTAAAACAATAATTCACTAATTTTCTGCATTATTAAATCTTTACAATGAAAACGTGTAAACGATGTAAAATGTGCCATTCTAGAGAAACCTTAGAACTGGTAGAACTGTTCACAGCCAAGATAATGGGCAGTGGTGGCCTAGTGGTTAGGACATTGCGCTTGGGACCTGTAGGTCGCAGGTTCAAGCCCTGGCCCGGGCACTATTGAGGTACCCTTGAGCAAGGCAGAGACAGAAACAGTGCTGAAATATAACTTTTTTTCTAGAAGTACCAATATTGTGCCATTGCTGATATATACCAGCACCACCTTAAGAAATCAGAGTCTGCAGGTTTGTCTACACTATACCAGTTCACATAAAAACCACTCCAGATTTCTTGGTAATGATGCTGATGCTTCCATCTCAACAACTGAATTAAGCTGGAATTTTGGGTGGAGTTCCCCTTTAAGAGGAAAGGAGCTTCGTTGACTGGCAAATGAGAGGTTAAATAGATGGACTGAAGTGGCAGTGCGCTCAGGCTGCATCTCCCCATCACTCTGTCACTGTCAGCTAAACAGAAGAGTGCATCGCTAATGTACAGATTTGCTCCCCGTGTCCCCAAACACTGCGGCTGTGGGGTGAACAAGCAGCCTATAAAAAAACGAAAACCGTATATTTTCGTGAAATAGCCAACATACCAACAGCGAGTAGCTTACTGATAACACAGAAGTCATGATCCACTAGCAGGCCGAGTCAGGTACTGAGGCTAACCGGCCTGCCGCTAACTAAACCCTACATGAAAACACAACGGCACATATATGGGGTGATTTGATCAGCTTGATAGCTTGAAATACGAGTTATATGCACTGAGCATTTGGTCAGGAATACGGCACAAACGCCTCAAAACAGCGAAACGAGCGCCTCGGCTACGCTAACACCAGGCTACTCGTAGCTAGCCAGCCGTGACTAGCTAACGTTAGCCAGCACACCCAGACAAGCACGTGAACGCAAAATAGAGTATAGCCGCAAGTCTGCGAGAGGTCTCATTGTTTAAAAGGTAGAGAGCTAAAAACGAAAAAAGCGAAGTATACACAGAGCTGTGTGAAGTTTAAGAAGCGTCATTATTTAAAAAGTCGCCCAAAGGTAGCCATACTTGCTAACTCGGCAGCTAGCATACCGGCTAACTGGGCAGCTAACATAGCTAAAATAACAGTCTAGCCTGCACGCTGTCGTGGCTACTAGGTACATTAAATGTAATAACGCTAATGTAGGCGCACTAACCCCAACTAAAGCGCCATATTTGCTAAAGTAAGCATCGCTACAGCGGGGCTAACGAGCCCTGAGACACATTAACTGGTATGCTGCCCCAGGCCATCTGGATCAGACTTTAACCATTGATTGTTTCTGGAAACAAACAAATGTGCATTTAATATATGCATTCAAATGCATGTAGTAAATATAAATGAATACCAAATGCATTTTGCATAACTATTGAAACGATCAACATTTTGACGACCGTGATCTATACAACGCGGCTTTACATGTCAACAGCAAGTTCACAACACGTTGGCTAACAACCTAGCTAGCTCCCTTGCTGGCTAACCTCCATTTGACAGCAGGCACATAGCCATTCATGCACATGCCGGCCCATTGATTTGTTTTTTCTGTGTTTAAAAGCAAGGCCGCGGGGGCTTGTGAGGCTCCAGCTCCGCTAGCAGTACAGGCAGCGCTGCACACGGCGGCTGCGGCTCGCACGGTGGACGGTGAGGGTCAGTGGAGAATGGCCGAGTGTGCAAATGCGAGCCGGCTGAGTAACAGGGATCAGTTAGCGAGAGAGCACGAAAACGCGAAAAACTCACCAAAATCCTCTTGAAGAGAGCGTTTTCTTTAGGTGGTAGGGTTACTGTCGGCATCGTTTCCCCCTTCTTCAGCACATGTGAGATAAGTGCGGGTGTGTGTGAGTGTGTATTAGCCGCAGCCCCCCTCGCTCTTCGGAACCCTCGGTCGGCTCGACTCGTTGTGGTTTGATCTGATCTGATTTGGTTTGGTTTGGTTTGGTTTGGTTTGGTTTTTGCTCTCTTTTCGGACTCTCCCTCCTCCCTCACGTGGTGACAGAAAAGCCCCCTTCTTCTTATCCCAAAATGGCCGATGTACTTCTCCTCCGGGTCAAGTTGCAAGTTGACAGCTCTCTCTCTCTCTCGCTCTCTCTCTCTCGCTCGCTCTCTCTCTCTCTGTTTCCCTCTTCGTCCAGCAGGAGGCGCGCAAGAGAATGTTGACAACCACAAAAGAAGCAAAGGCAAAATAGGTTTAACACAATGTGTGTGTTTACACCCACGAGCCACTTCATTAGGTATACCTAACATGTACATACTCTAGTTGTCCACTTTATCATCTCCCCATTTAAGTTCATCTTATTTTCTCCGTATCATTTGTTAGCACATTGCTATTTTCGAGTTAATTCTATTGACTTTTGTATTACTGAAACCCAACACCGATACCTAAACCGAACCCTTGCATTAACCTGAGTAAACAAAAGGCAACCTTTCTGCGCTTTTAGTTTCTCAAAGAAAAAGCTGAATTTGTGGAGAAAATTGCATGGTGATTTTTGAGGACCACAAAATGCCCTAACTTCTACAGATTTCCACGTATTCCTGTCATTGTAAGGACATTTGGACCTCACAAAGACTTAAATACATACACACGCGCGCCATTCAAGTGGCAACAAAATCATCAAAATATTTGTAGAGATTATGTCCTGTAGAGGAACTTAACAATGAACATTTTTTACAGCTCTGATGACGGGAACCAGGGGTCAAGATATTGTCAGCACAAATATAGCCATTTTATTTGTTGTCCCAAATGAGCAGTGAACCCACGTGTGTCTTCAGGGTTTATTGTAATGGGATGTGGAAAAGGGTAAAATTGTGTTATATCTGGGAAACAAGCATTTCTATTCTATTTCGGTGTCTAATTTTGACGCGAGTTTTCTTAGAAAGGCGCAATATCGTATTGCACTTCAAACCACTGGGAATAACATTTTACACCTTAATCATTTTATTATACAGAAATGTAAACTATTCGCCTGCATAGGCTTATGTGTAAGACCGTGCGGAGTGGGGCTTTTATTTTGACATCAGTGCTTCGCTTCAACACCCCCCCCCACACACACACACACGCACACTCTCCCCCACTCTCCCCTTTCCTTCTCCCCCACCCCCTCTTCATTCAGAGAGGCTCCTGTCAGAACAGAACAGAACAGAGCCGAGCGAGCAGAAGCGCAACTGTTTCACAGCCACACAGACATTATTACAAGACCAGGACACCAGCAACAAATAAGGTGAGTGCATTCACAATGCGGGTGGCGTTTAATAAAGCACCAGACTACTGAGCGAAATGTGCAGTTTTATTGTTTGTTGTTGTTTTACTAACATAAATAATTGTCGATTGCGGTAGCGTTAGCTTAGCACGAGCCGAGCCGCTGTGCTAACCGCCAAGCTAATGTTTCTTAACCTATACTGGATATTTGGGTTATGTACTTTTATTTATATATTAAACTGTGTCGATTGGTGCCACTGGGGGTCACTGTCATGAAGTAACTCATTTTTAAAAAGCTGCTTATTTAAAGGTTAAATCAGAAGTTTACTGAACGCCGTCTGTCAGTGATGAGGCGAAAAAGGAGACAGCGTTAAGAGGAGCTGAAGGTGCAAAATCAGCCAGTTTTTGTAGGGATGTGTAGCTGAATTCCATGATCATACGTTAAAGTAAATAACGTTGAGGTTCATGGTAATCACTGTTTATGTTTTTAACCAAAATATTGTACTGAATTATATGTAAAAGTTGTTTTACAAGGAAAATATGTCAAAATCGTAACGTTGTACATTAAAAGCATTTTATCTAATTATACACTTAAATATATTAGCATGTCTGTCTGTTTGCCTGTCCATTTATCTGTTTTCCCCCAAAACAATAATCTTAAGGTCGACAGG
The DNA here is from genome assembly GCA_037974385.1 of Arnoldichthys spilopterus. Classification (NCBI taxonomy): domain Eukaryota; kingdom Metazoa; phylum Chordata; class Actinopteri; order Characiformes; family Lepidarchidae; genus Arnoldichthys; species Arnoldichthys spilopterus. The sequence continues at coordinate 4,037,204 of JBBPDA010000145.1, forward strand.
CGTTAGGTAGGTGAGTGCAGCTAGCTAGCGGAGTTAGCTAATGTAGCTACTAAGTGGGCTAATTTCATCCGATGTAGCGTAAAGTCGCGTAATTTCTGTCGTTTATGAATTTAAATGAAGGTACTTTAAACCCACAGGGGCATTAGCGAAGACTAAGGCTCAGATTTGGGGTGACCTCTGTGTAATAAGCTGATTGAAACACAGCAGCTCCTCTTACATACTCAGTTGCGTATATCGTCATGTGCTCGAACAGCACTGGATCTGAGGTTTCCAGCTCTTTTCTGCGCCTTAATGGCTAAGAAGACCGAGGTTAGGCGACATAAGCTTCCCAGGTGGCATATCCCACTGCAGCAGGAGGCTTATTGGGGAATTCGCATTGCAAACCACAGTAAAGAAAAATCCATATCAATATTTCTAGGTCTGAATGCAGCGAATCTAGTCTTGCCCACATTCAGTCATGATCAGGTCCTTCTGGAGCAGCATTATGGTGCTAGAGATGATGCACTGATATCGGCTATTGGTCCGATACTGGCTCAGACAGCTGGATCGGGTATTGGTAACAGTGGTCCGATCCATGGGGATGATATAATTAATTCAGTTCAGTTATTCTGTGTTGTGTGCATACTAAGTGTAATTCTTGTTAACTTGTAAAAATAATAATAATAATAATAATTAAGTTGCTGGTGCATGATTATTATTTTAATAAAAAAATATTCATTTAATATTCTCATTTGATAGGTAAGCAGTATTTAAATCAAGCCTGATGTTGCCTCACACATCCCAGTCTCTTCCACACAGTGAGACACACAGCTTATTCATTAAACACTGGTATCGAATCGGTACTCTGTATTGGCATATACCCAAAGCCCAGGAATCGGTATTGGGACTGAAAAAGTTGGAACTGTGCATCCCTAGTTAAAGGAGGTGTATGGAGAAGACTGCAGTGTAGTTGGACCCAGTAGTGCAGATGTCAAAAGCTGGATGACTGCTTAATTCCCCTGACCCTCTGTACTAATGAAGGCAGTGATGCTGGGACTCTTATTCTTGCCGACTGTTGCCAATTGTAATGTGATCCATGACTGGTTGGTTAAGAGACACTTTTGTATTTTTTTCCTTTGTCCAAGCGTAGATGAAACCAAGGTGGGGTTGGACGTGTCTCGTCCTGCTGTCCATTGCCATGGTAACACTGGCCCAGGAGGAAGAGCTGGACGATGAGGAGGAAGCACAAGTGGAGGATGGAGAGGTGGATTCGGAAGAGGATGAAAGCAGTGAAATACGAGCTGATGCCAATGTGTCCTTTCAGGTCAGAGGTCAAAAGAAGTGTTAAATGCCCTGCGATGCAGAACCTACTTTGTTTGTTCAGAGTATCTGTTTTTAAATTCTGTTCAGAAAAGCTGGATATATTTTCACAATGTTTCTAACACACATGTACACCCTTGAACTACACAGGTGACGTATAAGACCCCTGAACCAACAGGAGAGTGTTTCTTCTCCGAGACGTTTGATGATGGAACGCTCAGCAGGTACACTGAGACATAGCTGTAAAACAAAAAGGCCTTGATTAGTGAAAAGCCTGTTTTAAATCCATCAGAGAAAGATGCATATGAGTGAACATCTTTTTGCTACAAATGTCTTGATATCTATTGTAAAATACAAAAAATTATCTGTATTTTGTATGACCGAATATGGTATATTAATAAACTATATATAAATTGATGTCATGAGTTTTGTAGCAAAAAAACTCAAAATTGATCCAGATTCTTAAGAAGCTGATTTTGAATATTTCATGTTTTACGATGCAGGGATGATACACCACCTCCATTCTAATATTGTATCCTTATGTTATCCAGATGGACAAAGTCTAAAACAATGAAAGAAGATGCAGATGAAGATATTGCCAAATATGATGGTGAGTTTACAATGATTTTTTTTTTAAGTCTTTTTTTTTCTTTTGGTAGCAAGCTAACCATAGTGGTATTACTGCTTAAGCGGTAGACAGTGTGAACATTCAGCATTACAATAATTTTCTGACAGAAAAGCCCTCCTCGGACAGAGCCTTCCTTACAGAAACGTAACCAAATGAGATTTTATGTTTGTACACAAGTGTGTGTCAGATGCAGGGTATTTTATGTTTTCAGGCAAGTGGGAGGTTGAGGCCCTGAAAGAGAACAAAGTTCCTGGAGATCTGGGCTTGGTACTGAAGTCTCGTGCAAAGCATCACGCCATTTCAGCTCCTCTAAAGAAACCATACATCTTCGAGGACAGCCCCCTTGTGGTCCAGTGAGTGTATTTCTTAGTGTTATTGTAACAACCTTTTGTTGTGGTAGGATCAATGAGGGGCCAGGACCTGACATTCACACTCCAGGGTCACTGAAAAAATGAATGATGAATTTACAAATAAACACTAACAATTTGTTTATACTTATAACCAAAATAAAGGTGTTTTCAGAAATGTGAGATCTTTATAAATAATCGTTTTTACCTTAAATGCGTTGGTACATGAGCAGACTAACCCACTGAGGCACAAGAATAGTGACTACAATCAGCAAATAACTTCTCTTCATAGACCTAAGGACTTCACTCCAAACATCATGTAAATGAGGAGGATAAACTGTCTATGTGAGAGAAACAGACAAAAGAGGTAGATGTCTTAGGTTTAGTGACTAAGATGGTTATTTAAAAAATACAGTTTAACTGAGTAGAATAAAATCTCTATTTTCTCTAATTCTCATTATATACTATTCTTAGTCCTGACCGTAACATCTCATAAAAGCATGCAATATAGTTGTCATTTGCATTTTTTGTGTGGATAAGTGATTTTGGCCTGCAGTCAGGTGAGTTAAGCTAAAAAAAAAATCTAACCTTGAGGAAACAGGGTTCCATGCAGATGGGGGTTGGGGTGCATTGAAAATAAGATTCTGTGACTGAACATTGAACATTGTATCATCTTGTATATAGTCCTGCTTCACATAAGAGGTTGTCTCCACATTAGGTATGAGGTCAATTTTCAAGATGGCATTGATTGTGGGGGTGCATACATCAAGCTACTGTCCGACTCTCCCAACTTGGATTTGGTATGTCTGTGCAGCTTTACATGCCTAAAGTCATGATACACAAAGTTTGTGATTTTAAGGATTGTGACGTTTTGCCTTGGGCTTGCAGGAGCAGTTTCACGATCGGACACCATACAGTATCATGTTTGGACCAGATAAGTGTGGTGAGGACTACAAACTGCACTTCATCTTCAGGCACAAGAACCCTCTGAACAGGGATTTTGAAGAGAAACATGCCAAGCGAGTTGATGCAGACCTCAGAAAGGTTTACTCTGATAAGAAGACTCACCTCTACACTCTGGGTGAGTGCTTTTACCACATTTTCTGACGCAGTTTGCAAATACCTTATTCCATAAATAGAAGGGCTGGAATAGTTTACCTTTGTCTCAGTTCAGTCATCTGTATTATTTGTTGCAACATGTGCAAAACCTGCAATGCATACAACTACAAACCCCATTTATTTTGTTAAATGCAATAAAAAAATCTCTTGAACTTTTGTTTAGCTGAGAAATCTAAAACAATATGAAAGTGTTTTGGGTGATCAGCTTTACTGTATTTTGTAAATTTAAACAAATTTGATGTTGATGCCTGCAACGAACTCAAAAAAAGCTGGGACAGAAGCAAAAAAAGAGTTGAAGGTTTTTACAAAGTAGTTATTTTAGTTCTTGTAGGTAATGAGGTTTTAGTGAAAGATCTATACAAACAGTTTGAAAATCACTTAAAATATGAAAAAATGATTTATCAACACTCTGAAGGTTGTAGTACTTCTACAGTGGCATAAATAACTACAACTGTAGTTTCACAAAATTTCACAAAAGACACTTTCTTGATTTTCAGAAAAAGAAAAGAAAATGTGACTGTACCATCCACAATCGATTAACAGATTAACTAAGTCTACCCTCATCCACACCCACACCCAAAACCACCACAGCCACATTGCAACCACTTTGACAACAACCTCCACTGCCACATCCCCAGTTTCCCCTCTAGTCAGAACATATAGATTGAAACTTTTGCCTAGTTATGTACCTAATGTATCCTGTGTTACTCATTCACTGAGCATGTAGCAGTACGCTCTCTCAGTGAGAAAAACATCTGCAGGTCCTATCACATGTGCCGTGAACTGAACTTTATATTCCAAACCATGGATTTTAGTTACAGATCTACTAGCAATACTATTAAACATGTAATTGTAAGGCAAATGTAAGAACTTGAACATGTCATCAATAAAATTGTTGTTTTTTTATGTTTTAAAGTTAAAAAATGAATTTGTATCTGTACATAATAAAATAATCTCTTTGGAAATTAGTTTTTATTACAATATAATTGCAGTGTCATTACTTTCAGCAATTTTTTTTCCTTTTTTCACCCCATCAGTTCTTAACCCAGACAGCAGCTATGAAATATTTATCGACCAATCCAGTGCCAGCAAAGGAAGCTTGCTGACGGACGTGATTCCACCAGTGAACCCAACTAAAGAGATTGATGATCCTAAAGACTCTAAACCAGAGGACTGGGATGAAAGAGCTAAGATTCCCGACCCAGAAGCAGTCAAGCCTGATGACTGGTGAGTCTTTGGGGACATTAGGATATGATGAGGAGATGCATGAAGGCTAAATTAGTTAAGGTTTTCCTAATCCTTCAGCTAGTGACCCCATAGCATTGTAGTTTCAAGTTTGTCACCATTCCAGCATAACTACTCAAGCTCATGAGGGGCTTGGTAGTCTAATGATAAGCTGGATCAGAATCAAGGAGCACTTGAAACTACAGAACTGTGACTCACCATCTTGCCATCTTCCCACCTTCTCCCATCTTTTTCTCACTCTTTCTGTTCCTCTCTGTCATTCTTTCTGTAGGGATGAGGATGCTCCAGCAATGGTACCAGATCCTGATGCAGAGAAGCCGGATGGGTGGCTGGACGATGAACCAGAGTTTGTGCCAGACCCTACGGCAAAGAAGCCTGATGATTGGTAAGCTTACACCCTGTGCTGCCTGTTTTCAGTAAAAATCTGTGTCTTGATAAGCATTCTAGCTATATTACTGTGTTTAAAATGTGACTTTAAGAGCATTTGAACCAGCCTCTCTTTTTATTTTAGTGGCTGGTGCAGCAGGGTGTATGAGTCAGAACATTGGAACATCCTTTTACTGATATAAACATATATTAGCTGACGTTAGGAACCTTTAGTTTGTTCAGAAAATAATATAACAAGCAGGTGATAAACAAGATAAAGCAGTGAATGTTGTCACAAGTGATTGATTTGCAAATCTGAGATCAAGATTTTATTCAGCTTTACAAACAAAACAAAATCCATGTCCAAATCTACAATTTCAGTGACTGATAAAAAAACTTAACTCTGATGCAAAACATTTGGATGCCTAGTTCCAATCACTGACAGTGGTTGTAAAATTGAGACACTTAGAGGGGCTGAAGTAATTTTTTTAGTACACCCTTTAAAATGTGTATATATTTAAAATTTTTACAATACTGTATTAAATTTGACTACCTAAAAATAAAAATAGCGAAGACAAACCGTAAAATGTTTCTTTTTTGCAGGGATGAGGAGATGGATGGCGAATGGGAAGCTCCACAGGTGCCAAATCCAGCTTGTCAAACTGCTCCTGGGTGTGGGGAGTGGAAACCCCCAACCATCAATAACCCCAAGTACAAGGGCAAATGGAAGGCCCCACTTATAGACAACCCCAACTACCAGGTAGTGCTCCCTAAACTGGTTGGAAAAGAGTCCATGTAAGAGTAGTGGTTAAAATAATTGAAAAGAAATGCAAAATCTAACTGAATGTAAATTGGAAGATGGGAATTGGCACAATGCTCAGGAAGGAGACATGGTACCGAAGTACCTTCTGGCTGTAATGACATAGCAGTATAATCTTAGGTATGTGGTAATCTGTAAGAAACAGGTTTCCAAATGCATGTCTGTATAAGAAGTGTAATTGCTTTAACGTATGCTTATTTGAATATATTACTGTAGGTCTTAAAATTCCAGTAATTAACTGTTGTGAGTTGTGTGTACACAGGGCGTGTGGAGTCCTCGTAAGATTTTGAATCCAGACTATTTTGAAGATCTTGAGCCATTTAAGATGACTTCATTCCGGGCAGTAGGGCTGGAGCTGTGGTCCATGACTTCTGACATTTACTTTGACAACTTCATCATCACTGCAGAGAAAGAGGTAGCAGACCGCTGGGCTGCGGACAGCTGGGGACTTAAGAAACTGGTGGCCAGTGCCAATGAGGTGAGCACAGTAGTCAGCCTGGTGTCCAGTGACAAAAGATTTGAACTGTTGCATCTGATGAGAACATTGGTTCTTTGACTAATTCAGTAGATTAAATGTTTCTTAGGGCTGTGCGATATTTACATTTATTCATTTGGCTGACGCCTTTATCCAAAAGCGACTTCCAGGACAGAGGGGACAATCAAGCGCTTGCTCCTTAATCATTTTTGTGCCATTTGTCTCATTACTGATACCAAAGAAATAGTCAAAGCATTCAAATGTTTTATCAGAGAAATTTGGTCAAAAATATTATAAACTTTAACCAAGTTAAACCAGTGATTTTTCTTATTATGTGGGAAGACATATTGCAATATGTCTCAATAAAATGGCCAAGTGGAATTTTTTTTCTAAATTGAGCAGCCCTGACCAGAATACTGTCCTAATTATATTTGTAATTAAGTAATTGTAATTACACTCTAGCAGATCAGAGTTGCTAGTGTAATATTTAGCCGTTTCAGAGAGGCTTTTGTTCTTTTGTGTTTGTTTTTTGTCTTTCTTCAAATGTAGCAATATTGAAAAATGCTTCATGTCATATTGTTATGTAACAAAGTTTCTCTTGCTCGCTCTCTCTCTCTCTCTCTCTCTCTCTCTCTCTCTCTCTCTCTCTCAGCCTAGAGTGTTTAGTCAACTGACTCTAGCTGCAGAGGAGAGGCCATGGCTGTGGGTGATTTATATACTAACTGTGGGGCTGCCTATTGGTCTGGCAGTGCTCTTCTGTTGGCCTAAGGTGAGGTTTAGCATATACACTTGTAATCCTTGTCTGGGGACCCTGCACATGGTACTTTTGGGTCCTCCTTGCTGAATCATACCTGAGCTTATTTTGTCATTTTCGGTCCTTCGTTAGCTGCTTTAGTATTAGAACATGAAAAAAACAGTTAGGGGAATTTGGGAGAACAGGGGTGGTTAACTAAGAAACTAAGAACTTTTTTAATTAAGAACTTTAATATTTTCTCAATGGTTTGAATGTATTTACATGTAATGTAAATGTAAGCCATTCACAACAACAGATTTTAATTGCAAAATCCAAGTAATTCATTCATTCATCATTCCTTAAAATGTGTTTACTTAAAGGAAATTTTACATAAGATTGCTCATGCACAGATTTCTCCATTTAGCCCCCAAAAATTAAAGCAACATGTTTTTAATGACTGTTAAACATAAAATGTTTTTATAATGCTTTTGCGTGTTGTAGAAGTCCGATGATGAGTACATCTACAAGAAAATTGACCAACCCAAAAAGGAGGCTTTAGAAGAAGAGGAAGAAGAAGAAGAAGAAGAAGAAGAAGATGAAGAGGGGGAAGAGGAGGAGCAGGAGAAAGAAAAACAAGAGGATCAACAAAAAGTAGAGGAAGTTGTTGAACCAACTGGTTAGTAAAGAGATGGGCCATCTTCCGTGTAGTATTCCTTTATGTAAGGAACCAGGATTACATTTAGAACAGAAACATTGTGACAAAGATAGAACACATTTAAATGAAGGCAAATTCTGCACAAAATCTTCTTTATTTTGAAAAATCAATGCAGTTCAACTAAAATCCATTGTCAAGGCAATGGCTAGGTACCACTCTGAAAATAACGACACTTTAGAGAAAAATCTCCACACATAGAAGAGTGGACCTCAGGATTACATTTTAAGTAAAAGCCGGATTTAAGAAAACGCGTTTTGGTGAAATTTTAAAACCTCCGCATAATGCTCTTTAAGAACACAATCCCTCTCTTGCCCGGCAGAAAAGGAGAGTACGGCTGAAGATGAAAGTGAGCCTGTTGGAGATGTCGCACCAGAAGAGGAGGATGAGGAGGAAGAGGCTAGCAAGTCAAACGACACACCTTCAGATGATGAGGTTCGACTACAGATAAGATTTTGTAACCTAGTTTTTACTACATTTACCTGTTTTAATGTTTAAAGGGTTTAGTCAAGCACTTCAGAGGAGGAAAATCACTAAATTGTTTACTGTTTTGGCCTCCAGGACAGGAAGCGAAAAACATTAATGTACAGTAAATGTCAGCAAAAGCTCAGGCAGATGGTCAATAGCTTGCTTTTTTATTCATATTTTTAAAATATTTTTACATTGATTACATTAAAAATGTACATTCAAATTGATTAACTTAGAGTATCAACAGGTTTAAGTCTATACTTGTGATTTTGTTTCTGCATATTTAATGCATATTTCTGTGTTTATGCCCCTTTCTACAGATGAAAGATGCTGATGAGGGCATACAGAGCACTGCAGATGGACATAAACAAGCTGTGAGAAAAAGGAGAGTACGGAAGGACTAAAAAACCTTCCCTTTCTCCCTTTCTCCCTCCCCCTGTCCCTTTCTCTTTTTCCTGTCCTGCCTTTCTAAATGCTGCATGCCCCTGCCTTTGCAAAGTCAACTGGCCTTGCCCATCCACTGGAGCTCTTCCTCCTCCTGCTCCTTCCAGTCTTCCTCTCCACCACTAGTTCTTATTGCTTAATTTAAGATTCAGCTGTACCAATCAAAACTCTGTATTTCCTCAAGGTTTTCTGAAGGAGTAGCATCAATGCCAGTTTTTACAATTGCTTGTGCTAGTTTTAAGTACTGTGAAACACATAAGAAGGAGAAAAGTATGTTTTAGAAAGGACACATCTCCAACATTTCAGCTCTGTTCAAGAATTTGTTCTTTAAGTTATTTTAAAGGTTTGAGTGACATTTTTGTTTGTTTTTAAGTTATTAATGTTTGATAAAAAAAAGCGCACTGAATATATTTGTTTATATGTTGTTTTGAAAATTATGCAGTTTGAGCAGTTTGATGCAGGACATTAAAATCTTGCATTCTACAGTGTAGTTTCTGCTCAGTATGTAGTGAAGGTGAGCTTGGCTTATGGGATCTGCATCTGTATTCTCATAGCATCTAACTAGACTTCATTTATCTTGGTAGTCAAGTTTTAAAAATTGATCTGATGTAGTTGATTTCCTTTCATTCTAAACCGAAAAACAGATTGTTGGAAGTTGTTTTTCCTTACTGCGGTCATTTCAGCAAATGATCATTTGTCTGTTGATTTGTGAATAGAAAGAAAGCAACATGCATCTGAAAATCTCAAACAAATTTTTTTTTAGTTACTAGTGATGATCATTGCGGACCAAGGGAAACCTGATCATAATCCGCTTTGGTCTTCAGGATGCTTTGTGTTTACAGCCTCAGTAAGAAGTCTGCTTATCGCAGGCCCTCGCTTGGCCTTCAGCTCTGAGAATTGAAGCGTTTGTCTTGAGCAATGTAGATTGTTCCGTTTTTCTGCTTTTCTAGTTCATATATTTGCCGCACAAGGGCAGATTCTTGTTTACATATGTTTGTAAATTGTACATTGCTCTTGGAAATAAACATTTAATACAAAACATCAGTATGTGCTCAGAAAGACTCAAACTGATGCAAAGGCAAAAACAATTTATTAAGACAAAAGGTCAGACATAATAGTAATAGTACAATTTACACACTTGCACAGATAGCAGTATCTACATTTGATGTGTGCAGGCTTACGTTACATACCTGAAGGAAAATGTTAATATACAGAATTAAAGTACATGAAACAATAAATATGACCATTCCTTTGTAACAACAAAGCTGTATCGTTCTTCTATAGGCTGAATCCTTGAGACTTGAGTGCATTTGAGTAACACAGTTTGGCAGACTGTGATCTGTATGATCATGTCTAAGAAATGTTCTGACTCGTTCTTGAACAGTGATTGTGGATCTGTATTACCGTCACAACTTCTGCTTACACAGACTTGGGTACTGATGTGGTGAATGACCGATTTCAGGCAGATCACCAGACCCTAATTCTCTCCCTGTGCTTTTTGTGCATGTGATGTTTACAGTCTGCACGGTTTGTGTAAGTCAGCACTCTCACAGATCAATATAACTTCTTTTTACAATAAAAGCCAGGCCATCCCCTTATTGCCCAGCACTGCCAATCCTGTCTAACAGCAATAATCTTTCTACACCCTACTGTCCTATCAGTGCAAGCTGTTGCTTTCATTTGTACCCATGGCTTGTATGATTCTTACACCTTTTTAGATAAACCCAGTTTTAAATGGACTGTCATTCATTTACCCACTGTAGCAATTAACGTCCTCATCTTCATCAATCATGCATATTTGGAACAATTAGTAGGACCTCATGCACTTGTAAAAGAATATCACGTCTGTGCTGCATAATACTCCAATCATTTCTCCTGTGCTTTGCACGCATCATCGTTTCGCTCTCTTCACATGAGTGACAATGAAGTACAGAAAGGGAAAAGTATTAAGAGTGTTCACTAATGAACTAGACTTTTGGATGGTTCTTTAATGCCAAACATTGCTGTGCCACATTTGAAAATGCAGCACTATTCTGGTAAAAGAAACATGCAGATGGGACTGTTGAGTAGCCACTAAAAGAGCTGCACAGAAAGCCTGACATGCATTAGTACTGTGGATATCTGACCACAGACTACAAATGCCTCCATTAACTCTGTAACAGCTAGCAACCACCCAGAAATAGCAGGTCAGTCTGTTTTAGTGTCCTCCACAAGCAGCAATGAACAGAATAAAGAGGCAAATAAAATGGAAAAAAACCAGCAGATACAAAAATGAAGAAATTTAACACTCTGTGTATTCCTATGTATGGGTGTGTATGTGAGAGACTGATGGTGGACACTGGAAGGCAAAAGTAAACGGCCTTGTGAGTACCGGCCTTTAAAGGTTAAAGGGTCCATTTTGGTGGGGGAATACCGTGTGGCTCAGGTGATCTCATTTCCGTTTGCTCTTGGTGTCGGTGGTCTGGAACACACTGGAAGCAGACATGAGATTCTCGATGTACTGCCCCAGAACCTGATTCTCAGACTTTAGCTTCAGGTTCTCTTCTTTCACCGCATCCACACGAGCAGAGAGATCTGACCAAGAAAGTCACATGAAAGAGACTATTTGTCATTGTGAACACATTCAGGCACCACAACAAAATGTGATCTCTGCATTTAACCCATCACACGTGCCCCCAGGGAGCAGTGTAGCAGGACGGCACCTTGCTCAAGGGTACCTTAGTGGTGCCCAGGCCAGGACTTGAACCTGCAACCTTCTGTTCACAGGGCAAGGTCCCAACCACTAGGCCTTCACTGCCCGACAAAAGAAAAAGTCACAGTCAGTTTACTGGCTGAGTACCAATTATTCCCTCCAGTCATGGGAACATGATTCTTGACTGTTTAAATAAACTACACCAACAGGCTGCACAGTGCCTATAAAACAATAACAGACTAGTACTAAGTGCTCAGGTGCTACTGTTGTAGCCCATTTACATAAGACTGGACTATATTAAACTTCTCAGAATTCAACTAAAGCACAACCTTACTTGTTTACAATCATGTCCATGTTTTATGGGGAAAGATATTCATACCAGCAAACAGCAACACAGGGCTGTGGACTATAAATAGGCCTGTCACGATAACTGATTTTGTTGGACAATATATTGTTCCAGTAATAATTGTAATAAACTCTATTATTGTCATTTTAATACAATTTTATGCCACTGATGTTTAATTTCTGATCTCTGAATTGTATTTTTTTCTTTCTTTCTGTGAACCAAGTTAAGTTCAAAGACCAAACAATACACTGACCCAACTGTCTAGCTTATGTGACAGGCCTATGCCCAGGTGTATTCATTCTTATGTAGAGAAACATGAATATAAACAGGTAATATACATATACTGTGCAGTGAGTCGATAAGGTAATTATTGTGACAGGCCTGTTAACAAGAAAAAGTAATTAAATATACCAAAAATTATGATTTACTTTTGTCCATTTTAAAGCCACAGAAGGCAGGTTTGCTGACGCTTTGTCCAAATCACCCAACATGACTGTTTTGATTAAAGAAATCAGCTCAAGCCTACTGCAAATAAGCTTTCATGGCATTAGTGCATAACGGGACGACACAAATAGTAAACAAATAATGGAATAAAAAAAGACTACACAGCCACAGAGGATTTAACAAAATACACATTATCCACAGTATGTAAGAGTGAGTGAGATCAGATTCATCATGGTGCTGCCAGTGCATCACGAACACTCTGCGGGAAGCCATTAGGACTGCCTGAGTGGATCTGAGTAAGGAGTCTAGAGTACAGTTGGGACACCAATCAATAGAAAAATGGCAGCAATGTTTGGTAACTGTATTGAACAGAGCAAAGAAAAGATGGCGTTAAAGCCTAAGCACACGCCATTCCGACTTTTTCAGTCTCAATTCCAATACCCATACCTGGGCTTTGGGTACAGGTACAGATTACAGTACAGATCCAGTACCAATGTTTAAATGAGTCTCACTGTGTGGAAGAGACTGGGATGTATACGGCAACTTCAGGCTTAAACGTCTCTATCCTATACTTACACAAAATATACCAAATACATATAAACATAACTGAATCATTAATTATTCAGTGAAACTGAGTGATTATTTGTCACTGTGAACACAACACAGCACACCGTGCACCACAACAAAATGTGCCCTCTGCATTTAACCCATCCATGTAGCAGCAGTGCTTATGGACGGTACCTTGCTCACGTGTACCTCCATGGCACTTGTACCAGTCTGGGATTTGAACCAGTGAATTTCAAGTCACAGGGGCAACTCCCTAACCATTACACCACCACTGCCCCTCACCATTAACTGCAACAACTGTGTATAAACATTCTTCAAAATCAACATGAATTACAGGTAGTACACACATGTACACAAACACAGAATAACAGAACTGGACTGAAAGGATCGGCCCACTGTTGCTGATACCTGTCCCAGCTATTTAACTCAGTATCAGACTGATATCAGTATCGGATCGGTGCATCCCTATTAAAAGCAGCCATATTGTTGGTAAAGGAGGTGAAGGACCAAGCTTTTATCACTTACCTTCCAGCGTGTGCTGGAGCTCAAGCACTTGGTTAATGAGTCTCGTCTTCTCTTCCAGTTCAACCTGATTCTCCAAGTCTCCTTGTTGGACAAAACGCACATGCAGAAAACATCTTCAGTGCATTTGCAAATTATGATGAACATGTGTGGTGTTCAAAACTGGGGGAAACCCCCATAAATTGGAGTTTACCATCCATGTCACAGTTCATGGTGAAGTATTCGTCCTGTTGTCTCGGGTGCAGGGCTGCAGGACTGTCACCTGAAATCAAAGCATACGATCACATAAAGGAAGGAAATGCTCAAAAAAAGAAATTTGTGAAAGTTAATGACTAAAATGTAACAGCAAAATGATGATTTTCCACACAAATGTAGTTGAGCAGAAGCAAAACTATCACATGAAAAGTTCTGAATTTTATGGAGTAAATGTGACGGTTTATCACACTACTAAATCTCAGTGTGTGCATCATGAGTAGGGGTGTAAATGACAAGTTTAATCATGACTTGATCCTACATGGCTTATTTTAGCCAACAAACCTATACATTTATAGTGATTCTGCTTTTAGACAGTTCTACTGGGACCTGACTTTCACCCCTGGAATGTGAGTTTGGTTCTGTTCATCAAGTTCACTAAATTATCTAGCAGGAGTCAATAAAAGCTGCTGGAAAAGGCTCTCACTTCACTTTGCTGCTGCTTCCAGCTATAACATAAACACATAATCTGACCTACTCCCTGAACAGACCGGGTAAAAAAAACACAAACATCAAAGCAACACCACACCAGTAAAGCCATTCTAGGGTTAGGAAGCCTTATGTGAGAGCTACAGGCCACGTAGCTAGCAAAGCCTAACTTAGCCAGCTAACAACTTTGTGGCATCTTATTTGTTATTAATAACAGACCGAACCAGCCGCACACCTAATTACGTATTTACTGGAAGGCAAAAGTAAACTTATATATTTCTATTGTAAGCATTTTTTGAATCTCGACAGCAAAGAAACTGGGGTTATGTGTGATTTTAGCTTGCTAGCATAACTAGCCCCCTCAGTGGGTTGCATTGCCGAACCGAGCGCCAGTAAACAACAACACAAATCAATAAACTAAAGCCGAACTGCGTGTGTGCGTCTGCTCTTCTTACCGTGTAAGTCAACAGGCGGGTTTATGTGATCGCTAGACTCAAGCTTTGGAAAAATCGCCTCTGTGGAGCTGAGAGGTGATGAAACTGCGCTAACTGTTCACTTAGTCACAGCGGGGTTTGGTCGGTGTCATGACGTCTGTAGCCACTAGAGGGAGACAGAGCGCCGCGAATCGATAAAGTGGCAGCTTGGCAAACAAACCAACGGTGGCGTCTGTTCACTGGCAGCCATGCACTGGATTACACACCAATGAGCCATAACATTAACACCACTGACAGGTGATCTAGTTATTTAGACACAATAGCACATGTCACCGGTTTGGAGTTTATTAGGCAGTAATAAACAGTCATGTCTAGGGCAGTGGTGGCCTAGTGGCCCTTAGCAAGCACCATCTTGCTAGACGGCTCACTGGTTGCTGTTGGTGGCTGCCAACTGCTCCACATGTGCATGTGTGATGGGTTAAATGCAGAGGTCACATTTCATTGTGATGCCCGAGTGTGTTCACAATAACAAACAGTCATTTTCCCTTCTTGAAACTGATGTGGCGGAAGCAGGAAAAATGGGTGAGCGTAAGGATCTGAGCCATTTTGACAAGGGCCTTATTGTGATGGAGAGATGACTAAATCAGAGCATCTCCAAAAACGGCAGGTCTTGTGTAGTGTTCCAGGTGTGCAGTAATTAGTTCCTGACCAAGAAAGGACAACTGCGAATCAGTAAGGCTCACTGATGCATGTGGGGAGTGAAGGCTAGCCCATCTGGTCATCTGGTCCAATCCCACAGTAGAGCTACTGTGGTTTTGAAAAAGTGATGCTGACTCTGATAAAAAGGGGTCAGAACACACACTGCACCACTCAGAGCTGTTTCAGAATGCGGGACCTACTCAATATTAGACAGGTGGTGTTTATGTTATTATTGATTGGTGTATGTTCATAAGCATCCACAAAGCCCGCCAAATGAGTGAAACTCACCTTCTTAAAGGTCTACCTACTGCTGAGGTGTTCAATACCACACACACTTGCATGGCCCCTAGGATCCCCCTGCCCAAACTCAAGCCTCAGGTAGAGGGACACTGTCACTAATATCCCCTAAACCAATTGCCTGACAATTCTTAATCCATCAGGATGTTACATATGTGTTTTTACAAGACTGTTTCATGCTATGAGCTTTGCCATCAGTGTAGGCAAGCAGCAAATAGCTGGGACAGATGTTCTTCACAGCATGGACCACATTCCCTATGCAGTGTCTGCAGCACTTGCAGCTATTTGGTCAGATAAGATGATTAGTCCACACCACACACACACAGTCCCATATGCTGTGTGTGAGAGAGAGGCTAAAAATGTCACACTTTGGCTTCTCTTAGGCACAGAACATTTCACAGTCCCCCTTAGGCAAGGGGTGTTGTTGAGTTTTTACTTTGCTGATGTTTGTGAATGTGTTTTTATTATATGCACTGACTTATCCAGTTTATTCAGCTGCACCCACATTACATGATGTAGGCACCTGCTCAACTAACGATACTTCTGAAATGAAGGATATTTTGGTCAGTCCAGGACCATTTGCCCTGACAAATTCAACTCAAGAGCACACTGGTGTGAAAAGAAGTCCCCAAGAGCCCTGAACTTTCATAATAGGATATGCAGGTAGGTCTTGTAACTGAAAACTCAGAAAGATATTGGACAAATTTGACCCATATAGCATGTTAGGAAAAGCCTTTGCTCTCCCAAAAGAACATCAGAGCAAAATTGCGGGTTGTCAAAGAGCATACTGGCAAAAACCAGGACTTTTGAAATAATTACTGTAGATGTTTGACCACAGTAACAATGTGTGGCATAGACCAAAGACAGCTTCGGGAGAAAGAAATCTTTATCAGCTGTGAAGCATAGTGTTGTACATGTTGTAGTTTGAAGTTGCTTTGCTGGGCAACATGAAATGATTGATATGAATTTTGAATCACATCAAAGAGTGTTTGAAGATAATACGATACCATCTGTTCGAAAGTGGACCTTTCCTCATGACAGTGATCCTAAGAACACAAGACCATCAAGGAAAGTCTCAAGAAGACAAAATTAACATATTGTGTGGGATTGGAAAACAGCAGTATGCAAGGAGTAGGCAGTGGTGGCCAAGTGGTTAGGATGTTGTCCTTAGGTCCTGAAGGTCGCAGGTTCAAGTCCTGGCCTGGGCACCACTGAGGTTCCCCTGAGCAAGGTAACATCCCATTACACTGCTCTCCAGGTACTCTTGACAGCTGCCCCCTGCTCCACATGGGATGGGTTAAATACAGAGGGCACATTTTGTTGTGGCGCTTGAGTGTGTTCACAATGACAAATAGTCACTTTATAAATAAAACTTTACTATAACAACTTTCAAATATCAGGTGAAGGAATTTTGCATGAATAAGTGTTTACAAATTTCAGTAAGCTGAAGAGACTGGTGGACAATTATGCAATATCTAAGAAGTTATGCAATAGTGGCAATACAAGCTATATTTTCACATGATTCATATAGATTTTATACACAGAGATTATGTGGATTATGTGTAGATGAAGATTATATTAATTATATACATTGAGATTATATAGATTATATAGCTGGAGATGGGTATTTTAAGTGATGACACTGAGGTGTTCATAGACCTCACAGCACCATTATCCCTGAAATACTCCACCACCTGAAAAACATGTGGTCACTGGGGGTCCTGTGGTGGTCCTTTTTCACTAATGAAGTGGTAGATGTGGCCTGACAACAGATGGGCTACAGTCAGTATTTGTCTACTAAGTGCATCTAGGTGTTTCTGATTAGAGTGTAAGTGCAAGGTGTGGGTACCTAGTAAGCTGGTGTGTAAACACTGCCTCTTCTTACTGTTCGAAAATATGAACCTGCGTGACGTAACCAGCAATTAATCTTTTTACCAGATGATTAATGGACATGGGGAGGAGATGAACTGTGACAAGGGGACTTTGTTTGCTTGGTACACACACACACACACACACACACACACACACACAGTCAGAGCATGGTCGGCAGGAAAAACCTGTCGTCTCTTGTCTGCTGGTATCATTGTGAAGTTGCTCTGTACAGTGAGCTAGTGAGGCTTCTGTACATGCAGAGTCAGCAGTTTTCCTCTTCAGTACAGAGATAGAATGAGTGTGTATGTGTGTGTGTGGCGGGGGGGGGGGGTTGCGTGTATCTGTGTGTGTGCATGTGCCTGTGTGTGTGGAGTGAGTGTGAGGTAGGGAGGAAAGCAACTTTTCATTCAAACAAGTTTTCATATAAATTAATATAAAATGAAATCTCAAACTCAAAAAATTTGGAACGGGGCAAAGTAAGAGTTAAAAGTCACTCTGTCACTGCCATTTAAAAGTCTGCTGCTGAATGAAGAAATACAAAAATAAAACTCTATTTGCAAAGAGTACGCCATATATTAGCTCTATACAGAAACACTGCAGAGTTCTCTGGGTCCAAGCTCATCTCAGATAGACAGAAAGACAATGAAAACATGTGCTGTTGTTCAGCCTGTTTTCAGGAAAAAGAGACAGCAAGTTCTCTTTGCCAAAGATGAAAAAGACCATCCAGACTGCATCCATGGCAGCCTTGACATGGCTTCACAGACACAGAGTGCATATGCTTGACTGACTTAAAATATGATAAAAATTCTTTCAAATTCTTTACTCTTTAATTTACAAAACCTTTTTTAGGCCATTTGAAGACACCAGCTGCCCTTTGCTTTCATAAGGAGTGAAACTGCTTGGGGAAACTTTTTTTTTTCAGAAATACGCAGCTTTGCTCTGACAGTGACAATATATATTTTTAAATATACTGTATATACTCACATTTTTAAAATAATAATATAAATAAAATGTATTACTGACTTCACATGGAACACAATTCTACCCATTTTAATGCACAGTTACTGCTTAATTGCTAAATTAAAATTATTAGAAAAACTATAGTTTTCTTTTTGTACGTAAGGTATAGTACATGTTTTTATATTGTTTTACTATTTTTCAATATGTTAAACTCAGCAACTTAGCAGAACACTGTAGCATAAAGTATGTAGAGGCTGTGTAACTTACTTTACATTTACATTACATTTACATTTACATTTATTCATTTGGCTGACGCTTTTATTCAAAGCGACTTCCAGGACAGAGGAAACAATCAAGCGTTCGCATTGCATAGATCAACACTGAGAGTGGTGCTACACGGAGACCAACACATTGCTGGTGGTTGTAAGATAAATAACAGACGCAATATCTTTAGAGCATACTTTCACCTAGAAAATCAACAAATGTGATTCATAATGTAAACATGATATTATATTGTTATATACTTCTAAAGTACAGATGTTCTGTATTAAGAAAACCGAGTTATTCTAAAAGTAAAAATGAGCAAAAATTGAACACATATCTGTAGTTTTGGGAGTTAAAGCAGAACCTAATCCTCAGCCAAACACGAGACTTACTCAAGTCATCTGCCAGGGAGATGTTGGTGAAGGTTCCATCGTCTTCATCCACTTCTGCCTCCATTATTTCACTTGTGTACACGTGTACTTCCAGCAAGAACAAAACAACCGCTGTAGTTTATCAAAGCAGTTTCTTCTGTCTGTCTGTCTGTCTGTTTGTCTGTACCCTCTCTTTCTCAAACACACACGCAACGCACTCTTATGGGACACCTGCAGCTGTCGAGCCGCACCCCTCTCAATTATTCACCATCTCTACGGTAACAGGCCGGACCTGCAGGGCAGCTCAGGTGACACTGTGGCCGTGACAGTCGAGCGGGCCTGAGGCAGTGCCTGGCAACAAAGGAGTTCAAAGTTCACCTTCTCTTTGAAGAAAGGAGTCTTTCTGCAGCAGCGTCTCATTTTTAACTATGTGAAACATTAACCACAAAAAACACAGACTCTTTACACACAAACACACACACACACATACTAACACACACACACACACACAAACACACACACACACACAAACACACACACACACACAAACACACAAACACACACACACACACACACACAGCCTAAATATCTTTATCACTGCATTTTGGTCACTGAGATTCACACATGAGGCAACTTTACCACTGTTAATCTAATCCACAGAATTAACAGAAGAGAAAAAAACATATTTGAGGTGAAAAAAGTGAAAGTGACGATTTGTCATTGTGAACACACTCAATCACACACAGTGCATCACAACAAAATGTGACCACTGCATTTAACCCATCACACATGCACACGTGGAGCAGCAGGCAGCTATCAGCAGCGCCTGGGGCCTAGTGTAGTGGGATCAGACCAGACAGGCTAGCCTTCATGCCCCACATGCATCACTGAGTCTTGGGTGCCCATGACCCAGTTGCTCTTCCTTTGATCACTTTTGGTAGGTACTAACTACTGAACACCTGGAACACTCCATAAGACCTGCCATTTTGGAGATGCTTTAAAGATCTACCCATCACAACATATACTGTTGTTGCTGGAATAAAACCTTGTATTCCTATTTTTTTAGCCATAATTTCCAGCTTTACATTATGCCAGTATTTCATGGTAAAAGAACCAATAGAACATGGTTAAAAACTTAGTTACATTGATTTAAAGGTCAAGACATTTCTTTATTTTTCACTTTTCCCTGGTTTGTAATACTATTTCCATCAAAATGGTAGATATAATACCTGCTCACTGGTGGTCCTGTAGAGGTCCTGACCATCCATGAATGGGGTAAAGTGGGCCAACTAAAAAAGCAGAGAAGTAGATGGATTGAAGAATGTGGAAAAATATAAATTTTCTATAGATTTTATCTTAATGTGAAACATTAAATGTTTCATTAAGAAACGTTCATAACGTTTTCTTTCAGGAAGCCTATTTTATTTGTTTTGACAGAAAAATGAAAAAGTTCTTCAGCAAGTGCCCTTTAGATATTGCGCACTACGGACTCAGTGTCACAACAGTCCCAGGATGCTGCATGTTGCTGTTTTCAGGGGACTGCTAATGTAATTGCTCACAATTGGAACTTTCCCTCATTACAAAGACATTTACCAGCAGGAGAATTAAGGTTGTGGTGGTGAGCCCTTTAAACCCTAACCAATAATGGGATATCTCCGGGGCATAAGCTAAACACAGAAATAGGAGAAGCAACCCTCCATTCCAACCTTTCCATTCCAAACAATCAGCAGAACTAAAGCTACATTAAACAGGTAGTTTAGTAGGTCAACTAGTTTGTAAAGAAAATGCATGTGATTCAAAATGATAACAATGTGATATATACAGGAAGGTCACATCCAGCAAAATGCCACTTAAGTCCAGTAACTTTAGTAACTATAGTAACTTTCTCTTTCTGCTGTAGCTCATCTCTGCAACATATAAATTAACACACTTTTATTTGTGTTCAAATTATCCTCACATGTTCACAGTGGTCAGATTCAGAATAAAAGGAAATGGTCGAAAAAATAATGATGACATAAAAATGGAAAATAATATAAATGTAAAAAAATGTATTAAATTATTTGAAACACTCTGCCAAAAGATATGTAGCTAAGCTACCAGCTAGCTACAGCAAAATGTAGTTCAACTACTACTAGATCAATCACATCTAGTTCACTACTCTCCAACACTGATAATGTTACAGCTTATGGGACATCGCCCTCTTCTGACCTAGAAATTACCATTGTGCCAAGCAACCACAACCTCTAAATGTAAAGGACCATGCACAGCAGCAACTGCTGATGCCTTTCAACTGTTGTAAGTTTACATAGAGTGAAAGAC
The DNA here is from genome assembly GCA_037974385.1 of Arnoldichthys spilopterus. Taxonomy (NCBI): domain Eukaryota; kingdom Metazoa; phylum Chordata; class Actinopteri; order Characiformes; family Lepidarchidae; genus Arnoldichthys; species Arnoldichthys spilopterus. Next base: position 4,058,328 of record JBBPDA010000145.1, read on the forward strand.
ATGCACGTGTGTGTATGTGTGTGTGTGTACACAGACAGGTTTAACTGTAATGAGCTTGCAAATGAATTGTAATGATGCTGATAGACAGAACAAATGAGATTAATGACACACAGATTACTTTCTGAGAGAGAGAGAGAGAGAGAGAGAGAGAGAGAGAGAGAGAGAGAGAGAGAGAGAGAGAGAGAAAAAGAGCGAGAGAG
>JBBPDA010000145.1:4068617-4095428 GCA_037974385.1 Arnoldichthys spilopterus
CTGATCAGCCATAACATTAAAACCACCCAAAACTGAGTAGATCCCTGCCGTGCTGCCGAAACAGCTCTGTTCTTGCACCTTTCTATCTATTTTTCTTGCTTCCAGGACACCAACTCCAAGAATATTTCCCCCCACCCTGACAGGTGGCACTGTAATGAAATATGTCCATAGTCAATGTTATTTACTTCACCTGTCAGTGGTGTTAATGTTGTGGCTGATTGGTGTATATGCCATTATGAATGTGCCTCCAAAATATCATAAAGATCAGCTGTTCACAAAGGCAGGTACTGGCTGCAGAAAGTTGATTAGCTATTGACAGTCATTCTGCTGAGCAAGCAAAATTGAACTTTAGGTGATGTGAGGTAAAGTATCCAAGTAAAAACAAAACAAATAGCAGATTTTAAGCAGTTTTTGAGATATTAAAATGTGTCAGTTGCAGTGATCCTTACTGATGAATTTTGACAAGTATCCAAAGAACATGGTAGTGACGCAGGGCGCAGACCTTTGTGAAGTGTGCACCTTTGCATCTTTGCAAGAACTTGGCACAGGCATCTTCTGGGACATTGAAATGTATCAGTTGCAGAACCCATTATGGATGAAATTTGGCATGCTTCCAAAACATGTTGTAAGGATGCTGTGTGTCACATTTTGTGATGTTTGAACCTTTATGGCAGAAGATATTGCTAGTGAAGCATTCGGTTTCCATTGATGTTATTGAGTTGGTGGTGCTACTCCACAAATGAGTCATGTTGAGCTTGAGTTCTGCCCCTTCTGGAGGCCAACTTGCCATACAATTTTCATAATTTTTGGCTTACAGTTATCTGCTGTAATCAAGCCAAGTTTCATGTAGATGTGTGAAGCCTAAGTATATGATATCACTGACCACAGCAGAAAAAAAAATGGAAGGAAAAAAAATATACTCTCTCTCTCTCTCTCTCTCTCTCTCTCTCTCACACACACACACACAAACACACAAACACTACATGGCTGAATGCTGTAGTTTATTATGAAACTATGTAGGCTACATAAATACACAATTTCATTTAAAAAATATAGCAAAAATATAGTAATAACTACACTGCACTGGGTTAAAGGAGTTGAGCTAATAATTTAAGGCCCTTGAAGCTTATGAAAGCCTGGAAATAAATCAAAAACAAGGAAAGGATTATAAAATATTTTAAGTAGTGTAACAATGATGGTATAATTATAACCTTTTAGCTTGTTAAACCGGCCACAACTTCCTTTACCAAATGAGGAACTGGTGTGTGACAAAAAACACATACACAGGCTACTGCTCTGCAGCTAAAGGACCTGACGTTACAACACAATAGGCACCTGACAACAAAGACAGCAGCAACGTATACATCTGCCATAAATAAGCTCCTCTGCACATGCACACTAACACACTACTCCTTACAGTTGTAGCCTGCTGACCTACTGAACATACACTAGCTCTAATAACATGGCTGTTACACATGCTGACAATACATGGCAGTCTGGTGTGGTTTCATATACTGAATAAGCACATAGCAATTATTTGATTGTACATGTTGTTGCTGTCACATCAAAATCTCTTGACTCATAATTCTTCTTAAACCTCTTGAAAACACCAGTTGCTCTTTACATTGTGTAAATGTTTACTGGCAGGGAAAATGTGGGAAGGGGTGAATAAGCAGTGCTCTCCCCCTCCCACAGCCACGGCTGCAGTGCTCTTGGGAAAGGCACTTAACCCGCTATCTGCCCACTGGGTGCTGTAGATGTGCAGCCCACTGCTCCTGCCCATGGTGCATGTACACTGGTGTCATGTTGAATTGACGTGAAAGTGACTATATGCCATTGTGAACACACTCAAGCACCACAAAATATGACCTCAATTAACCCATCACACGTGCACACGTGGAGCAGCTATCAACAGCACCCGGGGAGCATTGTAGTGGGACGGTACCTTGCTCAAGAGTACCTCAGTGGTGCCCGCGCTGGGACTTGAACCTGTGACCTTCAGGTCCCAAGAGTAATGTCCTATCCACTGCCCTGGATGGGTTAAATGCAGATGACAAATTTACTGTTCACGACGTGAGAGCCACATAATTTATTATAAAAAGTAACAGAAATGGTCCAAATTTACTTGGAATAGAGTAGAATTGGGACTTGAGTCAGTGACTCTTGATGACTGACTTGCAACTCAACTTGGAGTGGTGTCTTGTGAAACAGCATGAGAGAAACAAACAAACAATTAAACTGAACAAATGGGACTGGCAACTTTAGTGTGGTAATGGTTTCCATGTTCTTATGTGTCTGTCAGTCATATGTAATCCATACAGCTTCATGTTCAAAACAACTTCAAATAAGGACCCTGTCTTAATAAAACAAGGACAGACAGCATCACTGAAGCAAGGCACTGCTCGTTTGAACCTTTCAAAAGCTTTTTTGACTGCTAATGACACCTTCTAGTGGAAAACTAGTTTGCCTGCTAAATGTGAGCTACAAGTCAGGTGCTTCCCATACACCAACCAGCCATAACATTAACACTAATGACTGGTAAAGTGAACATTGACAGTTTAGTTATTTTATTACAATGGCACTTGTCAGGGAGATGGGATATATTAGGGACCATGTGAACAGTCCGTTTTTGAAGTCCATGTGCTAGAAGCAGGAAAAATGTATATGTTCAAGGATCTGAGCCACTTAGAAAAGGGCTTTATTGCAATGGCTGGACGATCAGAGGATCTCCAAAACAGCAGGTCTTGTGGAGTGTTCCAGGTGTACAATAGTTAGTACCTACCAAAAGTGATCCAAAGAGGAACAACAGGTGAATCAGCAACAGGGTCATGGGCACCCAAGGATCACTGACGCATGTGGGAAATGAAGGGTAGCTCGCCTTGTCTGATCCCACAGAAGAGCTACTGTGATTTAAAAATTGTTTCAGCAGCATGAGGGACCTACTCAGTATTAGGCAGGTGGTGTTAGTGGCTAATCAGTGTATATAAACAGATTTACCAGCAGATTCTAGATGTTTTACCTCTTTCCTTTTATGAATTGTGCAGTATTGTATGTGTCTGCCACACCGAAGGCTCTTCTGTCATAAAAGGCTCAGGTTGAACCTCACTTATTTTTGCAGGGGTTTACTTTGGTACATTGCATTACATTGGCCTTGTTTGCAGAATGACCAAAATGCATTTCCCTTGTTAACCCCAGCTGTTTCCAACAAATCTCACAACTTTACCTATTAGATAGTCACCATTCCCCCTTGTTAAGAAAACAACAAATTCCTTACTGGCTATAGAATTCCCATTGGTGATGGGAGACTGATGATATTTAAGCTGTTTTCAGGTGTATTATTGTAAAATGTTTTGACTAGAATAAAATGCTCAGTTTCCTGGGTCAACAATTTGATCCTCTGGGTTGGAAATTAAGGCTAGAGGTGTAGATCCAGGAACTTCAGGAGAGTTACTAAGTGCACTGTAGTGGAACATAATGAACAGAGAGAGAGGAAGAGAGAGGGAGAGAGAGGGAGGGAGAGAGAGAGGGAGGGAGAGAGAGAGGGAGAGAGAGAGGGAAAGAGAGAGAGAGAGAGCAAGAGAGAGAATGGAGGTAGAAAAGAGGTGGGCAGAGGGTACTTTTTTACTTGGGAGTGATGTCAGAGAAAGAGAGCGAGTATGAGAGAGAGAATATGTGAACAACATTCCAGACATTCCAACAGCACTCAGCAGACTGAACAAGACAGTAGCACCACAACACCCCTCCAACACACACGGTCCTCTGTTACCATAAACTGAGTACAACTACACTATTTCTGTGGCGTTCACACGCTTTCCTCTGCACTTACACATACAGACGTGTTACATTTCGCTCCAAAGTCGTGGGCGGACCCTCTAAATTCCATTCTGTTCAGAACACAATGGCATCTTTCACAATTAGAAGAATGTCATAAGAGACTGGATGCTCACACATAGCATGAACCCAAACAGGAGCAGACAAACACCGTGGGCACAGAATATGCCTACACTGCCACTGGGAATCCTCTACTCTCATTCACTGTGTTTAATCTGTGTAGAGAATGAGGGCGCGCGGTAAATCAACACTCACTACAAAACCTTCAGGACAGACTACATCTTTTACACGAGAACAGACTCCTCTTCACTGTCTGCTTCCCGTTTGCATGTAGTGGTTATGGATACGTCAGAACAATGTTTTGTTTTGCTCTGAATGTGTCAATGACCACATGCCTGCATTAAGAATATGATGATCACTGGTGTGCAGTAGATCAGGGGAGGAGACAACCAGTGCTAGGATGTACCTTTATATTTTGAGTAGTGTAACTGATTAAAGTGAAACTGAGTGATTACTTTCAGGCTTCTAAATGTTATATTACAACTGCTTACATCTAAATCCTAGGTAAAACAGCTCTAGTCATCACACACTCTGATTTTATGACCACATCCCACAAATGTTTGGTATTTATAGTGGCAAAACAGGCACATTTAGATCTTTTCTGGACAGTCTCAGAAAGTTCTAGAAAGTTCTAAAAGATTCCAGAAAGTTCTAGAAAATTCTTAAAATAAAAATTTCTGGACAGTTCTCATAGTTCGAGAATATTCTGGAAGTCTATTTAGCATTTAAATCGAATGGAGATTGTTCTTAAAAATGTTTCAAAATGTCATTGTCCTGACCACAGAAGCAAAGTTTCTGTGGAACAACAGCCACTTTCTAGGCACTTCTTAGACATAAGGGATTGGGAAAACACTGGAAGACAAATAAAACAGAACTCTGTTACGTAGTGTTATTTGTCACAAACACAGCACACAGTGCACCACAACGAACCACTGCATTTAGTCCAGGATTTGAACCATTGACCTTCATGTCACAGAGGCAGCTCCCTAAAAGTTACACCACCACTGCCTCACTTGCTTAATTACTTCTTCTACTACTTCTTCTTTTGTCTGTGTGAAAATCTTAATGGGCAATAGTGTTGTCAAGTGAATGCAGCGCGCTTGGTGCAGCGGCCCAAGCTCACAGGACAACTGAAGAGGCAGGCAGCCATGGTAGACCTGCTTATACAGTGACCCCGTTAAAACGAGACAAGTAAATCTGCATTATGTGGTTAGTGATAATAGGCACTGTGATAAAAAAAATCTGAGAAGTTGTCTTGACCCAGTACACTATAATAAACACAGATCAGCCATAACATTAACACCACTGAGAGGTAATGTGAATAGCATTGACTGTATTTTAGTAAAATGGAACCTGTCAGGGGGGTGGGATATGTTAGGCAGTAACTGAACAGTCAGTTCTTGAAGCTAATATGCAGGAAGTAGGAAAAATCAGTGGGTTTTAAGTAGTGTTCCAGGTAAGCAGTATGTAGTACCTACCAAAAGTGATTAAAGGAAGCACAACTAGTAGACTGGTGACAGGGTAATGGGCACCTAGGTGTCATTGATGTATGCATACATGTGTATATGTACAGTCAGAGCTGTTTCAGCAGAATGAGGGGAGTTAAGACTTTGTAAGACCTTTTTAAGACCATTCGGAATTAAATTTAAGACCAATTTCACATCCACACTGGTAAAAAAGAAGAAATTATATATTTTAAAAAAATCTTAGTCCTAGAAATACTGACAATAAATTATTCACAATTATCTCCTCACTTTTAAACTCAAGAAGAGTGAAGAGATGGTCATGTTTAGAGTCCTGGGAAAATCTTAAAACTGTGCAAAGGCCTGTGTGTTTTCTGGAGAATTTTAGCTGTGATTTCATGTTTTTCTGTTTTCTCATATGACTTTACAGTCTTTATAACTTTAGTTGGGCTTCAGCTTGTTTTTAACTGATTTAGCTGAACACTAAATGCACGATGCATCTTGAGCCAGCAAACTTGCACTGAGCCATACACACTAATGTGAAGTCAAATAAATGGACTTTAGAAAACCTTATGAAATGCCACATTACTTTAAAAACATCCATTTTAATTTATGGAGATAAAGCAGGTGGCAGTTTATATCAGCTATCACTCCTGTCTTAGTCTCGTTTTTAGTCTTATTACAGTGTGTTATACCTGGACTACTGAAAGAAAGAACTACAACACAGAACCAATACACACTCTGCCATCATAGAAGTTTGAGAAAGTAAATAAAAATTGCATTAAAACATGTACATGTTGACTTTTAAGACTTTTTACGACCTAGTGCATAAAATCTGAATGTTTTTAAGACATTTTAAAACCTTAAATTTAGATTTTTTTTGTGTCTTTTTAAGACTTTTTCAGACTTTGAAGAAACTATGTGCACGGTAATAGGCAGGTGGTGTTAATATTATGGCTGATCAGTGTAGCTATTTATGCATTAATACCAGCATTAAAACAAACGTTTAGAAATAACGCAATAGTTACTCTCTGTAGTAATTAATTGCTTATTTTCAGTAATTTGTGTAATGAATGACTACAACATGCTTCATCAAATGTGTACAATATGCCTCATTGAGTGATACTTAGCAAACTGTACAACGCTCATGCAACGTAGTGTATAAAATATGTCTGCCAATGCTGTGCCACACACGGCCCCGAGATCAGCATTTGAAGTAAAGAAACTTTCCCATTAATCTCTGGTAGTAAAAACACGTGAGTGTCGATCCGCTGAAGTGCGATCCACTCCGGGTTTTAATCGGGGTCGGGTTTCACTCAGCTGGGGTTACGGTTTGTTTTCAAACCCGTATTTAGGAAAACCGCACTCCTATTGGCTGATAACGTCCCGCCTCCTGCACCCGGTTTGGCTAGTAGTGCCACTGCATCCTCCAATTGGCGGATGGCTCGTGAGTACAAACTCCTAGCCAATCCGAGCGCAGCTGGGCGGTGTTGGCGGAAAGCGGGTGGGGAAAAAACCCCAAACGCTCTCGGCTTGTTGTCCTGATATCACTCCGCTGCCATGGAGGAGGGGAACGCTTGATTATGGTGATGGTGGCAAGTGTGTGGACTTTTTTTCCGCTTTCTTCTTCTCTTGTCGGAGAAGCTGCACACCTGGAGCATTTTTTTGGCCACGAAGACAAACTAGAATAAGACAAGAGCGAGAAAACTAATGACATGCAAGTTCACGAAACTACTGTGGAGCGCGTTCGCTGCAGACGCACAAACTTTTTCGGGCGCCTCTCGACGAGGACAGGACGCGCGGGCGAGAGGCATCAGTGTGCGCTGGTGGCGCCGGCAGCGGTGGTGATGACGATGATGATGATGAAGATGGTGGTGATGGTGGTGGTCGCGAGTAACCTCCGGATGTCTCGCGCGTTGGGGGTGAGAGTGTAGCCTTCCGGCAATCGAGAGAGGGGGGTGGGGGAGGGAGGGTTGGAGGGGTTTTCGGGGGTGGGGGGGCGCAGAGACGGTGGACTGACCCCTGGTCCTCTCACGTTACTTTCTGTGTTGGAGCGATTAGTGGATGGTGCACACGGCGATTTTGCCCCTCTCTGCTTTGTGAGTGCTTGGAGAGGGGAGAAAAAATAAATCTCCCCAAGTCCCGGCTCTTTCTCTCCGGCTCCCTCCCTCCCTTCCCCCCGATCCCCCGGCCAAAGCGAGCCGATTTTGGAGAGGGGAGAGAGGGGAGAGAGGGAGTGAGTAAAGGGGGTGGTGGGGGGCTGTTAAGAAGCTTTTGAGCAAAAACAAAACAAAGTTCTTCCCTAAACGTTGTGCCGTGCAGCCGCGCACAGATGATGGGAGATTTCGCCAGCCCTGCCACCGCGAACGGCGGCAGCCTGTGCATTAACAGCGCCGTGACTCTGAACGCTGCTAGCGGCGGCGGCGCTGCTAACAGCGGCGGCGCCGTGAACAGCAGCACTAGCACCGGCGTCCCCAAGCACAGCACCGTGGTGGAGAGACTCCGGCAGAGGATCGAGGGCTGCCGTCGGCACCACGTCACCTGCGAGACGCGCTACCAGCAAGCGCACGCCGAGCAGTTGGAGATCGAGCGCCGGGAGACCGCGGCGCTTTACCAGCGCAGCCTGGAGCAGAGGGCGAAGAAGGCGGGCGGCGGCGGCGGCAGCAAGCAGGGCAAGCAGCAGCAGGAGGACGCATCCTCCGCCGCAGCCGAGCAAAGGAGCAGCACGCTGATAGCGGTGAGTTTTCGCACCTTATGTGGATCCTACACGCTCTTATCGTTCGCTATCTGGCCTGATATGCTGTGGGTGCATGTGCAATTGCAACCGTGCAACTAACATGGAAGGGGTGTTGACTGTCAAACTTTTTCCTCGCTCAAGGGTTTTTCCTCCCTTGATAATGGTAGGGAGCACCAGCCACACGCTGCGCGTCCCGTGGATTGTTTCAGCCCCGTGCAGTCGCTCGCGTTTAGTGGTTTGCGTGCTGTGGTGGAGCTTTTCTCCACTTTTTCCCCACTCTACAGCCAGATGCCCTGCTTCAAAAGTTGTGGAGTCTGTACACATGCAGGGCTGTGATGTCACCCTCAGCTCTCCTCCTACTTACAGCGCACTGCTCTCTGCAAACTCGTTTTACACGTTTTTGGGGAGAACGTTTCTCTAAACAGTTTGCGCCGGAAAACCGTCTGTATTTTGCACTTTTTTTCTGCTGTCAGTCCATGACAACTTTATTTAGACTTTGCTGTTTGCATATGACACCTGAAACTACTCCGTACCTCCACACCAGCTTGTCTTTCTGGAGGTCCTGCTTGTTTTTGTATAAGTGCTCAGGGTCATGTCTGGCTTTTCCGACCCTTTATCTAGTCGCCTTCATGAAAAGATAGCAAGGGTAAAGCTGAATGTACACAAAATAAGGGCGAAGAAGTGAAGCTCCCGTCTTCTTGCCCAGAAAAAAAAGTAATAAATACAAATTTTTCATCACAACACTGCAGCGTTGAGTGTAAAACACGTGTAGTAAATACGAAAAATACGTTGATTACCGGAGGTGGTGGGGTCTTATAAACTACCTGTTCTAAAAAAATATTTACTTATGGCACATTTCACCGAAACTGCGGAATAATTGTGGATAGTTCTGTTAAAAAAAACGCTGCTTTGTTTTTGTGAGGGCCTCTTTAAATTGTTCCGTTCCACCTTAAGTGGCGCCACAAGCTACACACTGGCTGCACGCTTTTAAGGTGGAACGGAAGAGTTCGAATTGGAGGCTAACTTCCGCCTCGGCGAGCGAGCGGCTAATGCTGCTAAATAAACACTTCTGTCATTTATGTAGCACTACTCCCACCTAGTTCATAGTGGAAATAAAGTGTCGAACTGGTGGGTGGGTGGTGGGGACGACGACGACTGGAGGTGAACCTTTCTTTAAGCTGGCAGGGCTTTGCTAACTCAGTGCCGCTAAAGGGGAGTAAACGGGGGGCATTTTCTGCTACGGCGACCTTTGCCCGCATCTTCTCTCGCGTGTAAGCTGCGCCTTTTCAGCGTCGGTGGGTGGTCGGTTGCCCTGTGAAAACGTGGAGTGCCTTTCTCGCAGTCTTTGTGCGGTGTAAAGGCGACTGACGGTGGCAATGCTAACACTGAAGGAGGACCTCCCTCTGAGCAGTGTGGACATTTACACCGAGCCCGGCCATTAACTGGTGGCCAACAGACGCCTCACATTGAAGGGATCGCTGCTTAAAGAGACAGCAGCCCCGCTTTCTGTCGGGGATTTCTCTTTCTCGAGCCTCGGCGCGGCAGCTAGGTGGCTGTATCAAGTCGGTTTAAGGGTCCCGAGCTGCCGCTTCGTCTTGGCCAAGCCCCACAGAGCCCTCCACTAAAAGAGGGAGAAGACTGATCATCACAGACCCTTGTTAACCAGTCCCCTGTCACACTGAACCACTGTCTGCCTCATGTGCCCTGTTCCAGTTTTTCCAGTGTTTTACAGCTGAATAAATGAGATGCACAATGGTATTGAAATCATATTGGCAGATATTTGCTTGAAAAAAATATTGAATCAGGCAAATGTTTAAACTTAACTATTATTTTAAAATTAATATTTTATCATACATAAATTGGGCTGTAGATGAGCAGCATGTTTAGGTGATGATGAGATACAAACCTAAAATGCCTAATAAAACCTAATTATTAAGCTCAGAAATTAGGTATTAATTTAAAATATACATTTGAAAATAAAAATATGTGTAAATGGCAATTAATGTTCTTTCAATTTCCGGTAGATGTCCCAATTTCTGCATTTTTACACTTTTTTTTAGCAGAAATGTTCTTGGAAAAATATAAAATATCAGCATTGACCTTCAGATTCCACATTGGTGCATTCCTAGAAATAATCAGCTGGTTAGTTTATATACGCATATACACTTAAGTATATCCTATCACAAATTTTTAAACACACAATCATGATCCAGATTTCAAACTTTTTTTCAGATTTGAAATGTACGGTTCAGAATATTCAGCACAGTCAACAAGCAGGCAATCATTCTGTTGGGTTCTGAATGTAGAAGTGGTCTACGGTTATTACTAACCCTCAAAGGTTTTTGTGAACTTTGTAGATCGTAGACGTTTTCAAGGTTGATCACGATATGAAATCGATATGAAACCCCTAGTTATGTTTGGTCAGGAACTTCTACATCGTACTAGTTTCTAGATTGTCAACCTTCACCAATCTATGGTGTACAGTTTGGAAAAATTGTGTTTTTGTTTATGTGTGACTTATATGCAGGAGGTGTACAAAATAAACACAAAATATGTTCAAACATCAAATAAAGTGTAGGGACACCATTTGTCTTCAGAACAGTGTTCTGCAAACAGAGTTTAATGGGATATTGGGCCATTCTCCAAAAACAAAAGTCTTCAGTTTTTTGAGGAATGAATGGAAGCGGAAATCCGCTTCACGCTTTGTGCTCTAGAACTTGCCATAAAGGCTTAATGTTGTTTAGATCTGCTGATTGCGAAGGTCATGGAAGGATTTTCCCTCATTCTGCTTGGCCCCAACTCCTTGAACCAGTATCTGCACTAAAGATTGCACTGGTACTGTAAACTGGTGTTAAGATAAAACAGAGGGCAGGGAAGTCTGTAGTCCTAATGATGCCCACAAGATAGCTGCCCATACTAATTTGGATCTGCTACCATGTTTAACAGCTGGCACCAGATTGTGGGTTGAAGACTTTGCTCAAGGTTAAGCAAGAAGGTAACTGACCTTTGGATCTTATTCGTTTTTCCATTGTTCAAGGATCTAGGTTTTGTGTTCAGTACCTTGGGGAGGGGGGTAGTTTTACAAAGCATGGTGGCCTAGTATTTAGGACCTTGCTTTTGTGAACAGAAGGTTGCAGGTTCAGGTCCCAACCACTGAGGTGCCCTTAAGCAAGGCCCACTACACTGCATTTCATAGTGAAGTGATTATTTGTCATTGTTAACACACTCAAGTACCACAACGAAATGTGGCCTGTTAGTTGCCCATTAGTTGCCCATTGCTCCATGTGTGCACGTGTGATGATTTAAATGCAGAGGTTACATTTTGTTGTGGTGCACTTTGTGTATAATCGAGTGGGTTCACAATGACAAATAAATCACTTTTACTATCACTCAGTTAGCCAGATTACTTCAACCCAACACAGAGTACTGAAAAAAGGAATGAGCCTCAGGTCTTTTCCTATTGGATAGGCTTGACTTTGGGCTTCACTTATCTGGCTCTGTTTTTTTTTGTTCTTGATTCTGATTATTTTAGAACGACATCCTTGATATTCAATTTGAGCTTTTTGAAATTCATATTATAGGTATTTTTTGTTGAGGCTGTCAAAAAGGTGCTAATTCAGCTGTGTGGTCGTTTTTCTGGCTGCATTTTTGTTGTTTTGTCTGCTCCAGCTTTTTCTTTTGGTAAGGATGCAGTTTATACAAGTAAGTTGTGGTGATTTAACAGCCTGTTTCCCTTGAAAGTCTTTGTGATCAGTGCACCTGCCCTGAACATACAAAACAATTGACCTCTTTGACCCCTTAGCCTCATGTTGCTTTGAAAACTATCAGAATACTCACTGAAGCATAATTAACAGCCTTTGTAAGTATGATTGTTACTGTACCATTACTAAAAAGCTCACTTTTCTTGTGCGGTTTTTTGGTTATTCTCTCCAAAACCAATACCTGTTGGTGAGTAAGTGTTGATGCCTACACTGTGAGCATGAAATTTACAGTAAATGACTAAGAACAAAGCATCATGGGTCTGTTTGCTACTGTGTATGGCCTGTTTACAGTAACATTGGCTGATTCCAGAGGCATACTGTATGGAAACTGGTTCCTGGGCATGGCATTCATCTAATGTGGCCTCAGTTGTCATTTAAAAGGCTTGTTATGCATTTGGATACTGTTCATTTAATTCAAACTAATTATGAATAAACCAAATGACAACTGCTAATTATTTTATCAGCCATTGTTTGATCTAAAGCATTGGCTGTGAGTCCTGACTTGTCAAAATGCTCCAAACATGTTTGTTGCTGCTTTGCTTAATAATTATTTTGCTTATTTCATGACTTACATGAACAACATCAATTCTTGGTGTGAAACCACATTTCTGAGTAATTACATGGTTATGATGATGAAGTCAATCAGGGTGGTAGGCCTGTTACGTTTGTTGGACAATATATTTGTCCCAGAAATAATCGTAAAAAATTATATATTTTTATTTTAATACAGTTTTATACCACTGATATAATGTGTTTCCTGGTCTTTGACCATTCTTAAATTATCTCTTGTTTGCTGTGTTTGTAATTTGGGTGATTATGAACTAATTTCAAATATCCAAAAATACATGAACACAGAAGCTACGCAACGGGTTGTATTAGTGGCTGTGAAGTCCCAGAGCCCTCTAGTCAAGATTTTGATAATACTCCTCTGTCTATCTGTGGTGACAGGCCTATGTGCATTCAGTCATATTAAAACAAACAAGTATGTAAATGCAATTTGCCGATATTGAGGTCTGGAAAAGTCATCATGCTCATGTACATATATTGTGTGGTAAGTTATTAACATAATTGTGACAGACTTGGTTTGACGTGGATTGCACAATAGTAGAGAAACTTACCAGTCAGAATTGTTCATAGTAATAGTGACAAAAACCAGTTTCCTGCTTCTAAAAGCTACATTATGGAAAGTTTTAACACAATAAGGTTACCAATACAAAATGCTACCAAAAAATATTTGGTCTTTTATAATTTATTTTAAAAATTTTCCATTAGTTTACCGATATCAGCATTCCAACATGTTAAAGCTCAGAAGTTGTGTAGATTCACTGGCTATTTTGGATGGCAACTAAAATGGCCAAATTTGAAGTGAAAGTGACTACTTACCATTGTGAACACTCAAGCTCCACAAAGAAATGTGACCTCTACATTTAACCCATCACATGTCCACACGTGGAGCAGCTGGGACGTATGTGAAGCACCTGGGGAGCAGTGAGTGATGGTACCTTGCTCAAGGGTACCTCAGTGGTACCAAGGTCTGGACTTGAACCTGCAATCTTCTGTTTGCAAGGGCAAAGTCCTAACCACTAGGCCACCACTGCCCACACAAAACTGAACGCCCAACATGGGGCTTTAACATACAACCCTGAGAATAAGAGTCTCCTGCTCTAACGACTGAGCTATCCAGGTGTTTGACATTGCGACTCCTTGTTCTTGTCTTTATGGAAATTAAAGTCGTTAAGTTTCTCTATTATTTACTGTTTCAGGTCAAAGCATTTTGAGATTTTACATCTAAAAGAGTTGTGCAAAAAGTTTGAAAAAATTAGGGGAATTTCCCATTATCAGACTAAGCCATTGATTCAGCATTTGCATGTCCCTCTGGTGGGCACTCTTTGTACCTTGGAATCAGCCTTGTAGAGCTGTTCGCTGATCCACAGTTACAGTGCAGTGTGCTAATATTTGAAGTTGTGCCGTTTTAGCTGAAATTCTGGGTTCTGAAAACCTGTGTGTGTACGCGCGCGTGTGTGCGTGCGCGTGTGTGTGCAGGCATATTTGGCTGTGTGTCCAGCGATTGTTGAGGCCTGGTGCAGGGCTGAAGTTTGTGTGTGTGAGCACACTCAGTCCAACTAAAGCAGTACTCGTGGTATCACATTGTTTTGCAGTGTCTGGGACCAGTGCCCAGGATCTAAATTTAACTTGTGAGTTGGCAGCGTCACACGAGCAGCGTGACGTCAGAGACTCCGACAGCACAGCCACTGCTGTGTACGACGTGTTTTTGTTTGGTGTGCATGTGTGTTAGTGTTCAGTGGTCATAGAATCCGCAGCCATTTATTTAACTCCACACTTGTTTATTTCACGAATGTGGGAGAAGAAACTGAAAGATTTGCACTTTCTCGTTGTTGTGCTACTTTTGTGTTTCTTTTTCTGCTTACCTTTCTTTTTTCCTTTCTTGAGGTTTTTTTTATTATTATTATGATTTCAAAACCTTTGGAAAGTGTAGGATTTGTTCAAAAAGGACAACAAACATGCATGTGAAACAGCCAGCCCCCCACGCACATCACTCCTCAGCTTTCAGTTCCCTCTTTCGACTCCCAGCTCTTCAGACCCGAGGTAGGCAGTGATCAAGCAGTGTACACAAAACATTCGGGCCCATTTTGTTGTTTAAGCAGCGCACACGTCAGTAGTTCATGCTGCGCTGCGCTGTAAGTGGGTCCTGTTAGGCCTTATTGGAGAGAAATACTTTGTACGAATGAAAGTCACAGCAGTTAAACCAGCCCCCCCCTTTTCCCCCTGCTGTATCTCTGAAGAGGAAGCTTCCCCTATGTGCCCTTTTTGCACAAAGCACACTATTAGAGGCACTAACCCAAAGAATGTGCCTTTTCTTCTCCCCCTGTCTCCATTTTTTTTCTGAGCGAAAGAAAGAGAAGAGAAGAGAGGTTGCATACTTCCTTGTGCAGGCCACTCATTCATTAAAGTAAGCGTTTGCTTCAGTAAAAAGCCCACTGGATGATCTGCCCTACTTTTCTTGCACTTAACAACAGACCTAAGACCACTGTACAAAGCAGAAGTCTCGTTGTGTGCAGTTCTCAGGTCAGCTGACCTGTTTATAATGCTTCTGAACCACGTCTACAATGACCAGTAATGTTGCTGAACTCATGTCACGCCATCTCCCTGTTGGAGAATCAGGAAGCAGGTGCTGCAGGGAAGAGACCGAAGTCACATATCTTCCCTTTACACAAACGTGCAAGCATAGATGATCATGCACGGGACGGGTGATTGTAGCAAAAATGTAATATTAAAAAAAATATTAATTATAATATTACAGATCTTCAAGATTTGAGGAAATATAAATGTAAACTTAATTATATTATTAATTAAACTTTCAAGAACTTGAGGTGAATTCTCTTGGACATTTCACACACTGTGCTGCACTCAATTTCCTTCAATATTACTAGTTATGCTTTCTTTGCAATGAAACACGCTTTTCTGTGTACAGACAACATCCACAATATACTCCGATAACACAAGCAGATGTAATTTATCACCATATTGATTACATGCGCTGATCTCCAATATCTTCGTTCTACACTTGGTCTTGTGAAATTCTAATCAAATTCCATACACATTTGTCCCCAAGTGTACAATGGTATGACTGTACTGAATGATATACAGGTTTTGCTGCAATAAAGTTAATGAGCCCATGCTGATAGCTGAAACAATGGCTGTGATCCAAATTGCCTACTTCATCCCGGCTAACAGGGAACATTCTCAGGTCTTCGGGTAATGTTTCAGAGCCGAAGTCCTAACATTAATGCAAAGTTCTATTAGCGATGCATGGCCTCAATTAAGTTCCCACAGTGTTCGTATTAAAGGGCATATGTGAGTTGTTAGATAATCCTTTTAAGTTTTTTGTTTTTGATTGGGGAAATGTTCCAATAACACAAGAAATACAATACCGGTTGTTCTGGGAATGTTCTTACAAAGAATGGAATGTTAGGAGAAAATTTGGATGAAGCTGTTGAAGTACTAGTTTTTCCCCAATATATGCAGTATGCAACCAACCTGCATTTTTCCAGTCTGCCTGCTAGGTCCAGATATTCTGGTTTAAAAGCCATTAGCTAGCAAATATTGCTAAGCGGTGGCCGGAGCCTTAAGAGTAATGGTTTTTAGGCCGAACCCTCTTTTGAATAAACCAAAGAATCAATAGAACACTACAGTCTACAGCAAGTCACCAGATGCCTACCAATTTAGGAAATGTCTTAATTTGCAACCAGAACAGAGTGATACATGCTCTATTATTTGATAAGCATAGCCTTGCATTGCTGCTGTGCTCAGCGCAATGTGCTCAAAATGTTTGTTTTTGCCACCTGTCATAATGGAAGTGTGGGGCAGTATATGGCATACAATACACAGTACTGTTATTGTGATACTTTTTCAGTATGATACTTGGAACAATATAGAAATTCTGTACTATTTTTGGCAGGTCGGACTGTTCAACACACAAGTTAGACTGTTTAAACGATGATCTACAGGGTTTGGTTATCCCAGCTATGGTGATGTTAACACATGAACAACGATGTAGATAATAAGGTCGCCCGTTTTTTATTCTAATATGCCTTTTATTCAACATGTAGGCTCTTGCAAGACCTTGGGTGCATCCCAACAACAACACACTTTCATACTTTACATACTGCACAAATAAATGCACTTCTAATGATTGTGTACTGTTGATTGAACAGTATTTAGTGGTACAATTCACTTTGTAATGCAGTACGACAGTAGAGAAGCTTATTCTTTATCAAAAGAAAGCCTAAGCAGGAAAGTGTTTTTGATATAAATAGTACTGATGCTGTGGAAAACCAGTACTGTATTGTTTCAAAGTGTTTAGTATCGATAGTAGGGGCGTAAATCACAAGTTTCACCACGATTTGACCTGATTGTTTCATCTAGTGATTCAGTACATTTTCGATACCTTTACATTTGTAACAATGCGATTCGGTTCGATGTGGTTCAGTTGATTCCGTTTAATACTGGGGTCTGCAATCAGTATGAAATATGCTGAAACTTTACACATTCTGCTACATTTCCATCAACTCACACATGCAAACAAATTTAATGTGAAAATGTTATTATTACAGGTCAAGTACAGCAATGTAGTCATAAGCAAAAGCAGCCTTTCTGTACAAAACTCAGCACTCTATAATGTGAAGAAAAAATGATTGTGGATTGAATGCACATAGATTTTTGTGTCACATCAAAACATAAGTACATCTATTTGGGTCGATGCATTGATACAGATTAATTCATTGTTACACTCCTAATTGATAGATGTCATTATATTGATATATTTAACTAGTATACAGTATGCTATTTTAAAGGCAGGCAAGATGTTGCATACTTGACACCGTTCTGGTTTTTTTTCAGTTAAACCTACACCAAAGGGAATCAGTGCAGCAAAATTGTGGTTATTCCTGTTTTCTGGAATAGACTGATATCAGTGATGTAATTCTTGTTTTTGTCAATATGGTTAAAATGCTGTAAAGGACAACAGCATGTTTACCCGTATAGATGATGTGTCCGCTGCTTTCTTTTGAATTACATCTTCACTGTAGAAGTAAAAACTGTATTTCTTTATAATAGTATCTCGTCTCGCCTGTGTGTGACTGTACACGCTGGAATGGAATATAGGGCAAAGTGTATGTGTGTGATCGTCGGTGCCTCAGCTCTGGCAAGCAGTTTAATCAGTCATGTTTCTTTTTATTCATAACTGCTTTCTTTGCATTCATAAATACTTTTTAAAAGTCACTGAAATTGAAAATTCAGGAGCCCAAGACATTTTTATTATCCTAGAACATCAGAACATGGCTAGCAGTGCTGGACACAATTTGCATGTGAGCAACTTCCTTGGTGATGACGAAGGTGAGAGTGCATTTTGATGCGATCATGGAAGGCCTTCGCAGTAGTGTGTAAGTCACCAGGAAAACGCGTCACAGTCCCCTGCTAGGAGCAAAATACTCACAATACCATTACCATTACTCACCAGACTAGTGTGTGCATCCAGTGTCAACGCATTACCAAAGAAATTTAAACCCAGAATGTGAACTTTAAACCCTGTGTGTGAAAAAGTTGCTCCGTGCATAGTTCTGTTTTCCTGGGTTTCACTAATCCTCTAGGACGAGCAGGCAAACTGTGAGGCAGCAATGCCGATTAGTAAAAAAATATGCCACAGAGCTTTATTCATAACTTTGTTTACTTCTTCTTGCATCTTGGTTTTTGCTCACAGAAATAACATTTTAACCCCTCAAATTCAGTGGTCACAAATGTGTGTCCACCCTTCAGCCTTATAACTACATAACCTACAGATTAATTAGATTTTACTTGGTGAATAATTTAGATTTTAAGTTCATTAGCACATCCCAAGAGGCATCTTCAGTCGATTCTACTCTAACGTCTCATGGTTAGATAAATGCACCTCAAAATCTATGTTTACTGACACCGAGGTCTCCAGACTTTGCTGTTCTGGTGTTTTATAGACTGTCTCTAGAGATTGTCTTGTAGCTGGATTTATGTGATGCTTTCTGATGGGCATATGGATACATGGGAGAAGATGTTCATTTAACATCTGGATGGCTCTTGCTGCTGCATTTTTGTCTTCTTACCCCGCTTGTTTACCAGCTCTCCTCTCCTATCTCCTATCCTTTCTGTCCCACTGCTGGCTCTGATTACGGATAAAAAAAATGAATCGACTTCGTAATCACTGTGCAATTTAAATGATAAACAGGGAATCCACAGGCCCTTATAAAGCCATGTTTGTTAGTCTGAAGATTCTCCCCAAGGGGGTGCTGTTAGCTCTCAAATCGCTTTTGTTTGCAGCACTGATAGAGAGGAAACCCACACCAACAGGATCTTGTTTGAATTGTTTGGAAAATGGCTAAAAGACTACTTGAGTAATATTCATATCCTTTACCAAAGGAAATATGACAACATACAAAGTAAAGAAATATTAAATCCCGTGCGAACACTTCTAATAATTTTTCAGTTGAGCCTTATTTTATTTACTTTATAAAAACAAAAAACAACAGATACTCAATCAGAATATGATCAATAAATTACTCACTCATAATCAATAATGACAGCCCTAACATCGCCTGAACAGTAAATTTTTTTCTTACAATATGCAAGACAACAACTTATAACAACTAGTAGAAGAATTAAAAGAGATTCTCTTAACAATTGTAGAGTAGTAAACTGTGTGATTAATGTTAACCGTTGTGTAAATGCTTCAATTGCATGTTATGAGTTATCTATTCATGCTCAGATTTAATTTATCTTGGCAGTGCTGTTTATGGTTTATGCCATTGTAAAATCCATATCCTGGAACAGCAACGTACTATTTATTTTTATAAAAGTACACATCTCTACTGTTAAACAGTTTGCTCTGCTCTGTACAGTGTGGTCCCAGTATAAGGATATGATGGGGGTGGGTGGGGGTGGTGGCGGTGTCTTAAAATCTGCCCTGCTTGCTTGTTTGTTCTCTTCACCTTGGGTGTTTCTCAGCTGCTTGATGTTTTCCCTGTTCTCCTTTGGCTTTTTTCTATTTCAGTAGTTGAACAAGTTCGTCTGACACTACAATGTCCTCTCCAGTTTTGACTCTGGTCACAGTGTTGTAGCCTGGCAAAAGGTAACAGAGTACTAAACCATGTACTGTGTACTGAGGCAATACATAAACTACATGCAACAGCAAGCCACACTTCGGTGAGTCATGGAGGATTTGGAGGGACACATCCTAGGCTAAAATGACACGGTGTGATAGTAGATTTAGAGATACACATCTCCTTCAGTTACCCGCTCCGGAAGTGAAAAAATAGTTAATGAGTCACTTTTTGAACTTTCTGAGTATGATGAGCTATAAAACTACTTCTTCAGCAGTTAAAGAAGAAATTTTATTTAGAAAAATCCTTTGTCCTACATTGGGAGGCTAATTTTAGTCTGTATGATTCAGATTCACACTAGTTACCAGCTAACGTTTGAAATTGGGTCAAGTATTGTTTTCTGATTGCTCAGAAATAGTCACAAACTAACACTGACATTAGACAAGACGTTCAGGAGCCGGGCCATTTTCAAACGGTCTTTATATTCCCATATGGTTGCTGTCCAAGAAAAAAACAAACCTTTCCAATGGTTTACAGGAGAAGGCAAAAGTGTTATTCATTATTAAAATAAAATAATTAATAAGAATTATTACAAATGTATTTAATTAACTGTTAATTGAAGAACATTTTAAAACGTGATTTTGGCGCGTTTCTATTGGTCTGTTCATTATGAAAGTTTCACACAATGTAAAGGCCAGCTGCTGTTAAAATAAGTGAAAAAACAAAAATGGTGGTACATGATTTTCTTTGGACAGTGACAAAATTTTAAAATGTTCACACTTTGTATTAATTAAAAATGGACTGCCAGATGTGTAGATTATTATACTTGACATTTCCATGTGTCTGAAATGCTTGGGCAGTATAATGCCGTTATTTCAAAATGGTCATTAGTAATAAATGCAATCTGCTACAACTGTAGTGTCTGGTAAGTATGAACCAGTGTTAGCTTAGCACACCTGGTACAGCTTTGAACACCACAGAACAGGTTTACTTTTGGCTTTCTGATGCTCCGAACACCGGTTGCTCGATTTTCATCTCTCCAACAGTTTTCATCATGTACAGTTGTTTCAGCAGAGAACCAGTTGGTGGGAATTTAACCTATCCAGTGACGTGTGGGTGGCCTACTTGCTAAACTAGCCTTAAGCTAACCTTAAGACTCTTCACTTTAGACTTTATCATTATTATTATAATTAAAATAAGCCAGTGCATCGATATGGGACCCAAGGCTGATCTCTTAAATTTTTCTTGTACATATCTGACAATGTCTATACAGAGGCTAATGCATAAATGTAAGTAATGAGTACAAAATAGACTGAATCTTCCTGGATTAGCGCTGTGAAGAAATTAATTATTTATTTCAGTATGCTTACTAATGCAGTAAAATGAATATAATGCAGATGTTTTAGTCCAGTGTTCCAGTAACGCTGGAATGTTGTGCTCTTCTGGAGAACAATAAACGTCATAAAATGCCAGTCTGAAATATCGACCAAATCCAAACATCTGTATGATGTCATTTTTTTTCTGCCGATTCCAATATGATCCCAATATTCTTGTAGATTCCTATTAGTTAGGCATAATCAGTCTTGGTTTGTCCTGTCCAGAGCTGTTATCATGCTAGATAAGCTAATGCAATTGCCTCTGTTCATGTTAGCGTCACTGTTCAACATTTAGCAAATGTTGATGGATAGTTTGAAATCTACTGAATGATTTAAAGATTATACAGTGGTTTCGTTTTTGAAATTCAGTAATCAGCAACACTACATAACACTGTAATTGTTGGTATAGAAGCCAAAATATTAATACAAAAAAACTAAAATCACACAAAAACGAATTCCTTCCAAATAGTGCTAGAGATGTGACTAAATATTTAATAGAGAGATGCGGAGTGGAATTGGTTTAGCTTAGTGTTTAAAGAGTCCTGTCATTTTTAACTGATCAAAAAAAAAGTGGAACAATTGACCAAAACGGATGTGATTTTTAAACACATGCAAAATTCCACCAACAACCCCATACATAAACTGGTCAGAATATGGCCTCTTGGCCATTAGCAGGGTTTTTGAAAATTACATTTTATGACAACGTAATGTGGGCTCATAGCCAGTGCCTCCATTCTATGCTCAGCTTGCTCAATGTAACACTCATTCTCCCATGATACTATTATCTTTGTGCAGCGTTGCTGTTGGGAACCTCAGCCTTATTCAGCTGTTATATTGACAGTGCATACCTCTGCCAAAAACAGAAATGACTGAGTTGATATGGAGGCGGCAAAAATGGACACAGTGGGCTAATATCGTCCAAGCTGATCTACAGCAAGAGTCTAATATTGGCTGATCACTTCAGTACATCAATAAATCCACCAGGCTGATGTGTTTGCATGTGTAATGTCCTCTTTTGAGGGTATGTGGACATTTGTTCAAGGGTGTGAACCCCATGAGTGTGTGAAATTCTGATGGTCTCTCCTCTGTTCTTACACTGTCATTAACCTTCATAAGGTGATTACACTGACTAATGTAAGGACAGAAAGATTAAGGAAATGATGGAGGGCAGGAATGAAAGAGTGGGTGAGAGAAGTGGGCTCCAGTTAGGCTTAAACCTCCTATAAGGTCAAAGTTGATGGTTTTAATGATGTGGAGCACACTGATTCTCATCAACTAGGATGCGAATCATCTGTGAGATGATTTGTAGGAAAAATTACTTTTGCATGACTGAACTTTATTTTAACCTGAATCTCTGGGGCTGCTCTATTAGTTAATTTTTTTTTCCCATCAAGTTGCTGGTGCAAGATTATTGTTTTAATATATTTAAGTAATATAATTATAGAATTATTATTTAAGTTAATGTTTATATGTATTTATTACATTATGTTTTAAAAAGTTAGGAAAGCAATGTTTAAGTCAGGCCTGACGTTGCCATTTAACACTGGTATTGGGTCAGTACTCTGTATTGGCCATTTTCCAAAACCCAGGCATCTTTAAGTCAACTAGTCTTGGTTATTCAACATGGCTTGGAGAGAACGATGCATTCACACTGCTCTAATATGTGGCTCGAATGCATTTCAGACCACACTCTTAGGTGATTTGATTTGTATCTGTTTTCAGTGTGACTTTACACTTGCATTTTTATAAGGCTTGGCCTTTACAGATGTAATCCTAATACTCAAGATGCATTAAGTGATCAGGTGTAGATAGGGCAATTTTGAAAACCAAGTTTTCCTTACTTTTTCACTAGGTTTCCAGATGTGCCATTTAATCCCCATGTTGGATAAGGCAGTGTTTAATTTTTACTTTGTGGTGTGAGTTTTATGCTCATGAAAGCTGCAGTATTTCTACAATTTTTCTGTACCTAGTCCAATAACCATTAGGTGTTCAGACAAGTGCTTTTCATTGTATTGTAGTTCTGGTATCGTGACTACCCTAGAGTGGTGCTCTAGCCAGCTTTTTTCACACCTCGTCACACGTGATGGGTGGCAAACGCCGTAGTCATTCCCTCATGACAGTGGATATGGTCCCGTGATAAATGATGGCGTGATGTGTTTTAGCACAGAGAGAGGCAGGAGGGAGACGTTTTTATGTACAGATATAGCTTCTGGAGATTGTGGCTCATCACACCTGTCAGCCTTTGCTCTTACACACACACACACACACACACACACACACACACACACACACACACACACATATATGCTAATCAGCCTTAACTTTAACACCACTGACCAGTAAAGTGAATAACATTGACTGTCTATATAATTTAATGACAATGGCACCTGTCAGGGTGATTGGATTTATAAGGGAGCAATTGAATGGTCAGTTCTTGAAGTTGATGTGGTGGAATTAGGAAAACTGGGCAAGCGTAAGGATCTGAGCCACTTTGACCAGGGCCTTATTGTGATGGCTAGATGATCAGAGCATCTCCAAAATGGCAGGTCATGTGGAATTTTTCACTGTTTGTGCATAGCTGTTGGAGTGTTGTGATAATCTAACTGCATTTGCACAGTCTGCAAACGACCATATCCTTAGCCTTAGGAATAAAATACTTTCACACTTTACACTCAGAGTATCCGTCTGTGCCCGGTTACTGGACACAGCCATGTTGTTTTTTTAATTCAATGCCTCAAGGAATTTACTTAATCGATTATTTCGACTAACTCGATGCGTCGTTGCAACCCTGATGTTGAGCTGTGCAATGTTGATGTGTTGGCAGCAGCTCATAAAGATATTTTACGTGCTTGGAGGAAGCACATGCTAGCCTTCTACCTCTCAGCTTGGTAGGACCACATGATGAGGAGAAACCTAGCTAGTGTGTGAGAACTGGCTAAACTGGGGACAAAAAATTTAGTAAAAAAATGTGACGTAGTTAAAGTTTGGCCTGTGACCAAAATTATTTATGTTTGTTGGATTTTGTAAATGCTTCGATTCATCAGAAGTCCTCTAAGGACATCTTTTATTGGTCCAGAAGCTCACGGCACACAAATAAAACATTCAGTCATTGTTTTTTATATTCGTATCGAAACGTCTGAAGTAAAAAATAACTGCACATCCTCTATGGAGGATACACTTATTTACATTTCGTATTTGGTTATTTGTATTTTTCTTTATGTTAAACAGAATAAAATAGAAATTGTGCAATAATATGAACAACACAAATGCTGCATCTAAGAAAGAAAAACATTTGTTTTGCTAATTTTGTGAAGTGAAAATGTCATTTGACCAGGGGAAGAGCATCGGTATTGTGTTGACCAGCCGATGACCGAGAAATAAGCACATGAAAGCGTCTCCAAACAGTTACCTGTGGAGACTCCAGCCGTTTGCGTGCGTGAATGTGTGTTTGTGTGGTGGGGCTTAAAGACAAATGGCTGCATTATTGATGAGGGCAGTGCCTGGAAGCAGGACTGTGCCTCAGCTTCTCATCGAAACCTTAAGAGAGCAGGTTAAAAATAGATGAGTGTCATCAGACACACACACACACACACACACCACACCCACACACACAGGGCTACTCATTCAGTGCTGTGTTTTCCATCATTATTGATTATTCACAGTGCACCACATATATGATCAGACTGTGTGTAGGTCCTTTTGTTTGTTGGCTTTGGTTGGTTACATTACTATTGTCCTGACATCCATAAATGCCTTAATTGGTGTCAGATTGTCTCTTCTCATTGTAAGTAAAGAAGTAAACACTGCAGGTGAGGTGAAGGGAGTGCGGTTTTCAAGTGGAAATTTGAACAAACTGTGTGTGTGTGTGTGTGTGTGTGTGTTTCACATTGGCACTTTTTATAAAATGTGTGAATGAACACACGTGTACACATTCCTTTTCATATACCTGCACTCACAAATGCGCATACGCACATCAACCTACCCAGGACTGTAGTAATCCCAGTGTGGGAATCCTGCTCTGGATTAAAAGCGTAAAACTGTCTCCGAACTCCACAGCGCCACCGCAAATCCCTGATTTACACAGCGGAGCCTCAAACAAACACACATTCACTCTGATTCACTCGCGCACACCACATGCTCGCTTGCACACAGGCCCAGAGCTTCACAGAAAGTGATGTAAAACCTGTCCTTACAATCAGAAGTGGCGTGAAAACATTGCACCGAGGGAAAGAATGTCAGTGTTGAAGTGAGCTGAAAGATTAAACTGCTTGGCTTAGCTTGATTACAAGACCAAGGAAGCATCTACAGAAGCCTCTTTGCCAGATATGAACACTCTTTACTCACTCAAATGCAGAGGAATTTAAATGTGTGCTCCCTTACATACACATTTGTTTCTTAATCAGTTTCCTTCCTGTTGGACCTCTTCCTCTTTTTTAGCTACTCTTAAGCCTGAACCAGACATGGAAAGACTTTTAAGCCAACATTACCAGCGTTTATAGTCGCTTCATTGTCCTCGATTTGGGCCTGTATCGTACGCAAACTAGGATTTGCATTCATAACAGTACTGTTATGTGTTTATAGGTCAAATTATGCTCTAGCAATATTTTTAAGACCTATAGAGAGCTAAAATAGTTTATATGATTCCCTTCCCCCAGCCCTTTAGCCCAAATACAGTCAGTCTGCAAAGATGTATCTGGTGTCTGAAGTTTGCTTCTTTTGTTGTGCACTGGAACTACAAGGCTAATGTGGCTAATAAGTAATGCAAGCTTAAACTATATCTAAGTTCTCACACAATTGCCTTAAAATATGTTGGGTTGTTAAGTCGAAAATGGAAAAAATAGAAAACATTCAGCATTCAAGATGGCCGATACGGCTATTGGATGTATTTTTTTTTTTTTAGCCATGTTTATAGTGAACAGTGTGTTAGAGCCTATTACATCTTGACACAGTTTGGAGAAAAATGTGATAATTTAAAGCATGCGGTTTACATGATAAGGTTTTATTTAGACTACATAAGCTTTCTTCTCTTGTTAGCAAGATTAGCCTTGTGCTCCCAATGCTAGGCTTTTAACTTAACTTTGGAGCCCAAACATATGTTAGCTGTGTTTTGTGTAATGTGCAGAAATGTGATATTTTACTGAGAATTGAAGTTGGTCCATCATGTCAGAACAGTATAAATGTGTGCCAGAGAGTATGTAGTGTAACATTACAAAAGATTTGAGCCCCATTCCACCAGTGTATTCCCCAATCTCCGTATATATTCATTCTGAGCAGTATGCCAAAACTTTGTCATTGTGTTAAAAATATCAATATACCAATACATATCAACACTAAACATTTTGAAACAATACTTGAATTTGAACATTACTTGAAGTGCGATACTCATTTGCCACAGTGTCGATATTATTCATTTTAATTGCAATTTTTAGCAATATACTGAATGAACTGTTATGAGCCACCCATAAATAAAAAAGATGTATATCTGAGTTTATACATCAGCGTGAATGGTTGTTTGTGTTACATGAACTTGTCTGAGAGAATTGTTGCCCTGTGGATCATCATTTGAACACAAACCTTTGAACTACCTTACTGGCTAACTGCTAACATTATCTGTGGGCTTGTTAGCAACATGTGTGCAACCTGCTAAGCTGCTACATGAATTATTTCTATATATGTCAGAACATGTACAAAATCCTGTGGTAATTAAAGAGTTGGAGAGCATAAACAACACTGGGTCTGCAACTTCATCACAGTTGACTTGTTAACTTTAGCTGAATCACTAGCTGGTTTGCTAGTTACAACAGTTTGTGTTTGTGAAGTGTAGGAAGTGTAGTGTATTGGTGATGGCTGCACATGCATGTGCCGAACAAAGCAAATGCTTTTTGAAAGTATCAGACCAAAGTTAAAAATTTAAGTATCATGACAAAAATAAAC
>JBBPDA010000145.1:4197644-4223868 GCA_037974385.1 Arnoldichthys spilopterus
AGAGAGATGGAGTGTGTATCAAAGTGTATATACATGTGTGAGTATTTAAATGTTTTTGTGGTGTTCTCTACCTCACACACACACACACACACACCCCTCTCTGAAAGCTGGCACGTGGTGTGTTATTAGGAGGGATGTTGGGAGCAAGCCTCTCAGATTAGTGTGTGATCAGGGCCAAGCTCACTAGTGGTAATCAATTTGTGCTTGTGTGTGTGTGTGTTTGCGTGTGTGTGATCAATGAAAGCGATCAGTCTGCACGGAACTGTAGATCTGATTATTGTGCATGCTGCAGTTTCCCTCCTTCCTCTCTGTGTTGTGGTTGTGCTGCACACATGTGTGCTGAGAGAGACCGTGTGTGTGTGTGTGTGTGTGTGTGTGTGTGTGTGTGTGTGTGTGTGTGTGTTTGTGTCTCTGCAGTAGCTCTGAGCGTTCACTGGTGTGTGTAGGGGCAGAAACCCTGACGCCTGCTGCTTTAACCAAATTGGATGCTTATGTAGTCGACTCTCAGCCTAATAACCTGCTCTCCTGGAGTGTGTGTGTGTGTGTGTGTGCGTGTGCTTGTGTGTTTGCGCACAACAGTGCACATGTTGGAGATCAAATGTTTATGCAAATTTCAATTACAGCACAGTCAACATGAGAAATGTGCCTCCAAAAATGGTGCTTAGTTCACTAACTGCTGATAGACGGGTGGATTCGAGTGGAAAACGCTAGTGTCCTTCTCTGTTTAGACAATGTGATAGAGGTGTGTTAGCTCATACACCGTTGCGTTAACCCTCAGAAGCCACAGAAATCACATTGCAGTTCTGCCAAAGTCTTATTATTCAGTATATGTACTGCCATGCAAACTGTGAGCTAAATAATAGACACTTTTACTATAAATGCACTATAAATCTGCACCTGCTGCTGAGTCCTGACCATTTAAAGGGTTAATCATTTCTCACCAGTAGCCAGGGCTCGGTTTGAGGGGAGGTATGAGATGTTGCCATCCCCCGATTAAAATAAATGGCCAGAACAAACCCCTCCCTCCATTGTAAAACATACATCCCCCATTCTATCCCCTTTAGATGAATGTGATCTTGAGTGTGAGCTGATTTCCAGCCGTCCCATTGGTCAGTGAGGTATGACTACTTTAAATATCATAAAACATTGCATCCGAGGCTTTAAGATGCACAAAAGTCGAAGTTTTGTTATTGTGTAATCCACTGCCTCAGTCAGCTCTGATGTGCTGGCTGGAGTCTGAGCCTTCTGTAACCGTGCGATTTCTCTTTTTAAACCCTGCTCATGCTGCTAAACTGATGGAAGTCGTGCGGCAGCCCTCCACGCTTGGAGAACCTCTCCTCACGAAACGGGGAGGCTTACATTTTATGTCCAAGTTCTAGACAACCAAAGCAATAACACTCACCCTTAAAAACAAGCACATACCTTTCACCTGTGAGGTTTGACTGACCATGTTTTATTAGAAAGGGAGAGAACTGGCTTTGATCCCTCCCTCTCCCCCTCATCACTCCTTCAATATTTGTCAACTACAGTTGTGAGTCAGCGTTCTCCTCCAACCTTCTACACTGTGTAGTGATGTTGCTTTAGTGGCAGGTGTCATTAAAAGGGAAGGTGATGTAACACAATGGTATACATGCCTCCGTAACAACTTTTCTTAAGTGTGTTGCAGCAGCAAATTCTAAGTTTAGTTAAGTTTAAGGTCAGTAAAACTACTGAACATCTTGTATTTTTATCAGTTAAATAAAAGAAAATGTGAACGAACATATCACAGATTTTTTTTTTATTGCATTTTGGAAAATACCCCAACTTTTGTGAAAACGGGGTTCTACAGTAGCATCTGTTAGTGAGTGAGATTTATTTAAGCAGCAAGTGAACAGTCAGTTCTTGAAGTTGATGTTCTGAAAGCAGGAAAAATGGCAGAGTGTAAGGATCTGAGCTGGCTTTATTGTGAGTCAGAGCATCTCCAGAACGGCAGGTCTTGTGGAGTGTTCCATGTGCGCAGTACTTAGCACCTACCGAAAGTGATCTATAGAAGAACAACTGATGAATCAGCAACAGGGTCATGGGCACCCAAGGCTCATTGATGCATGTAGTGAGTGAAGGCTCGCCCGCCTGGTTCAATCTCACAGAAGAGCTACTAAAGTATTTGTCCAGAAGCCTTGACTTTTACACAGTACTGTAATTGTTCAGCTAAGACGTGTGAAATCCTCTGTAAAAACATGGATAAAATTTAGGCCTCGAGGTACCTATAACCCTTAGTAGCTGAGTAATATAGTTTTGTCCTTTTTATGCATATGAGTGTGCTGGGCACCACTAAAGCAAGACTACTGTAGATTACTGAACAACATGTGAGAATGTGATTGGTTTAGAGTGTCTGCACCGTGCGAACTGGAGGAGTATAAGCTACTGTTACTGGTTAGCTGCATTAGCCTCATGGCATCAATGCAACGTCTTAGGAAAAATCTCACATGAGAAAAATGGTGTGAATTAGATGTTTCGATGAGCTTTCACTCACATGCTCCTGCAGTTTAGAACTGCAGATAGTCCAGGATCAGGTGAAGTGATTACTGTGTCAGTTGCTGTAACATAGGTGATGCAATGAATCCTCAAACACACACACACACACACACACACACACACACGTTGATGCTTCAGCTTCCTGTTAAAATTTTTTTGTCGGAATATGAGATAAAGAAAGCTTCCTGATTAGCGTGTGTGTGTATCTGTGTGTGTGTGTGTGTTTGTTTCGATACAGATGTCTCATAGTGTAGGCTGTGTGGGTGTGTGTGGTCATGTGTTGTGGTCAGACCAGGTGGTGCGAGTGAAAACAAAGAGAAAGAGGGAGGTGGAGGAGGAGGAGAGAGGGGGAGGAAGGTGGACAGTGGGAGCAGAGAGGTAACGAGGGACCAGGAGAGAAAGGAAGGAGGGAGGAATAAAAGAGGCATGGCTCTTTATTTAAGCTCCTCTCTCTCTCTCTCTGTCTCTCCCTCTCTCTCTCTCTCTCTCCCCCTCTCTCCTTCTCTGCCTCCCTCCCTCCCCCCTGGGTCTGTGTGTGTTGTTAGAGGCTGCCGCCCGCTGTCGTCCATCATGGCTCCTATGAGCACCATCTGCTCAACATTACAGCCGCTGTTGCCTGGCTACCTGCTCTCTCTCTTTCCCTCTCTCTCTCTCTCCTTCCTCTGTCCCTTCATTTTCTCTTTTTCTCTTTATCAATCATCTTCCTCATTTTTCCCGGTGTACCTCTCTCTCTTTCCCTGTATTCCTGTCTCTCTCTCTTCTCTCTCTCTTTCTCTTTTCTCTCTCTTGCTCTCACTCTCTCTCTCACTCTCGCTCTGTCTCTCTTTTATTATCTAACTGTCTTGCTCTTGTGTGCTCTCTCTTTCTGCCACTTGCTGTCCTGTCTTTTTCTTGCGGTTTCTCTTGTTCTACCTCTTTGTTGCTTTATATTTTCATGTTTTTCTCCTTCTCTGTGCTCTCCTTTGGGTTTTTGTCACTCGTTTTTCTCTCGTTTTTCTCTCTCTCTCTCTCT
This sequence comes from Arnoldichthys spilopterus, assembly GCA_037974385.1. Lineage (NCBI taxonomy): Eukaryota > Metazoa > Chordata > Actinopteri > Characiformes > Lepidarchidae > Arnoldichthys > Arnoldichthys spilopterus. The sequence goes on from JBBPDA010000145.1 coordinate 4,201,171, forward strand.
CTCGCTCTCTCTCTCTCTCTCTCTCTCTCTCTTGCGCTCTCTCTCTCTCTCTCGCTCGCTCTCTTACTTGCTCGCTCGCTCGCTCACTCGCTCAGTTGAGAAGTCTAGCTGAGACACATTATCCGGTAGGAAGAGAGAGATGTATATTACAGTGCTCATGATTAAGCCATCGAGAGGGGGAGAGAGAGAGCGAGACGGAGGGAAACGGAGAAAGAAAAGAAGTGTTCGAGAGGAAAGTATGGATGGTAGAGTTAGGGTTGAAAAAGAGAAAGCAGGGGTGTGAGGGAGAGAGATAAGTAGCGATATGGAGGGATGGAGTTGGAGAAGAGAGAGAGAGGGCGTGCATGACTGCAAGATCGGCATGGAGGTGGAAGAAATAGAGATGATGATGATTCAGAGGGAGGGAAGGTAGAACAACACTGCCCTCATCTGACCACTCTCGACAACACACACACACACACACACACACACACACACACTCACTCACTCACAGTTCGGCGGCTCGTTTCGTCAGCCTGCCTGGTTAAGTGAGGAGATCCTGCAGCGTCCGTGGAGATTTGCACTTATCGACCAGTCCGGTCTGGATGGATGTGAAGCGTCTGCTTTTAGAGGCTGAGAGGCAGAGAAAGAGAGAGGGAGCGAGAGAGAGAGAAGGAGTGCTAACTCCACCAATACTTCAGCACAACAGTGCGTCCCAAAGCAAACAAACACACCAAGTTTTAACACTGACCATTGAAGATCATTGTTCTTCTGGAGGCTCTTGAAAGGCCATCACACAGAAGAATCTGGATTCATCGGCACTGATTAGCCGCGGTGTTTCCATTTGATATATTTTTTCATAAGAAGTGGCTGAAAATAATTGTGTTTCCATATTCAGTTTATTATTTAGTCATATTAAACTATTATATCTGGTGCTTCTAATTGTGCTTCACAACCTGATGCCGTGGACACAAGCTCATGTATTAGTAAGCTTACACACAGCACATGCTAACATGCTACTGATGATGAGCAATCTGGAAGTGACTTTTTTTTTTGAACACCCAAAGTTCACCACAATGATAAGTGACCTTTACATTTAACCAATCACATGTGCACATGTGGAGCAGCAGGCAGCTACGGGAAGCGCCCGGGGAGCAGTGTAGCGGGAAATTTAACTTTCTAAATTTGATGAATTGTTGAAATATTCTGTAAATGACTCATTACTATGACCATTCACTCTGTGGTTGGAGAATATTGTCTATTTGCAGTCTGCATTCTGCATAGATGATGTCCTGCATAGTATTTAGGCCCAGTACTGTACTCTTGTGTAAATAATGAAGTGGTTCAGGAAAAAGCTTTTCCCCAAATGCAGTGAGATGTTCCTTTATTAGTTTAGCTCTGGAGCTACAAGGCTAATCTTGCTAACAAGTGATGAAAGCTGGGTGCCACTAGTTAGCATCATGCAAAGTGCAGGCCGGAATCATCATCATCCCACCACCCTGACCGGTGCCACTGTAATGAAATTACTGTCAATGTTATTCACTTTATTCAGTCAGTCTTTAAGAGAATTTGAATTATTTAATACGTTTTACAGGAAGGAGGTTCTCCACTATCATGGTTTGGCAGTGCTGAGGTCCATGGATTACTATGAACATTATTATACAAAAAAGTGTATGGTGTTTTACCAGCTCGCTTCTTTGTTTTTACTATGAAATGCATTATTATTGGCTGATCTGTCTGTCCTTCAAATTCAGCTCATTTGCTTTTTGCTCATTCCCTCTAGTCATTCTAGTCATTTTAATCAAGTGCTTACCACTTTGTGTGTCTCTGCTTTTTCTTCCAGGACCAGGGTATGGTTGGAATGCCACGGCAGGCTGGTGGCGTCCAGCCTCCTCACGGAGGTCCAGGAGGGGTGCCCTCTGCAGGGCCCAATGGGGCAGGACCTGGGGCAGGGCCAGGTGGTTATCTGGGTAATCAGCAGCAGCAGCAGCAGCAAGCAGCCATGATGAAGCAGATGATGGCTATGGAGCAGGAGAAAAGAGTGCAACTCCACATGATGGAGCAGCAGAAGGCTCAGCTACTGAGGGAACAGAGGCAACAGCACCACCTACTGGCAGAGCAGGTGGGTGGTGAACTGATTAAACTCATCAGTTAATTATTAGGCCTAGTCAGCTGGTCAAAAAACACTACGAGCGAGGCAAATAAAACCTCCTATCAATAGCTCACAGCGTCATTACTGAGAGCCCCTTAACAACTATAGCAATGAAATGTGCTTTTTAGAGCCAGTGGTCTTACAATCGTTTGAATGTTTGTGTGCTATTACCTATTAACAGCTTCAGTAACAGAACAGTCACAGTACATTTACACCATAGAACTACGGTTTTATTGACTACAGCATGAAAAGACCAGAGTTAGGTTCATTACATTACCAAAGGTCTCTGTAAAACAGCCAAAAAACAAAGGACACAGTCTTAACCTAGTGTCTCTTTCAAGAAGTTATAAGCGCCTATGGATTAAAGTTCTCCATTGCTACTATGGATTTCTGTAAATCGAACCTGGTGTGGTCACATGACTCCACTTCTCGTTGCCGCCCTGTCAAATTGCAAAGTTGTACAAATGCATATCACAGGGTCAAGTCAAGTTGGCTTTTATTGTCATTTCAGCCATATACAGTTAGCACATACATAGTGAAACTGAACGTTTCTCCAGAATCACAGTGCTACATGAACACACAGGACCACCACCAACTACACATATGACAACATAAAGTGCATTGTGTGCAAACATGCAAATATTGCTGGACAGTGCAAAGACAGACCATTACAAACAAAGACCGTGCAGTAGAGGCCAGTCTACAGTTTTGGTATTAACCAGGTGCAAAGTAGCAGACTGTGCAAAGATGCAACAATGCCAAGTGTCATGCACTGAGCATGAGATGTAAATTTTGCCATCACCTCCCCCACCACTGTTGAGAAATCAAATTGCCAACACCCCCTTTGCCCCTCCTTTTCCCTGAGCTAAATGGTAGTGTACAGCTGCTAAACAATGTTCTCACCATGAGCTTGGCACTAACATATTACTGCACAGTGCATAATTGCAATAACAGAAAGTAGTTCTATTGCTGTAGTGAAACCTTGATAAATACAGGGTTCTTATAAAGAACATTTTTTTTACTTTAAACATTGCCCCATTAGCATAATTTAAATGTATCTGTCTCAGTGCATGCCAATTTTAACACTTCACGGCCATATTTATGAAGAGTATTTTACATCATTTGAAGCAAGTCTCTGCCCTTCAGGTTTTAAAAACAGTCCTCCTGTCACCACTACTACTAACTGTAGACTGCAGGAAGCTGGAGTTGAACATAGCAGGCTTAAAATCTTAACCCTGATAGAACAAACGTTGAGAATGTTTCCAATTATCTGGTCAGCAGTGGTCATGTGATGGCCCTTTGACATTGATGGACTGGATAGAAGCTGATGAATTGTGTAGCAAAAAATGAGCTACAGTCAGAGAATGTAAGCCTGTATAGTAGGTGTAGCTCATATGTGGCCAGTGAGTGTAGCTGTAAGAAAATAGTTTCTAATGACATGAGTTTATAGACTGTTTGGATAATTGTGTTTGGAGTTTAGTACATTTATCACCACAGCAGTAGGCTTCATTACATTTCTACAAGGTTTCCAGTATTTTGTCCCATGGTGAAACATGCCTTAAAACAACAATTACGTTTCTGTAAGCAATCTTGGTAATGTTTTACCAAAGGAGCATCTGCTCCTGCACGCTTAAAGTTCCACTGATCAAAGTAATGCATTAGCAAGTGTGCACACACCACCTGCTATTTTAATTTGCTCTTTCATGTTCTACCACTGGGAATATGCTGCAAAAGAGAGTTTAACCAATATGGGAAGTCAAACATGAACGCCTCTTCCTCTTCTGTGTACAGTCATCTGCCTTGCCCCAACCCCTATCACCTGCATGCACACACACATGTAAAAGCAAAGTATTTCTGCCATGATCTCCGCTTTAAAGAAAAGCAGCACTTCCTTTGGTTTTTAGAAGTTTGGTTCTTAATCCGTTTCTATGCTCTTTAACCTCCAGTTTTTTCATGCTCTTGTTCAGTCTATGCTTGCACAGGTGTTCAGGTGAAGTGTGAGCAGTAACCATGTGTTCATTTGCAGTTACAGCAGCAGCAGCAGCAGCATCTTCCAAGACAGATGAGTCAAGCACAGAGGAACCCTTATCCTCTCCAGCAGTTTCAGGGTAAGAAACACAGCCATGCTTTTATTTTGTCTTGTCCATTGAGCTTTATCTGTATGAAGGCAACTTAAAGGTTCCAGATCATGGTTTATTCCTTTTTAGGATGCTAACGTTGAAGGTAAACACTGTAAGTTTCCTAATTTGCAAATATTGAAATGATCTGGAAACAGCTTTTGGTTGTGTTGGCACAACCATGAACACATTTACAAATGACTGTCTAATCTGTCTGCAGCAGGTTAGCCACACATTCAGGCTGAAGTAATGCCAACTGTAGTTAACACAGACAAAAATGATTAAAAGTTGTGCTCTTCTTCATTGTCAGGAAGCAAAAGGATTGCTGCAGCCTTCCAAAAGCATTTATTTCTTGTGGAAATTCAATATTACATATCTGTGAGTGGCAAAAGTATGTAAATCTTTGCAGTTGGTATGTGGTGTGACCCCCTTGTGCAGCAATAACTGCTACAAATCATTTCCAGTTAATGTTGATCAGTCCTGTGCATCAGCTTTGAGGGTTTTCCGTCCATTCTTCAATACAGAACAGCTCCAACTGTGAGCCACTTTGTAGGTTTCCCCACATGAACTGTTCACTTGAGGTTCTTCCACTACATTTCTATTGGGTTAAGGTCAGGGTTTTAGCTTAGCCATTCCTATACATTAACACACATACTCATGGTAAAGATACATTTTTTTTAATTTATGTGGCGCCTTTTTCAAACCTAAGTTCTCTTCACACAAACAAGCAGATAATCAGTCAGTAACAACAAAATGAAACCTGTCCAACCATGATGTTTTCACCACCATGTTTCACAGACAGGATAATGTTCTTATGCTGGGGTCCAGTGCTCTCCATTCTATAAACATTGAGTCTCTTTTTTTAAATGCAAAAATTCTATTTTGGTTTCATCTTTCCACAAAACATTTGTCCAGCAGCCTTCTGATTCTGATTTGTTGATAGGCAGAAACATTTTTTTGGAGAGCAGTGACTTTCTCCTTGGAACTATCATGCACACCATTGTCCAGCATTGTTCTCATGGTGGATTCACATAAAAATTCACATGTCCCATTAGAGAGACCTTTAGTTGCTTGGGAGATGGGGTTCTATTAAACACCTGGCTGTTGAAGTGATCTTTGTTGGTTAAGGACTCCTGAAGAGATTAACAATGTTCTTGAATTTCCTTTATTTGTACACTGTCTCCCTGACTGTGTATTTCTATGAGTCCAAATAGATAGATTTAGTGACCTTTTCCCAACCTGATGTGCATCAAGAACTCTCTTTCTGAGGTCCTCAGAAATCTACTTTGTTTGTGCCATGATACACTTCCAAAAACATGCGTTTTAAAGATCAGATTAGATCAGATCCAGTGTCCAGCTCATGCCTTATTGTTTTGCCATTGATTAGAAACAGCTGGCTCTAATTTCACCTTTAACTCAACTTCCAGAAGTAGAGGTTTAGATACCTACACCACTCACAGATATGTAATGTTGGATCATGAGCACGTATAATATTATGTTTCATTTGTTCTGAATAAATTCTGAAAAATTCTAAAAATCTGATGATGTTTTAAGCAGAAGCAAAGAAAAATCTAAAGGGTTCACAAACGTTCAGGCGCTACAGTAGACCCAATTAGTACACAGGTGCCAAAGATTTAGTGGATTTTAGACTTTTCAGCGCTGCAATGATCCAAGCAGTGTGGAGATGTGCAGTTCAGGTGTGTGTTTTCTAAAGCCACTGTTCATTTTAGACTCCAGTTGTTGATTTCACTCCTGTTACAGCAGAACATTCACTCTTCAAATGACTACTTTGCCAAGTGCAACCAGGGCTCCCGCCAGCATCTGAGCTAATGAGGGAGAAAACACATGCATGCACGCACGCCCACACTTCTACCCCAAAGTACACAAAAGCAAGCACATACAGTACATACATACACACTCACACACACCACCTCTTTGCACATACAAGTGAGCATACACACGCAAAACGCTGATCAAATACATGCATACAAAAGTACATTGCCCAACCCACACACACACTGAAGGGGAACCTGTCTATTGATCCTGCTGTCATGTTGCCATGGAAACCATATTAGATCTAGATCCGGTGGGAAATACCCTCTTAGACAGTCCCTACAGGATAGGAACCAGGGAAGGAACAGAAGCAGCTGCCTGTAGTGAAGAATTTTCTGGTCATGCACAAACAAGGACCCCACTCATCATACCTCAGGTCAGGTCAGGATTCGACTTTGTCTAGGTGTCAGGAAAATCGAATCTATTCTATTTATTTATTTATTTTCCGATTGAGTTTGAGCTCCATGTTTTTTTTATTAACTCTTAATGTTATTGCTGTTGTTTTACAGTAAATTCAGTTCACCTTATTATTATTATGAGTAATTACATAATTGGTTCATTATTACAGAAACTCTGAAGAAGTACATTTGTATTCAGTTTACATTCCGTATGGATTTTGAGGTCCCTGCTGGAACAGGATCAACTATAAAAGCTCAAATATCCTTTTGCTTTCCTTTTAAGGTGAACTTCTATTGTTAAAGGACAGTATTCTTTAGAAATATTAATAAATACCCTAATTAGTAAGCAGAAAGTGTAATTTTACACTTAAGTTATTAATATGCTGGTGCCATTTTTATTACAACCTGCAGGTGCTTTAAATGGGTTCCTACACCAGTTTGACTTCCCCTAGTCACTGCTTGTGGAATGAGAATACACTTATAAGGGAAAACGGGGGAAACAAATCAGAGAGGCACCGTCATCTTTTGAGTTGAAATTCTGGGTCCACTTTGGCATTTACAACACCGATATGACAAACCAAACTGATAAAACTACACAATCTGCAAGAACTATCTCATGAAAGGAAAGTAAATGACTAACACAGCCAACATGCATAGCCACCTTGAACCATTCCCTCAGAAATGCTCTGCTTTCTAGCAGTCAGATTAGGGCTATTTTACATGGGAAGGACCACACACGTGGACATGGACATGTTTTATACATGGTTTCATCTTAGTTGTAATATTCTGTGGAACTGGCACCACTGTGCAGTGAGTAAATCATAACAATAATAATAACAATGATGAACTTTATTTGTATTGCACCTTTCATGCTTTAAATGCAGCTCGTGCATGTGCTGTGGATAACCAAGTGCAGAAAAAGTAAAAGCAAGTATAAGCAAGACTATATAAGATGAATATAATATATTGATGAAGTAAATTGGAATAATTAACAAAAAAAATAACCCAATAAAATAACAATAAGAAGAAATAACGAGTAAAATCTGCTAGTAAAAGACTAAATGTTTGATATGTTTTAAGCTTTATTATAACCATTTTGTGTCTGAGCTTCCCTGATATCTATAGCATGAAATACCTCAATTCAAGCCAAACCACTGGTGAAATGAGACATGAGCTTAGTTACAGCTAACGAAAATACTTCATGGTGTATCATTTAGATCTAAATATTATGCACAACACACACACACACACATCTTAAGTGGAGTTGCCCATGGGCTCAGTTTCAGCCTATGAAAGCTCATTCCACTCTGCTCTGCACGTCAGCTTCCTTTCCTCAAAGCATCACCTGCTTGTTTGTTTGTTTGTTTATTTATTTATTTATTGGCAGGGTTGAACTCTTTCTCCCTCTGGAGTCTCTGCTTGTTGCCGTGGCAACGTGGCCCCCCGAATTTCTCTGTACAATTTCAGTCTAAGCCAGCGTGGATTATCAGGGTAGATAGATCGAGCCTTTCCGAGTTAATAGAGAGGCAACACTTATTACATTTATGTAGCAGCAGATATTGTTTGCTGGTGACTTTGCTGTGTGTGATTTTGCTCCGTGTCATTTCGCTGCATTTTTAGCTGAACAAGAGTATTGTTTTTCATTGGATGAACATTTAAAGGTGGACTATTAATATCTATTGTTTATTTGTTTACTGATTTATCCCTCATAAGCCTAGAGTTATTATTGTCATTTTGCTATATGTTTGATTTACATTACATTATTATTTAAGTATGGTATTTAAGTAAAATAATTTCAGCATCCTTACATAATGAATGACATTCGTTTACACAAACAGGGCAACGCTTGTTAGGGGTCTAGTTAGTTTGTTGAACTGGACACCAACAGCTTTTGGTTTACTGTTGCTAGTTGTTGAATGTGGTTTTCTTTTAAACGTCACATTAAGCCTCACACCTTCTTCCGTGTCCCTGTAGGTACAGCGCAGGAGATGGCGGCACGGAACCAGGCGCTTCAGAACATGAGGAATGCTCGCCTCTTGCAGCAGCAGCAGCAGCAGCAGCAGCAACAGAACCAAGGCATCCTACAGATGACCCCAGTCCAGAACTCCGCCCCCATGGCTGGTCAGGGTGAGATGGGCATGGCCTATGGAAGTCAGGCAGGTGGCCAGACGGGCATGTACCAGGGCATGAACTCGGGAATGGGGCAGATGCTCCAACCGCAGCACCACCCCAGCCAGAGTGCCATGGGCATGGGGCAGAGACCAGCAGGTAGCAACACACAGGGGATGGTAGCACCCGGCGCTGGGGGCAGCGGCTATGGGCAGGGCATGCTGATTAACCCTGCACTGTCTCAGCAGCAGATGAAGCCAGGCAGCGTCGGGCAGCCGCTGGCCAAAGCTCAGGCACAGAGATTGCAAAGCATGATGGGAGGTGGAGGCCAAGGATGGCCACAGCAACAGCAGCAGCAAAATTTGCAAACCATGGGCGGAAGGACTACAAACGACATGGTGGCGTTTAACAGTAACTACCCGATGCAAGGCGGGCAGCCATCAAGGATGCCCAAGCAGCATTTTGCCCAAGGGATGGGCGGCCAGGGAATGGTGGACCCACGGGCAATGAATCCAGCTGGCATGGGCGGACCCATGATGCCGCACATGGCCGGCCAGCCAAGGACAGGCCAGCCCCGAGGCATGGTGATGCCCGGCATGAGCCAGGGTGGCATGCCTAACATGGCGGCTTTCGGACAGGGCTCTGCCCAGACAATGGCAGGTGCGGGGCCAGGGGGAGGGCCTTATATGTCAGGCAGTCAGCCACAAGGCTACCAACGGACGTCTAGCCAGGACCTGGCATACAGTTACAGTGCCCAGTCAGGACCAGGGGGCGGGGTCCCATTTGGCCTATCGGACGGTCCGGACTCGGACCCAACGGACGGTTGGATAGACGAGTTTTTCCCCAGCCAATAGCCAAAACAGAAACATGTAAAGGTTTTGGCCTGGGGTGGGGGGGTGGTTGAGGGGTTTCCTTTCTTTTCTTTCTTTTTTTTTGTAAAGGAAAGGATTTATGGACTTGTTTTTGTTTTATTCGTTTTCATTTAATGTTCACCAAATTGGGAAGAATATTACATGTTGTGTATTGTACGTGTGTTGTCACTATATTTAAACCAACAATCTCTTAGCTATGCTCTCCTCTAGGAGCCAAGTCTCTTTCGGCTTAATGATGTGCCCATCCTTCCTTCAGTTTTGCAGTCGGGTTTTTAATGTAAAGATTCAGATTCAGTTCCCCTTGAGCCTTCCTGTAGGACTGACACTGATTCTGAAACAGTTTTCATTTTTGCCACTTTCGGTTAGGAGAGATCCATCCTCGAAAGCCTTCCTTGTTGATCAACTAAAAGTTGTGAGGTGTTTTTGTGTCCATGTGAGACAGAGTGCATTACAAAAATAAATACGACCGCAGTCACGTTACTAAGAGATCCCCTTTCTTTAACAGCAGTTTGACAAGCCAAGCAATTCTGCATACACCTCTTTATTTCTCTACCACATCTCTTTATTTTCCCCCTTTCCTCTTTCTGAAAACACATGGTGTGGCCCACTGCTCTACTTTGTGTGTGTGTGTGTGTGTGTGTGTGTGTGTGTGTGTAAGCATGTGTTTGTGAGGTTTTGTGTTTACACTGCAAGCATCATGATGAAGCATCATCACCCTCTTTGATTTTTCTTGGCATGTGTATCATGGATGTTCTGCTGTAAATGGGCAACCAGTGCTCTGCGTGTGTGTGTGTGTGTGCGTGTGTGTGTGTGTGTGTGTGTGTGAACAGTTATCAAAGACACTTGGCAGCTACGAACTTATCTCTCCACCCTAAATCCAGAGGCTGGAAGATCTGTTGTTTTTCTCATGAGTCATATGGCAGCTAGGAACACAAGCATGGCATCACCTGTTTGGGCCCAAAACACAATTCTCGAACACACCCACCATCTAGAGTTGGAATGTGACTGTCACAGCGTCTATAAGTGACTTTGGTTGAGAGCAATGTAAAGCGTCTTTTCATAGACAAAAAAGTACATGAAAATTACCATTTGTATTTGAATAGACTAAATCTGTTGGTTTTTGCTTTTTCTTTTTGTTCGTTTGAACAGAAATTTTAGCCACATTTATACATCGAGGGAAAGTCTAAAGGCTAATTTATACTTGTGCATCTATGAATGTGTGAACGTTGGCAAACATTTTGCAGAGTGTCTGCCAACATTAATGTGTGTGCTAGAGGGCAGCATCCAAACTAGAACGTACTAGGGGTTGCACAGCTATTCATTTTTAGTCTCCTAGTCATTCAATACAGCAGCTTTATATTAAAATTAAAAAAGGTTTTAAATAACATTATAAAACATTTTAAAGCTAGTGGCAGCTGATGCTATTTAGATGTGCACCGCAGGAAAGTATTTCACTACATTTTAGTTCCAGGAATCCTGCTGACAGATGTCTGATGTAAACTGCACATTAATTTAAAAATGGAGGGGGGGCAGTGGTGGTGTAACGGTTAGGGAGTTGCCCCTGTGACCACAAGGTCGCTGGTTCAAATCCTGGACCAGGACAGGTCACACTGTTGTACCCATGAGCAAGGTACTGTCCCCAAGCACTGTTTAGTTAAATGCACAGGTCATGTTTTGTTGCGGTGCACTGTGCGCTGTGCTGTGATATGTTCACAGTGACCACTCACCTTCCGATGAAAATCACCACAGCTCTCAGAATCCCTGATTTTTAACTGGTTAACTAGATTTTCCAATGGGGGACAAACAAGTGATCAGTCTAAAGGCTAATAGCAAGCAGTTATTCTCACTGCACACCAAGTGAGAGTATGCTGCTGAACCAGAAAGCTCTGTCTCCTTTCTAAAAGCATTCCTGATTTTTTTTTTTTTTTTTTTTTGCCTGTCAATGTGTGTGTTTATCCAAAAAACTGGTTTGTCTTGCTGTCCTATTTTTGCATTTCAGCCTCACTCCTCCATTAGTCAAATGCTGCCCATAGCAGTGACTAGCTAATTTATTAGTCGACTAGTTGACTAGACTATGCAACCCCTACAATGTTCAGAATAAGTAGAGGAAAAGAAGAGGATCTTTCATCTGCTCCAGAATTAATCCTCACTTCATTGTCTAATATTTTAAGGGTCTGATTTCACCTGTTCAATAAACAGTCTCCACAGATTCACACGATGTGCAGTTGAACTTTTGAAATTGTGTGAGCCTTTAAATCTCTTCTCTCCATCCTGATACAGATACATGCACATACAGCTTCACAGAGGTATATATTGGCCTTAAGACAAACCTTTTGACACCATATTTTGGCAATAATGAAGTTCATTGATGAATTTTAGCACTGTTTGCTCCCTAAACCATATCCCTGAAATGCAACAAACTCTTAACAATACTCTTTTTCTCTCTCTCTCTCTCTCATTATGGCACATGTGTTGGTTCCTGGAAGTTTTTATGTTTCTGCATAAATATTACCTAAAACATCATCCAATATTAAGTCCTAAATGTAGATAAAGACTGTAACTTATCATTTGAGGTATTTCATCACTCCTCCACTTCGGCTTAGATGAATTTTAGTCCATTCTTCCATACAGAATATGGAGACGTGGATGGATTTCCTCACATGAACTGCTCGCTTCAGGTCCTTCCACCACATTTCTATTGTTAGGTTAGGACTTTGACTTTGGTAGAATGACCTGTGTGCTTCGGTCTGTGTCATGATGCATGACCAGCATCATCCTCAACATTAACATCAAGTTCAGTTCATTAACAGAGCCCAAAAATGTCCTTTTAGATTTTGCTGCTTTACTTCAGAATTTGTTGTTCTGACAATAATGGCAGGCCGTCTTGACATAAATGCAGCAAAGCAGGCATAAACAATGATACAACGACCACTTTATTTCACAAATGGGATCGTGTTCTTATGTTAGAATTCAGTGCTTTACTTTCTCCAAACATTGCACTGCTTATTTAGACTAAAATGTTCTTTAGTCTCAGTCATCAATGAAACATGTTTCCAATAGGTTTGTCTATCTTTAGCAAATTGTAGATGTGCAGAAATGTTCTTGCTTCCCATACGTTCCATTGTTGTTCAATGTTTTTCTTATGGTGGACTCCTTAACAATAGCCAATGTGAGTGCAGTCTTTAGTTGCTTAGAAGTTACTATGGGTTCCATTGTGACCTGGCAACAATTTGTGATGATTCCAATTTCCTTTTAAATGAACTGCTAATGATATGCTATATTGGATCATTTTCCTAAATAAATAAATAAATAAATTTTTGTTTCATTTCAGTGGGGTCTTTATCTACTTCTAGGACTTTTGCAAAAATGGGGTGATGTTTTAGGTCACATTTATGCTGAAATACAGATAAATATTCAAGGTTTCACAAATTTTAAGCACCATTGTATTCTGAAATCTTCAACATTTTACTCAAATCTTGTAATAAATTGTAAAACCGCTGTATTTGACGAACTGCATTTTGCCATCCATGCCTGTTAAACCAAAATCTCTGCAGCTTTGGATTACTCATGTAAGTTGTGTGTTGTGTTCCATTCTACTGAGTTTAACATGGTGTTTTTACTATTGTTCCCCCATACTGTAGTACCAAAAAGCCTTCATTACCTGATCAAAAAGTTTTAATCACTTCATTCTTTTCAGCAAGCTGGACAGACTATTAATTTCTTTGTGTTCATCTGAAGATCTCAAACGAAAATAAAAGAAGACGAAAAATGACAGGTTTTTCCCCTTTTGTGTGTGTTGTGTCATGGCGGCATAGCTAGTCTATTTAAATCTAGTTTGATTGTTTTTACTCTCTAAGGAATGTAATAGAGTGATTGCTTCTTTTTATGAGCTGATTTCCTTCATTAAAGGGAGATGGAACACTTCCACAGCATCTGCAGTGTTTCGGGAGTGATAAGATGTTAGTATTGCTGTTGCTCATTTCTGAGAGATGAAGGGTGAGATGGGCCCTCTCCAGCCTCGTTTAAAAAAATGTCAGCTATCCTGGGACCAAGTCAGACAAGGCTTTTTTTTCCCCACTTGTCATTTCTGTCAGTCATCAATGTTGTCTTTGTTTTTGGGCTTTTATTTTGTACTGGTGCTGATTATATATGTGCTGAAAAAGATATATATATGAGAATGGCTATTTGTAAATATGTTTTTACTACTTTAAATACACCAGAAGATGTGTCTCTCTGTAAAGATATTACTGTTTAAGATGATAGAGTATTTTTATTTCATTTTTTCCACTCTTAAACTCATCTGAGCTATACCATTGCACTTCGGACAATGTCTTAATACTAATGGGTAATGTAAACTTTCTCTAATTTTTATTTTGAAGGTTTTTTTCTAGTTTGAGGATTTCAGTCTGTACCTAATGCAGTGCTTTTTTCTCTTTCCCCTTGTACAGAATTATGAAACGGTAACAGCAGAGACTTACAAAAATATGAACAGTTTTTGTTTTTCAGAAAAATACAATAAACAGAGAACTTTCTCACTGATCATACAAAACGAAATGTGCTTCTTCTCCATCTTTTGTACACGCACAAGATGGGAAGCTAGAGTGTGAATACAAGATGCATGGAAACAGGAGTAGCAGAGGTAGGAATGAATAGAGAGAATCCATAGTCATGGCCAGTTCTGCGCCTCTGCTCCTGGAGAAACATTCTTGCATAGGTTTAAGACCACCTCTTGATCATAAAACACATGCTTTCTGGGCAGAATGTTGCGCTTGTGTACTGTTCAGTACATTTACAGCCAGTAGTTCAGAAAAATGATATGTGCACACATTTCTCCAAACTTGAGTGCTCTTCAAATGTCCCAGTGATCCACTTTCACGATTTTACTGAACCAAACAGAAATTTGTACTGTAGTGCACGGTCAGTGGCATCTTCTATGATTAATTATTATAAAACACCAGCAATCGTATTCATCATGGTCAACATGGCTGCATATAGTACAGTAAAATCCCTGTGATTGTTTTTAATTAAACAAAAGGTGTATAGCATGGGAAGTCACCTGGTTTACTGCCTTTTACAAGTTTTGGGGGCCCATAGCTTTTCAGCAGATAAATTTGTTTTCTTTATCTGTGTTCTCAACCTGTTAAAAGCTGTTTAAATCCTTTTTTATTTAAAAATGTTTGTTGCACTCAAAAGTACACATAAAATGTTAGTAAGTAGCCTATTCTGAGGTAAGTGCAATATTTGATCCACTTCCTGAGTTCTAACAGACCTTGTTTAATGTTCATTGGCACTTTGATGGTACAGTGGTGGTAAAACTAGAAAAATTGTTTACCAGTAAGGACTTTAAGAACTTAGACAGTTTTCCATTTATAAATGGTAAATGCTGTCAGTAACCTTATGCAGCCTCATAGCTCCACTGTAAAACTAAAGAACCAAACATCAGACACCAAACATGTCTTGGCTGATGGACTACCATTGAAGAAAGGGCTGAACGGTCGCAAGTTGGTATTTAACACTATTGCTGTTTTGCAGCTACAGTGACCAACAAAGGAGCCACAGGAAGTGGGGTACATATGAACTTCTGTATCTGTTCATTACCAGATCCTTTTTGACCACACCCCAATCATACTTTGTATGCAAGAATCAAAAAGAGCAAAATATTCAACTAATTGTTAAATGGAACTGTAATAGAATATCATGATAAATGCAGGAGCAAAATCAATAAAGTCAAAACAATGAATTTTAAGAACGAATCAAGACACGATCAAGTTATTACAGTCAAAGTCCTAAAAACATACTCTACTGTTCCAAAAAAATCTACTCTAAGGCAAGGCAAGTTTAGCACATTGATATACTGAGGTTATTTCATGTACTTTATAGAAGTTAAATGAGCATAAAGTAAAAGAAGCAGTACAATTAATATAGCAGAATAAAAATAAGATTTAAAATGTATTAAAATTTAATAGTAGTACTAAAAAACAATTTTTATTTGATTTCTATGGGAAACTGGTTCCAGCAGTGGGCCGCATAATAATTAAATGCCATTTCACCCTGTTTAGTTTCAGCTCTGGATACCAATAGCTGATCAATGTCTGCCAATCTAAACTCAATTTTCTACTGCATGGGAACAACCAGACTCGACTGTACTCAACATAGCTGGTGATGCCTCAGAAAATGCTATCACCCACTTGACAAACACAGTAGTCATGGAGATATTGTTATTACTGGGAACATTTTAGTGAATGAGAATCATTCAGTTAATAGAAAATTGCGGTCGCTATGGTATCTGAATTTTTTAAAAAGCAGGTTTGTACAGAATGTCCAAGCATTTGCTGTTCTACGTGATATTTTTAAATTACATTTTAGTATTTCTCAGCTCGCTTGGAAACATGACAAATGAGGTACAAAAACAGTTTAGAAGGTATTCGGTACCAGTTTTGCCTAAAGGAAAAGCAAAGAAGGTGAACAAAGTCAAGCCGAGTTGACCCAGTACCATGCAGTGAAGTGGCCAAAAAGCTGTTAGGCTAACTCACATTAAGTTGCTAACAAGCTAATTATTCTACACCATCTATTAAAAAAAACAACCCTTAATTCTAGATACTAAACTTTTTAACACCACACCCAATAACACCTAACACATGTAGGGTGGTTTAGAGTGTAAACTAATGAACGATTCGGGGAAATATCTAATTGGGATTTTTTTTTATTACCAGTGTTTTTACATTTCAATTAAATGTGATTATTTTCTTTAAATTATCTTTTTTCACCAGGTTTGTTTTGCCAAAAGATTTCATTTCTTTCAGATTTGAGGCTTGAATACTGAGTGATGTGACAGACCACCAATTCATAAGCTCTGTATAATTAGTTCTGTTTGTTATTAATAAACACATTGTGATTTCGATATAAAAATTATTTACTGTTCAACCCTACTACTTCTACTACTCATTACATCCTTTAGGACTGTCATTACATCATGTGACTGTTGTCTGTTAAAGGCGCTATATAAATAAACTTTACTTACTTACTTACTTACTAAGACTGGCCTGTTGTTCTCAGAGCCAAGACGTAAAGACATGGAAAACACTGAGGGTTCTCTGTAGGTCTGAATGAAAATGCACGCACCTACTGTAGAGTCGCATTGCCAGATTAAGTCTGCATACTGCACATGCCATGTTAATGATGAAAGAAAGAGCAGCGGAGCTAACGGATGAGAACGAGGAAAAGAACAACGCTGGAGAGGAGACATCTAATTAGCATAATTAAGAGCACACGCTAAAGAGCAGTGCTTAATTTTGTTCTACCATCAATCACGATTCCTCTCTCCTCTACCTTTCTTTGTCTGCCTCTCTTTTCCATTTCTCTCTCTCTCTCTCTCTCTCTCTCTCTCCTGATCATGATGAATGGAGAGGTATGTGCGTGACACCATCATTACTCATCTTCAAGGGTGAGACATCCTAGAAAAAGAAATGGAGGGAACAGAGGATGAGGTTTGTTTGGGGGGGTCGCTTCAAGAGAGGAGAGACAAACACACACACAAACACACACACACACACACATTTTCCCCATCCCCATGGGGAGTCCTGCTAAATGGGGTCACATTGTCCCCCGGCACCTCCTCCATTAGTTGAATAAAGCCAACTTCTAATCTGATCTAATAAAAGCAGGCCGGACTCTGAATGAGCTTTTCACCATCTGGAACTGGGTACTAACCACAAGCAAATGTTACAGCTCAAAGTGCACGGAGAGTAAAATCTTCGGTCTTGTATGTGTATATTTATGATTATGCTTTAGACGTCAGTATGTAGTTGTTACTCATTTTCTAATAATTGTTCTGATCCATGTTATTATTTTGATGTATAATATGATATTTAACGAGTTTTCTTAGACATTATTGTGTCAGCACTAGTGACTTAGCTCATTTACTGAGAGCTGTTGACACTGGTCAGTGCAACACTATAAACTGTGCAAAACAAATCTATATCTTCTTTTCTTGGTATATGTAGATACAGCAAAGCAAGCACTTCTATTTGTTAGACCTTCATGAGCTGCACAGAAGGCCATACCATGGAATTAACCAATAAGGTTTTGATATTCAAATTCTAATTATTCGAGTGGTCCTACATGATTTATCATTAAATTAGAAGTAAGGAACGTTTGCTTTCTCCCGTAAAGTTATCATTTTTAAGATACTTGTTTTTTTTATATTAACAGTATGTGACTGACCATCATTATGAGCCGTACTCTAACCAGGTTTGGGCAGCTCTTTGTCAGGATTCTTCACTAAAAGAGTCACTGTAATACTGTCATACAAGGTGAAATGTCAATATGTTTGTCCTTTAAATGAAACTAAAATCTAGTTTAGTTTAGTTTAGACTGACCAAAAAAAAATATTAATGGCCACTAGCGTTAGCTTAGCCAAACATATTAGACGCTGTGACAGGATGTTAATTTATGTGCTTTGACTGAAAACTGATGTTTATGGCCCAAACTGAACCTCCAGCTCTTATGGCTCTGATTCAGCACTAAAATCATGTGAGTTATCAGCACACCCACTTGAGTTGTGTATGGTAGCAGACACACAACCAGGAAGAATGCATTAATGACAGCCTTCAGCAATAAGAACAGTGCCAACATAGGTGATTCAGTAACAATCCTACTTGATACCTATGTGCTAGGTCTTATCCACCGCAGAGAAGCTGAATCCACCAGTTGGGTCTGATCTGTGAGGCCACCAGGCTATAATTATGTGTTTGTGTACATGTGTGGTTGGTTGGTTGATGGATGCTCTGAAAATGTAGAGTGCAACACAAACAGAGGAGGAGTACATTGGATAAAGCAGCATTATGAGGGAGAAGAGGTTGCGTGTGTGTGTGTTTTTGCTACTGTGTGCTATTTGTGATGAATAAACCTGACATACACAAAGCTGTGTGTCTTCATGCATTAGCAAGGAGTCTTTCAAAAAGGTTAAAATGTGGTGCCCTCTAGTGGTACTAACACAACATGACACATAGGACTCATGGTGTGGATTAAGCCCAATCTTTAAAAAAAATTTAAATTACAATTATAATTAAAATTCATTTAACTGTAGTAGATGTTTAGTCCCTGATGTCCCAGTTAGTTCATACAGTGAATGTACATTCTTAATCAAATAGCTATCTAACATATCCTTACTGAGCACTTGACACATATGCTTACTGACATTATTATATTAACTTAATTATCAAGACAATTCTTGTGTTTTACACTGGTGCAACAGAGAGTAGAGCTGCTCAAATTTACCTAATTTCCTTGTTGCCTAAAATGTAGATAATAAGTACATTTGGTGTGTGAAGTTTCCTTCTTTGGTTTTGGCATGAGAGCCATTAGGCTCATGTTGCTTCAAAATAATGGTCTATGCCAACCAACTGCCCACATACCTGCCCAAACTGCATCCAAGTAATGCCATGCAGACTTAACAGTGTGGTTTAGGACACAGCATGACTAAGGCTACTGTGGTTTACTATTAAAATGAACATAATTAAACTGTGGAGCTGAACTTCCTTTACTTTTGGCAGATAGAAATCATGTAGTGAAAGACGACATAAGGTGAGGTTGTTACTCTCTTCATCAATTGCTCAGGGGACAGGTTGGGGTTCTCTGTATCCTGCTGGAGCAGGCATGTCTGTATTAAAAAGCCAGCTAGTGTAAATGTAAGTTTTAAGACATGTTCAAACCACAGCTTCAGGTTTTAAACATTAGACAGAAAGTCTTGGAAAAACACTGTCTCATCTCAGCTCTTGTACAAGTGAACATCAAATTAAATGGCCCAGGACAAGAAGGCATCGGGCTACCACAATAATGCTCTGAAAGCAGCAGAAACTCCATGCAAAATTCATCTGCATTAAAGAAACAGAGATGCATGTCTAAAACACTAGTGGAGAATATAGCAGATGAGTTTTTAATCTTTAACACACAGAATCTGGACAACAAGCCAGAAAATACAGCCAAAAGAACTTTGCAATGTTTCTACAAAAAGTGAAAGGGCATACATGGTCCCTTCCAATCTCTTGACTGTAGTTCCATTTAAAGTAATGCAAGGCTTTAAAATTGGGAATTTATCAGGGGGATTCTCATAATTAAGGAGAACTGACAATTTACCAAGAAGAATAGGCCAAAATTTAACAACAGTGCCTTCTTACTAAAATGAAGGTGCCCAAGGAAAGATCCTAATGATGCACATGAACACCAGCCTCCAGCAGATGTCAGTAAAGTATTGAGAATTAGATTTTCACATTCATGAATTTTTTGCAGAAATTGCAGTGTATTTTGTGTGCTGTGCTGTGCTGTTGACCTGAGAAAGCTATAGAGCTGCAAATGTTACAACACTGTACACACTGTTACACCTATATACTATATATGTAAATACTATATACAAGATATCTGCATTCATTGCTCTAACCAGGCTGATAAAAAGAAAGATGAAGGATGAGAATACAGTGGCACAGGTTGTTAGGATTCTCTCAAAGCTTTGATTTCAATTGACTGTGTTTCAGAATAAAAAGACTGATCAGAATAATCCAAACTGGTAAGACTGATGGTGGATGGCAAAACAAGGCTGAATACTGAGTAGACGATTAGTCTTAAACTGATTCACAGAACCATCAGAAACTAGAAACCTGCAAGAACTAACTAAACTCCAGGCCTAATTCAGGTTTTAGAGGTGTTGTATTGTGGTACATGCAGAACGATATGTGAGGATTAGGTTTATCCTTATATGACATACTCGAACTACCAGGAGATCTTATGTTCAAATTCTGGTGGTGCCACAGCCATCCATGGTAGTTCAAAAGAGCATATTTGGCCCTACTGCTTTCTCTCCTATTGTTCAGTGTCATGCTAGACAATTGCAGCTGTCTCTCGCCTCACATAACAGAACTGACAGCTAAGACTCTCCTCCTACTGCAGGCTGTTGTCTAACGATGTTGGTGAGCAGCAGTTGGAAAAGACCTGGTGTCTGGTTTGATGTGTCAGTTAGTCTTCTAGGTTAAAAACAACAGGGAAAGGCTTAGCAAGCAGATGAATTGGCTGCATTTAAACTGATAACATAAATGATGCAAGATGCAATGTACTGACGTAATAGTGGGCTGCTCATTACACCAGTCCAGATTGAATATGTAATGTCAGAATTGCTAAAGCAGTTGCTGCAAGTGACAGAACTGGCAATTCATGTCAGTGAGCATACAAATCATGTATAAATCACAAAATGTCTTCGTGCATGGTGCCCTGTATGTTTTCGTGCAAACAGCTCATGACTATAAGTTGGAATACAGTAAATGAGTGAGTGGGTCAGAAAAAAATCTCCCACAGAGGCCCCATGTAAAATTCAAATAACTCGTATTCTCTGAAACCAAGAGCTATTATTGCCATTATTGTGAAAAGAAAGATATTTTGTGGATGGACTAGGAGGTAAAGCACCACTGTGCACTGTAAAGCTTGACCTATGGACAAGTGTCAGCAGATCATCAGACTTGTCCAAGATCACAAGTCTGCATACCAGCGGGAGGTTGAACAGCTGGTGCTCTGGTGCAGGCAGAACACAATAGAGCTGAACATGTTCAAAATGTGAATTTTAGGGGACAACACTCAGTGTATAATATCCAACAGCTTTTAGGTTTCTAGGAACTACCAGTTCCTAAAACCTGAAGTGGGAGACCAACTCCATGGTGTGGGATGGTTTGGCAAATTAGGGATATTTGGGCTGCCACAGTAGCTGTTGTGTCTGTTTTGCACTGCAGTCACTGGATCTGTCCCATGCACATACAGCATGGTCTGGTTTGGAGCAGCCTGTAAGTAATTATTACATTTTACTTTCTTGACTGTGAGAAAAGAACACAGCATCATCATAAACCACAGCCTTCATCCAATGTGCAATATTGCTGTTTGCACTAGTCACTTTTTCACTTTTATGCTTCGCACTTTACACAATGTGCCCTTCCCATGGTTCCTTTATATATTTGTGTAAATGTTCTTATATATATATATATATATATATATAATTTTTTAATTTTATTTTTGCTTTTATTTTATATTTATTCTTATCTATCATGTTCGTCTGCTGAGTTTACTGGTTCTTCTTGTCCCACACATTTCATTGTACTGTTTACCCAACGTTAACATTCATATGATCAATAAACTGAACTTGGAATTGAACTTCTATATATCGTCTGCAGTACCAGAGAGACACCGCTGGCCAGGCACCAAAACAGACTTGGTCAATAAATCAGATTTTGATTCTGATAAGTCATTCTACAAAAGCCTTTGTTTAATTCAGATCAGGACACAACTATTATTCATGGATCTGCTTTATATAACCCAGAGCTGTGAGGGAATGCCATCCTTTAATAATTAAATTAAAAAACAGAAAACCAAAGAAGTTTGCGGAATAACTTCTTATGAGAATTTTTAGACCTAGATTAATCACAGACTAATCCTTGACTGGCAAATTTTATGTCAAGGAATAGAGCCCAATTTCATAATTTTGAGTAAGGACAAAGGTGGGGTGAAAAAAACTAATGCAGATCCAGTGCTACAAGGCTGTATTCAGGACCTTAGAATGAACTTGCTTTCACACAGACCAAAACAAAAAGCAAAAAGTAGAGACAAAAAGGAGAACAGAAGACTCCAGCAACAAGTGACCCTTGATCAATAGCAGCTGCGTTTATGGGGAAAAGGAAGTTAACCTTACAGGAAATCTAACAGAAATGTCAGAATGAGCAATCCATGTAAAGGGGAGGGGGCTGTTACCTTTCTGAAAATTCTGTATAAAAATAAGCTGATCGTTTAGACAAGGAGTTTTTCAGGCCTGAACACTTGATGGTGGTGTGACGTGATCAGGAGGACTAGCTCCCTGTGTCTGAGTGAGTAAAACAGATTGCAAATTACTACCATCACACACTATTTATGAAGGTAGAGTTGGAGGATAATCCTAACACACTGCAAGAAATCCTTTGGCACAGTCAAACCCTTGGATTCTTTGTGTTACTTGTGCAGTCTCAGAGAGAAAGTCTGGCAGAAATGTGTCAGTGTGCCAGAGGAATAGGTAGTAAGAGAGCTCTTTTGTCTTATCTGACCATAGAACCCAAAGTTCTCTTTAGCGAAGCCATTATTTGTCATATATGTTACATTTAACACACACACACACACACACACACACACACACACACACACACACACACACACACACACACACACACACACAC
>JBBPDA010000145.1:4223968-4239870 GCA_037974385.1 Arnoldichthys spilopterus
GTTTACACAACCTCTTAGAGACAAATTCAGACTTCTTTCTTGCTAAGCCATAAAATGACTGTTGTACATTTCTGCTGTGGTAGAGCTGGATTTTGGGGCAGCACACTATTAAATCATCCAGGTTTTGAACATGTCAGTGGTCAGTCAGTGTCTCAAGCAGCAGAGCCTGATGTGTGAAATACTCACCACCTCTTGGTTTGGTGTGATGTTCGTGAGTGTCACTGTTTCTTCAAGGATAGGTCAGGATCACCAAAATTATATTTTAAAGGTTTTATTTTAAAAAGAGAGAGAGCAGTTTTAAAGTAAATTGAAAGGCTGGTGTCCGATTTCTTCAGTTATTTTACACTGATGTCTTATCTTCTGCAAACTCACGGCCAGGACATTTATCTTACTGGCGAGAAAGTAAACTTGTTGAGCATTTCTACAGGAGATTATGTGTGTAAATTTACAAATATATTTTTTCTCATTATGAGACAAGACACATACATTTAAAGGTGTTACATTTGTGCAGTAATGATTAGAACAGATGAGGTTAAGGTCAATATTAAGAAGTTTAGGAAGCATCACATTTCCAGGAATTAAGGTAAATTCAGCAAAAGTGGGACACTACAGGTGGTCCTCACCAAAAGGTGTTGTGAGCGATCACAAGCCTCCTAATGTACACATCTTCTTAATGAAAGACTTAGATATAGTAACAGATTAAAGTATTTCCTATACAAAGGTGGCTTTCATATGTTCAGGTGTTGTGGTTGAAAAGACTTTATAATGGATTTACCTCACTGAATACCCACAGAGCTTACAGTATCATTTCTTTCTTCTGGAGTAACAGATCAGTTTTATCCTCAACTAGATGAGAACAGCTGATCTGCGGTTGTGGTCAACTATAAAGGTTCAGAACATCTATGAATAAAACTGTTGTAGATGTAACTGCCATTTATTTTGCTGTTGGTGCACGACTGTCAAGCTTTGTAAATGGTGCTTGAACTTGTATTATGTTCACTGAAATGTGTTACAGTGTGAATTGTGTTGACAATGGTCTCAGAATTTAAAAGATTAGCAAAAATAAATAAACAGGGTAAACTGCCATAATGTGAGACACTGACAAATATGGGACACCTAAGCACCAATGCGTGTTGTTTGAAGCATCTGCTTCAAACAAATGACGGTTAATGAACCAGTGGGTAAGCACAAGCTGTGATGCATGACTTATGAAGTGTCCAGTCATAGACTAGGGTGGAACAATTAACACTATGTGTGAAAAACATTACACTGACTATCCAGCTACAATAAAATGGCACCTGTCAAGGGGGTGGTATGCATTAGGCAGCAAGTGAACAGTCATTTCTTTAAGTTGTGCTGGAAGCAGGAAAAATGAGCAAGCTTAATGAGTAAATGATCGACAGAAATAGATGGACAACAGTCTGTAAGTACAAAGTGCACCTATAAGGTAAGTGAAGCTGATAAAACAGACAGTGAGTGTAGATAAAAGTTAGGCGTACTTAATAATGTGGATCATCATGGAAGAGTGCTTACACTATATACAAAAGCATCCTAACACCATGTTCCAATTAGTGTGATTCTGCACACTCAGTTGTCCACAAAAGGATGGGATACTCTGTAGTAGCCACACATGAACCTACTCACCAAGGACAATACCAAGCAACAGGTAAAAAGCCTATAAAGCCCCCAGCGTGGGGCTGCAGAGGAGTTAAATCTGGAGTGATGAAGCTCCATCCAGTAACTTTAAGATCATCCAACATATGCACCTGATCGAAGGCTTTTGTGGCTGCAAACAAATCCTCACAGCAATGTTTCAACATCTAGTATCAAACCTAGAAGCTGAGAAATGCCTCAATAATTAAATAATATAATAAATTTCAGAAAAGCAAACTTTTGGACATTCAGTGTAGTTCTCAGATCTCAATAGGAAAGCCACACATTATCAGTGATCAGTTCTGATTATCTGTTCCCATTAGACTTTCAGAGAAACCGCTCGAAAGTTAGAGATTCCTGGGCTTATACAGGTAAAGTTACTAAGCATCGTTCATTTAGGATTTGTTTGATTTTCAGTATTTTTGTCTTGTTAAGTTTATCTTAAAACACACTTCAGGTGTCCGGTATATGCTACAGCTTCTCAACCCTGGTCGTGGAGCCCCGCCCCACCTACTCCACACACATACCATATATTTTAGTGCTTTATTCTGCTCTAGCACACCCACTTCTGGCAATATGAAGAAAAGACAGTGTGTTATTTCAGACTATGGTCTCTTTTGTTTCGTTTGCTTTAACTCTTTTTACAGAGGTGAGAGAGTTTCTCCCTGCTATGAGCAATTTTTATTGTTTAATAATCTTTCACATTTTACAGACCCCATTAAGCTGTGCTATGCACTGCTTAAAGTATTATGACTTGTAGTCTCTTGTACCGTATCTGGAGCAGTCTCATTACTAAAAATTCGGATGTAGTCGGAGACTAAAATATGTTTAATATATTGTTAAAAAAAACAAGAGACTGTTTGTACTCCATAGGACTCTGGATTTATTAAACCGGTTTCCAGTGACAGGTTTGTTTACTGGGAATAAAAAGTGAAGCTACATAGTTTTAGAAAGAAAAAAAACTAAACAGATGGTAGTGATTAATTATGGCAATTCATTCAGTGAGGCAAGGGAAGGATGTCTTATTGTCAAGTGTATTAACATTTAATCAAGTAACAAAATCCATGCCTGTTGTTAGTAAATCTTAAATATTTAGGCCACGCTATAATGTTACTATTATTTTCATGCTTGGTGTATCCATATATCTTCATTTGTGGGTGTTCACCAACTCATCCAGTTTTGCTTGGTTGGACCCAGAGAACTCATCAACCTACAGCAATAAAATGTTAAAGTTAAATGAATAAATAATACTTTAAAATATATGAAAATGCAACACAGGGCATTGCTAATAAAGGACATAATATTTGGGGAAAAGAGTTAATTGACCGGATGTTTTTACTAGAAAAATTCCAAACATCTTCCCAACGTCAGTGGCTAACGTACCTTCTTTCCGTTCTTGTAGAAGTGGAATGTTGGCATACATTTGATCTCACAAGACTGAGCTACGTCCTACAAAACAGAAATAAAAGGAAAGACACATAAATGTTTTCAGCAGTGCCATAGTGACCACTCACACATTTGTCTCTTTCAAAGACTCCTGTCTGGTTGTTTTCAACACTTTTAACCCAAAGAAAAGACTGCACAAGCTGATGCACAGCAGTTAGACTCATGCACAGACACTTTATCAAAAGAACCTTTTTTCACAAGTTACCATAATCATCATATACAGAAATGAACCATTTTTTCTACAAACTGTAAATTCATGCCGCTACTCAGGTCTAAGTCACCACTGGCAACTGTATTGCACATGTAGCATATACTGCACAGTGCTGTCCATGTATGTTTGGTCATTAACATCATCCAGTGTGTCACTTGTCACTCTTTGTACATTTTTTTGTACTTTTGATATTCTGTATTGTCTTGTATGTCTGTCCTATATTTGCACTGTCTGTATGTCTAAGAAAAATGTTTTGTCTATTTGCACTGTGTGTATGTGTACACCGTGGACCCTAAACTTTGTAATTTCGCCTCTCTCTTTACTTGTATATGGCTAAGATGACAAAGTTCACTTTGACTTTGTAGGGACAAGGTGACAGGAGAATCAAAGTGTTTAGGACAGTGCCTTTGTGAGCTGAAGGTCACAGGTTCAAGTCCTGGCACAGGCACTACTGAAGTACACTTGAGCAAGGTACGGTCTCGCTTCACTGCGCCCCGTGCTCTGTTGTTAGCTGCTCATTGCTCCATGTGTGCACGTGTGATGGGTTAAATGCAGGTCACATTTCGTTGTGGTGCTTGAGTGTGTTCACAATGACAGTCATTTTCACTTCACTTCTTGCACTTCCATAAAATTACCTTTTACTGCCCTCTAGTGGCTGATAATTAGAGCAACAATTAAATTACAGTGTGGTCCTATCTGTTGACATTGGTCAGTAGGGTAAATAGAGAGAATGTTGATAGATGAGAAATATTTAAATCAGGCAAGGTTTGCTTCTTCATCTAACCTGAATTTGAGCATCTGGACACTTGCTGAACTGTAAATGAAATTCACGCAAATCAAATGGAAATTTGTAACTTTGTAACAGTTCGTCTTGTAATGTTTGCACACAATGCACTTTATGTTGTCATTTGTGTAGTTTTTGTGGTCTTGGGTTTCATTTAGCACTGTGGTCATTTTAAATTTGACATAAAAAATATGTTGCTCTGAAAATGTGTTGATTACAAATCAAGGTTTAGATGTTATGCACCATATTTAACCTGTTTTGGAGGATCTCTCAGTTCAGCCTTAATTTTTAAGATGCTACAAATGCATCATGAACGTTTATTGGAGCACTTATTTGCACTGTAACTGAGTAACACTCACAATGGACACAGTACACACTGGTGAAGTTAGTCTGTGGTGAGATTTAGATGCATGCAAGCTCACAGAGTTTTCCTTTCAGGAATACTACTAGAACTCAACTACTGAGACTGAAGGATCTTTTATAGCTGCCACCACAGAGTTCATAACAAAACTAAACAGCATCTGATGTACATCAGCAGCTGATATATGATGTAGCATTGTAGGGAAACTGGGAAATAACTAGGTGAACCCATGTGCGTGTGTGTACAAAAGCCAATACATTAATATCTACACTACATACACCAAAGCTGAACAACTGTGATTATTTTTTTTTACAGTTTTGTGAATAAATGTGCAGTGTCGTAAATGACTGAGAGCATCTTGGCTATGTAGCTTTTAACAGCTGTGTGTGTGAATGGTGCAAAAAGCCAAGACATTACCAGTAAGAGTATCCTGATTATGCCCTGGCATTTCAATGTGAAAATGGCTTATGAAAAGAAAAAACATGTCTGACCTGTGCATCATCCACGTCTACCTTGAGGAAGACCACATTGCTATTGCCTTCTTTTTCAGACAGACCCTAAAAGAAAGTAGCAGTTAAGCATGCTAAAAAAAAGACGCCTACAGAATGTAACAATCAAAAGCAACTGTTAAAAATGGACATTGACAAAACAGAGAAGCATGGGTTTCTAAATGTTAAAAGTCTGAAAACAGACACTACAACTCAAAGGAAAGGTTTTTCAACTTATTTTTTAACAGAAGAGGAAGACTAAGGCAAACCACAGTCTAATGCACACACTGATACAAACGGAGTAAAAACCCCAACAGAAAACCATAGCATGTAAAAGCCTCTTGTTGAAAGTAGCCAATAACAAGATCAAAGAGTTAACAGGCAATACTGTTAAAAAATACATGCAAACACAATATAGATTACATGTTCTAAATGTTCCCAATATTTTTAACCTAAATCAAATATTAACATTTTTAAAAAGTATTAGACCAGTATTTACTGAATCTCAAATACACAATAGCAAGACGCAAATTTTTCACTAGGTTTTTAAATAAGCCCTAAATACAATTTGTGCTGTTTGTGTTATTTTAGATGGACAGGAAATCTCATTTTTACAATATTTCATTAGAAAAAATTAACAGAAAATAGTAAGATAAGATAAACCTTTATTAGTCCCCCAAGTGGGAAATTTGCATTGCTATGGCAGTACAAAAGGTGAAAGCAGCAGAAGAGTGGTAAAGCAATACTATACACAACAAGAAAAAAATTGTAATAATCCTAACAATACTTAACTAGGATCAGCTAAGCACTTTAGCACCGCATCTGGCCAAACAGATATTGCAACTAATCCATATGCATTTTTCACTAAACAGCTTTTTTAAAAAATCTGTCTTTCACTTTTTAATTTCTTTTATGTCCAATGATTGCATTACTTTTAATAAGATGCCACGGAGTCATTGATGCAACACTGAAGTTGCAGTAATTACACTAAAGTCAGCGGTCACTCACTTTGTAGAAGGGCGCGATGCTCTGACAGGGCCCGCACCACGTGGCTGTGAAGTCAACCACAACCAGCTTGTCTCCTGCGTCAGCCAGAGCTTTGTCAAAGGATTCCTGTAGCAAAAGTGATGATGAAGAACTGAGTAAAAAAATAAGTAAATAGGGGACTGGGTGTAAAAAAAATTACTATGGAATAACAATGTCTATAATTGGACAAAGACGACCTTGCTTAAAATGTGCAAAACCCCAGCGCCCAATGGCCGTTTAACATTAGGTTAACAATGAAGAGTGGCTGCATCAAGTAAAAAAAAGCAGCAACAGGTTTTCTCTCATCCCATCGGAAACCTAATACATCGGTACTGGAAAATGTCAAATGTTGACAACACCCAGAAAACACACCCCCAAACGCTTATAGAAGGAAAGCGCCGAGAGAATAAAATCACAATGAATTTGCATATCCGGTAGCTCTGCCGCGGTGTGGGATTTGTGGGTGAACCGTTTCTTTTACAAATGAGAAATTAAAAGCCGGCTTATTTAATCGAAACGAGGCCCAAAACACGAACTGAGGCCACCAAATTCAGTCAGCAAATCATAAACCTGCGATGGAGCATCAAATTAATTCTTACTAATTTTAATTGATTCATCCACGTAACTGTCTCTTATTTTAGTGGGATCTGAGTTAAATGCACAAGTATGTGGTTTTCCCGCATTAAACCCAGTTCAAATTTGTGCTGAATCCAAAACGCGGACAAAAGTGGCATGTTTGAAGCCCCGGAAGCTCCAGCATCAAGTCCTTTCACAAACAGTCGATTTTAATCGTTTGAGCTCTAAAGCCTTTCTGGTCTGTTAAAAAAAACACCCGAACCCCCAAACGCAAACCCCACGTGTGTGTGTGTGTGTGGAAGGCGCGCTTGCCGTAGCCGTGTAAGTCAAGTTAGCTTTAGCGAGTTGGCTAACGCTGCTGTAGCCGGTCCTGCCAAACCCGCTATATAAAAAGTGGCATTTATGGTTAGCGACCTGCGTCTCCGCTTCTATGTTGTGTATAAAACTTTATTTTCGAAATAATTATTCTTGTTTTTAGCTGCGCTCTTAAACCCCCATGTTGAGGTTTTAAAGGCCTACCGCCCACCACTCACTCCGTTATTTCATTGCGGGCGACCACGTCGCTAACGAAACTAACGAAAGCGACTAGCTGAATAACGACCCGGCGATAACGCTTTCGCGCCTACGTCTCGGCAACTACAGCTTGTTTGTCTTTGGAAAAATATGTTTTTTTCTGTAATTACACAAAAGGGACCACGGTGGAGTAACTTAGTAGTGTTAGCTAGCTAACTTAGCCAGCTAACTACCAATCACCCAAAAACTCACTCAGCTACTACCTGCTAACTCACATTTATAGCTACGGACTTTATATATGTATTAACCGTGGTTAAAATTGACAACATTGCGAGAAAACACAAGGAAACGCCGCAGTTAACGTTGTCTCCGTGCAAAACGTGTCAGTCGGATATTGCACAGCGCCGGAGAGAAACGCTTTAGACCCAAAGTTCACACGAAGGCATTTCTGAAGCGTCAACACGCAGGTGGTTGTGTATTATGTCCCTTACCTGATCCTCAATTATGATGATCATGGCGATGACTTAGTAGAGTCTAAAAAGAGCTTAAACAAGCCTTCCTCCTGTGGCCGTCCTCTTCCCGCGGTCTCCTCTGGTGTGGTCCCACTCCAGTCTGCACCACATCATGCTGTGTGCAAAGCCCGGCCCCTGGGGGCACCCACTACATCACTCCACACCACTGCAGCTCAGCCTCTTCCACACAGCACAGCAACAGTTTGAGGCATAATTCACATTTATTGTGTATACGATTGTTTGGGAAATACCTATAAAAATACATAGCTGGACTAATTTAACGCTCCAAGTTAATGTAAAAAAAATGTCTGCATTAAAGTCTGTCAGAGTGATCCAGTGCACTGCACAGCATGGGGCACTGCTTAAAATGTTGGGCCCCACGATAGAATATTGGAGCCCCAGAATTACATAATATCCTTTTTAGTGTTCTCAGAGGGACCCCTTTCAGTGGCTGGCCATTAGAATCACCCTAAAACCCCTACCCCCACCCCACAATACACCTAGAGGACTGCGACTAATGCGAATACACAGATCAGTCATATCATTAGATAGTCAATGTTATTCGCTTTAATGTCAGTGGTGTTCGTTTTTTTAATCACACTGGCACCTGTCAGGGCGGTGGGATATATTAGGCAGCAAGTGAACAGTCAGTTTTATAAAGTTGATGTGGTAGAAGCAGGCAAAATTAGCTGTTTTTAATGTTATGACTGATCGGTTTATATCCATATTTAGAAATGACTAGTGAACTTTTAGTGTAGACTAGTGTGTCTTCATATGTACTGTGGAAAGTGATAATGGTAAAATCAGTGTTGCCAACTGTATTAAATGAAATGAGCAAATACAACTGAAAATTTTGCCAAACGTGACATGACACATAGTGATGCAGTGTACTGATGACTCTCTTCTATAGAAAACCGGTACATTCACAAAATGTTGTTTTTTTACGCCAGTCTGGCTAAATGGAAAATCTGTGGAATTCACAGATGACACACAATGACAGAGGCCCTGTTGTTGCATTCGGTGCATCTTCAGTATGTTATGCGACTAGAGACCCTTTAAAACTATTTTTTTTAAAAAGCTAAACCATAAAAGTACTATTTGTTATGGCCAAGTTAGTGCCTAACTTGAACAAGATAAAGTATATTATTACAATTATTCTATATTATTATATAATACAGTTTCATTTAGAAACACATTAATGTAATGTTGCTGTACAAACAAACTAGAGAGAAACAGATGATATAAAGACCAATAAATCATAAAACATGACATAAAACATCAAAACACACTATAGTCCAGCCAGTGAAGCATGATTCATTTTCATTTCAATCTCAATAGTTGTCATGTAGGGCCATGCTATTGGCTCTTCTCTTGCATTACTTGAGTGCAAAGCTTAGATGACTTTATATTTGCATTACACTTTTCTTGTTTTTTTGACAAGTAAAACCACTCCTTTGGCAAGGAGCTCATAGAACCCATTTACTTGTGCAAAATTAGGGGAAATGTTCCATTGCAGAGCATGCAATAAGGAATTAGGCCAGCACAGATCGATAGGGTGTAAAACAATCTTCTCAGTCATTTATTCGAAGAACCCATTTACTGATTAGCTTCTAGCAAATGACACCCCCACCCACCCACGTGTACACACACACTCACAAAAACAACTCAGATTACTAGCTGTAATCATCAAAAATATGATTTGCTAAAAGATGAATTTTGTATGTATTCCTGCAGTGCCTCTAGACCTCTCAGGACTCCAGTCTGGGATCCACTGATCTAAGGACTGCTATGAAATGAATCCATGGATGTGTGATGAGAGGTTCAGTTCTCGCTTTTCATCTCTCATTTGAACCATCACCGGCCTGCACTGAATGAGCCAGGTTGCCAAGGACACCACCCCTAAATGAGATTCTAGCACAAGATGCAAAGCAGAACCCATGTAGAATTAACATGAGTAGACGGTAAAGAACACTTACGCTCGCTGAGATCCCATTAATACTTTGTGTGTGCTCTGGAGCACATCTGCCCACGCATACATGCAAACACATACTAAAGACTAAGCTGGGTCTCCTAGGGCTTTTATTATACATCACAAAGTGTTCATCGCAAATGCAAATCAAATAAACAGATAAAACCAGGAAAACATATTTTTGGAAAAGTAAATAGGACAATATTACTCACACAGTTTTTTTAAATATGTAATAACACATTTAATATTTTTTAAAAAACCTTTCATATATTTGTATAAACATACTTGTTTTGAAATGCAGTTAATGGAATAGTTTGCCAAAGCATCACGTTTACTGTGCTCTCTTCAAACATTTGGCACCTCTGGTAATGATAATCTTAATGAAGTGATGCACATGGTTCGAGAGGGTTGAGAGAGATTTGAAAGACCATTGACTTGTAGTATTTGCCAGCAATGTTAACCATGTAGCTTCAATGATAAACTGAAGAAGCAAAATTTAAATATCAAACTACGTCTGGTGTAAGTGGAACATTTGCAGCTGCGTACATGTTTAAATTTGACTTTGTCTAACCTTTCCTTAAAATTTGAAAAGTAGAAGATTTTAGAAAATAGGGTAAAGAGCCTGGGCCTGGTACCAGCTGCTATGACTGAACATTCAGTATTTAAAGAGGGTTTTGTGAAAGGGGCAACCTTAACTGGTTTGGTTGTCATTGTCTTATTTTTTTTAATCATGCCTTGGAAATCTCAATATCAACTTCAACTGAAATGCCCATCCCCAATGTGAAGAATGCAACTATCAGAGAAATTGAAATAGATGAAAAGTCAAATCTTTACAATAGCTTTACCAATGTTGGCTCCATTCAGCATGGCCATAAATGCAGCTGGCATGTTGTCGAAGCCTTCAGTAATGTGCTGTTTGTATTGTAATTTTCCCTAGAAAAACAAAAACGCAGAGGTGACAAAATAGTCAAAAGCTTATATTGGCATTAAACTATTACCATACAGTATGCAAATTAACACAAGCAGTTAAATGAAATGTTTTGTTCATTTGTTCTGATTTAACTGATAAGAGCTTAAAGAAATGATTCCCAATGTTTTCACTGATCATCTTACATATTATGTATTTTGTAAATATATACAAATTAAGAATTTGACACCTGCAACACACTCAAAAAAGTTGGGATGAAGTAAATAAGAGTGAAAAGTATATAATATTTAAGTTATGCCATTCTGAAACATTCCACAATAAGCAGGTTAGCTGTAAACAGGTGAGGGGATCATGATTGGGTATAAAAGAACGGCTCAGTCTCTGCAAACAAAGACGGGTCATGGCTCACCACCTTGTGCCAAACTTCATGGAAGAACAGTCAGTCAGTTCAGAAAGAACATTTCTTAGCACAGGAAAACAATGAATTTGGTCTTTCACCATCTACAATATAATATATTGAAAAGGGACTCTCAGTTTCTGTAGGACAAGGCTAGAAATTGTTGCGCCCTAATAAGGTAGTGCATACATCCATTTGAGGCTGAAGTATATTTTGGGATTTTAGAGACATATTATGCAATCAAGGCAGTGTCTGTTATTTCAGCAGGAAATTGCCACACCTCATTCTGCATGCATTACAACAGTATGGCATTGTAGACACCAGCAGTCCAGATCTGTCTCCTATTGAAAATGTATTAAAAGAGAAGGATCAGACAACAGCAACCACAGATGGTTGAGTAGGGCAAAAATTCCACTTCTAGAACTGCAGCACTTAGCCTCCTCAGTTCCCAGATGAGAAAAAATGGTCAGTGAAAACATTGGAAACCTTTCCTTTAACTTTTATAAATTAAATAAAGGTTAAAGAGAGTTAATAGGTCACACGTTCTCGTTTAATTGCACTCTACAGGGAACACACCTTAATTTCAGTAAGTTGTCAGACATTGGAGGCTGGATGAAGGGGTAAGTTTTACAAAAATGTATTAAATAAAATAAAACATTATAACAAACAACATTATAAGCACAGGAATGCAACACTGACCACCAAACACAAGCATGGGCTATAGACAGAATAAGTGAATTATAACCAATAGAAAAGTGAGTTTTTTTCCAGTATGTTACATTCACAATTAGTAATTAATTGTGAATAAAATCATGTAGACGTGTGTCCTCCATTAAGCATGTGTTCATACTTTCTCGAAGGAAATCATGCAAATCCTAGTGGCAGGAATGTGTTTTGAGTAGTTCCTAAACCTGATGACATCATGTAGAAAGGTGTTCTGATATAAATATATTCATTACTGCACAGTAGACTAAAACTACTAAATTACTTGCAAGATAGCTGATTAAAATATTGCACTGTATTATTTTCTACATCTTATAATGATAATAAAGGCATGTTACCCACATATGATTGTGTAATTTCCATATTTTGAGTCATATACTTTTCCCCTCACTATGTCGCTTTGATTCTCCTGTTACATTTGTCCTGTTCACTGGCATTTCATTAGGTCCTATTCAATAACATGTTAATCACTTTCTTTGAACACAGATGCAAAATTCATGAGAATGGTGATGAGATGGGTTATAATGGGATCTATAACTATAATTAGGCAGTGCTCTTTGAAGTCTCTCTGTATTGTGTGCAGTACCCAGATGCTCACTCTCTCTCTTTCTCCAACTCTCATTCATTCTCCCTCACCTCCTTCACCCAGGCCAGCAGTCTCTTGAGGCCATCGTGGTGCTTGTGTTCCCACCGTGTGGCCAGAAAGCCTTCCATACGTAACTGCTTCAGGATCATATAAGAGATGAAGCAGGGCCCTGAAACAAACCACACCATATATCAGATCAAGACAAAATTACAGAGAGGTTTAACCTTTTATTTTATTTTAAATAAGTACAATGGGCCTCACCAACAGAAGAACTTCCATCAAATAATCAGTGATCAGTATATATAGACACTGGTGTTTACATGAAAGGGGGATTCATCACTAAATAAACACAAGTGTGAACAATTCTGCGGTTTAAGAACATGTCATGAATCTGACTTTTCAGACTTTTCTTAGAAACATTCCCAAGAAAAAACATAAAGATATTGGCGAATATGGCCCATTCATCCTCACATTCATAACCAGTGCAATCTGAGCCGTCAAAACTCGTTTGAACTGTAATCTGACTGATTTAAGACATTGTCACAATTCTTTTTATGCTGCCCTTACTGAGGCAGTGTGTTTAGTATTTCAGCACATACTTGTTTGTGAGGTTGTGTCATTGTACATGGATATGCTCCCACAGAGAGCTATTCTGCCAAACGGCCTCATCTGTGGCAAAGCTGCACTGGTGAAGTCGCCCCCTACCTGCGAAGAAAGGCATTGTAAGTAGTAATTGTAAATGTGAATGCTACTCATTTGTTTTAGTGTCTTGCTGATACAGCAAGTACAGCACAGCTCTGTGTTATCCACTCTGTGCAGCACACACACAAACACACACACACAGACATTACATTAACATGTCAGTATCACTGTTAACATGATGATGCAGAGAAACAGATGGACTACAGACTGTAATCAGTTGTATATCAGTTATACTGTATCAGTTGGTGTAGCTGATAAAAAGTGCAATGAGTGTAGATAAAAGGTAGGTGCAAAAAATAAAGTGGTACATGTACATTACAGAAATGAGTTTGCCTACACAAACATACATTTGTACATAGTACTGTCCCATAATTGTTGTTATCTATGTTTTTTTAGTTCCTGTTGTATAACTACTGTGTGCATAATATGCTGCTGCTGATCACTGCATGTAAAAGAAACAGACTTAAGTGTATACAGAGACTACACTTGGCTGCTATTCTGCACATTTTTAACATTTTTGTTCTCTTTGTTCTCTCTATTTAAATTTAAATGATAGAGAATTAAATTTTGAGAATGTAAAAACTGAACTTTGAAGTCCATATTTCTTGTTAGAACAAAGATGATGGTTTGGTGATATTCAGTTGTAAACCATTGACTCCACTTCTTGCTCTCACATTCTCAAAGTAGCAGTTATATCCTTCTGGGGCCGCCTCCCTGAGCGTGTCCTCCAGTGAGCTGATGGTCTTGTAGTTAAAGACCTGGTCAAAGCCCAGCTCCCTGAGATAAGACACCTTTTCATCAGTCCCTGCACAGCCCACGACCCTGCAACCCTGCAACAGCAATAAGTAAGGAGCAATAAACATTAACTACCTATTCAAAATCAGGCTTACACTGAACAGCTGTAAGATTAACACCACTGTCAGGTAAAGTAAATAACATTTACTGTCTAGTTATTTCATTACAAGGAGGATGGGATGCATTAGGCAGCAAGTGAACAGTCAGTTCTAGTTGATGTGCTGGAAGCAGGAAAAGAGGGAGTCACACTGTAATGGCTAGATAAGAGAGTCAGAGGATTTCTAAACAGCAGGTACTGATGAGTGTTCCAGATGTGTAGTAGTTTGTATCTACCACAAGTGATCAAAGGAAGGACAACTGATGAATCAGCAACAGGGTCGTGGGCACCCAAGGCTCACTTATGCATATGGGGAGTGAAAGGTAGCTAATTTAACAAGGCACAGTGATTAGTGCTGTTGGCCCACCGCAAGATGTCCAAGGGTAATTCCCAGCTGTGATAAACTTGGTACATTCTGTGTTTGCATGCTCTCCCAATGTCTCTGTGGTTTTTCTGCGGGAGCTCCGGGTTCCTCCATAGTCTAAAGACAAGTACGTCAGGTAAAAGAGACACTAAATTGACCCTAGTTGTAACTGTGTGTGTAGTGTGTGTATCTGTGTGTTAACTAGTGACCTGTCCAGGGTTTTTCTCAGCCTTTCACCATATAAGTGCTGGGATAGGTTCCAGTACCGCAATGATCTTAATTAAGAGAAGTGGCTCAGAAAATGAATGAACACATTGGAAAAAACATCTGTGCCAAAGTTTTATTATTTCAATGTGTTTATTTTTGGCAAATAATAAAAACAATTCTGCACTTAAATGGCAGAATAGTGTTCTTAGTAGAAGATTTTACACTTAGTTAAGTTGAATGTAATTTGACCACTGGTGTCCAGACTTTTAGGAAAATCTATTTAACAGCTTCTCTACCCCGATATAAGCTTAATTTAAAAAAAAAAAAGTAGTTAATGTCTGATGAGGGGGTACTCTGAGTTTTGCATACAGTTGTACTGGATGAACTTATGAGAGAATTTTCTAATTTTGTATGTGAAATCAAATGCTAATTAGGGTGTAACAGTTAATTCATGTGATCTTAATTTGAATATTTTTCAATGATTTATTCAGTAAACATTCTGCAGTTCAGACAATGACAAGTGTTTACCATTCTGCACTCTCAGTTTTCAGTAGTTTTCTATGGTCTCAGTAACTCTCTGGATTTATGTTATTTGCCGTTTTACACTATCTTACTCATTTTGTGTCATAATGTTACCTGTTTAAACATTTTGGTGTTAAAGTTTCCTAAAATCAGCTTTTATTAACTGGACACAATCAACACATCACATATGTTGTTTGAGACATAACATCTTGCTTTGAACACATATGAACAATAGTAGTTTTGTATTAAGCACTGTAATGAAAAACGGTATCATGATAACCCTGGTTGAGCTAACAAGTTTGATCTGTGTGTCCTAAAACCAAAACTGTTTCTCAAGCTGCCAAAATAAATGGTGATATTTGGCTAAACTTAAAATGGACCTTGATTTTGCCAAGCTGGCCAGCCACAGTGCCCACAGCTCCAGCTGCAGCGTTCACCAGAAGTGTCTCTCCAGCCTGAATCTCACAGATCTCCTCAATTCCATAGAGAGCTGTTAGTCTGCAAAGAGAAGGCTTCATCATGATCACAATTTAAACCAGTTTAAAATATGTTTGGTATACCAATCATAATGAGTATAATCTGCATCAGTGTGGACATACCCTGGCATGCCAATCGTCCCAAGAGCCAGAGACAGTGGCAGCTCATCTGGCCAGTCAGACAGTATGGGCTTGAGGTCAGAACCATTAGATAAAAAGTGTGTCCTCCACCCACAGTTTACAGTCACATGACTGCCCACTGGATAGTTTGGATTTCTGCTCTGGATCACCCTGAAATTTGAGTGAAAATGTGCATAGCTCAAATTCCACTGCAGGAGGGTTTCAGAAGGAAAAGAGGAATGTTCACACATACAATGCATCTGTGAGCCAAATGCCAGTGAATGTTAAGAAATAGTTACAATATATGACTGAGGAAGGTAGTGTAACCCAGATTAAAATAGGTAGCAAAACATGCATGAATGCACAAGGCGTGCACACACACACACACACACATACAAAATTCAAGAGAGCAAAAAAAAGGCAAAACACCTCAAGCTATGCATGCC
>JBBPDA010000145.1:4249741-4260097 GCA_037974385.1 Arnoldichthys spilopterus
AAACATCTCTACCAGCGTTAGACCTGAGAGTAAGAGTGAGAGTGAGAGAGAGAGAGAGAGAGAGAGAGAGAGAGATCCAATAAGTTAATGTAAAAGCTCTATTCTAGAGTAACTTATCAAGACAGAATTTTTCACTGCAGTGGTGATAGACAGCAGATGTCTGAGGTGTTTAATGTCTCTAAAAACTACATGAAACATTGATACAGTGCCTGAGGCCTGAAACCTTGTTTTATTATATTTTTAAGATAAAGTGTGGCATAAAGTGTGTTTTATGCAGTTTTAAAGGCAAGGTACAAGCAGAGCGCAGTAGGGTAAGTTGTAAGTTCTCTACAGTTCCACGTCAGACCACCCCAAATGACATTTACATTTCAAACATTAAAAAACCCAGAAATAAATTAAACAGTAATGGAGCCCTTTCATTTTTATTTTGGCACAATGAACTGGCGCCGATCAGTTCTGAACAGAACATTGTTGTCCCTACAGTAAGACCTGATTCTCAACTTCTGTGAGTCTGTAACGTATATGCCCTCGTGTTCTACGTGTTAGTTTGTTGTTGCTAAAATCCTCGTGTTCGTGTGTTCTTTACCTTCGCCTTGCCTCCCACCAGATCCTCAGTCATAGTCCCCTCCCATCTCCAGGTGTCTCTCGTTCATAGTCTCTATATAGTCTCGTGTCTTTGTGCTCGTGTTTGTCGGTTATCTGTAGTATTTCTGCGATATGTACCTGTTGTTTCATGTCTCTGTGTATTCTTAGTTTTATTTAATAAATTCTTAAAATCCATAGAAGCTTGCACTTTCTCCCTTCAACCCTAAAACGTTACAGAGTCATCAAATCATTGTATTCTTGGGCTACGTTTGGGTTGGGTTCAAAATATCAGGTCCAATTAATGCTCCAACACATGAATATACATATTCGCACCTATAGCAGCCATGGTGTGAGAGGACAGCCCGATCATCCATTTGAATAGCTCCCACATGGGCCAAACCTTCTTTCCTCCGCCCATAAGCTCTGAAAATGTGGTAGGTGACTGAAAGAAAAACAAATTCTCAAGCTTTAGTTAGTAAAACACCATTTTCATGAAACACTTCTCCTATCTTCAAATAACATTTTTTTAAATCTTCCAACGGAGTGGAAAAAAACACACTCATCTTCAGCACATCCTCTTTGTGCTTTCCTTTTTGTGAGACATGTTTGGTGTACCAAAACAGGGTCAAAGCACATCATTACCCCTAATCAGTAGTGTTTACTGTTTCTGGTGAAAAAAATTTTTAAATTACCCAAAAAAGCAGTACAGTACAGACCTCATGTTCACAACAATGTATATAAATGTTACAACCCCAAATCAGAAAAATTGGGACGGTATGGAAAGCGCAAATAAAAAAAAAAAGTATTTAATTTCATTTGTAAATATACATCCAAAAAAAATTTCAAAAAGCAGCATCCAAGAAAGGTCTAGTCCTTTAGGAGCAAAGAAGGGCAGAGGATTGCCAGTGTGCACCAGACCAAAGAAGAAAAGGATCATCCAGACTGTTACCAGACACAAGTCCAAAAGCCAGGGTCTGTCATGGTATGGGGTTGTGTCAGTGCCCTTGGCAAAGGTAACTTGCACTTCTGTGATGGCATCATTAATGCTGAAAAGTACATAGAGATTTTGGAGCACAATATGCTGCCTTCAAGAAGACATCTTTTCCAAAGATGTCCATGCATATTTCAACAAGACAATGCAAAACCACATGCACACATTACAAAGTCCTGGCTGCGGAGGAAGAGGGTACGGGTACTTGACTGGCCTGCCTGCAGTCCCGTCTCCAATAGACAACCTTAAGTTATGTTTGCAGGAAGAATGGGACAAAATTACCCCTGAAACACTTAATCATTTGATGTCTTCAGTCCTTAAATGTCTTTTAAGTGATGTGAAAAGGAATGGCAACATTACAAAGTGGTAAATGCTTTACTGTCCCAACTTCTTTTGGAATGTGTTGCAGGTCTGAATGACAGGATGAGATGTATATCTACAATGAAATAAAGTTGACCAGACAAAACATGAAATATTTTGTATTCATATTGTCTGTAATGAAATGCAAGTCAAAGTAAATTTAGAAATCATTACTTTCTTTGTTTATTTGCGTTTTCCATATATATACATACATACATATATTCCATTCTATAGACATTGGTAGCCACTGATAATTTATAGGCTTTTTATGGTAATGTAATATTAGTGCATGACATTGAGTCTAGGAGTCATTGAGGGCCAAACCCACTACTAGGCAGATTCTTATTATCTGTAATGGTGAATGAACAGAAATGGTAATATAACCGTGCCTCTGAAATGATTACATTTACAATACTCTCAGGCTTTTGCTAATGGATATTTGAGTAGGTAAGGCCAGCGCACCTGCTGTTACTGTTCCAGTGTAATAACACTGTGAAAGTGTGCTAAACATTCAAGCTGTACCTTTCCATCTTTGCCAGGTGAGGACATCATGGCTCCCCAGATCTGGAAGGAATATTTGAGCTGAGGGATGCGCACTTCTTGAACTTTTACCCCAAGGTCATCCTCCAGCTGTTTAACCACCTGGAATAGAAAAACACATTATAGGAAGTTGCTTGCAACAACTTTCTGCTGACTGACATACATACATACATACATACATACATACATACATACATACATACATACACATACATACATACATACATACATAAATACATACATACACACACATACATACACACACATTTATACACACCTTTTTCTGTGCCTGAATCAATTGTGGGTCTACAGGGGAGAGGAGGGGTGATCCACCATCATGAGGAACAGAGAAGAACCTGAGCTTCCTTAGGTCAACTTTGACAGAGAGACATAACCTAGAGGGAGATGAAAAGAGCACAGAGCATCTAAGGAGAGATATTACAGAACGCTTATGTTGCAGTTAACCATGCTGCTGTGTCACTACCCACTGGCAAACCAGGGACATTTGTTTAAGTCAAGCTCCGTTTGGTTTCTAGAAACGGTACATTAG
This sequence comes from Arnoldichthys spilopterus, assembly GCA_037974385.1. Classification (NCBI taxonomy): domain Eukaryota; kingdom Metazoa; phylum Chordata; class Actinopteri; order Characiformes; family Lepidarchidae; genus Arnoldichthys; species Arnoldichthys spilopterus. The sequence goes on from JBBPDA010000145.1 coordinate 4,252,768, forward strand.
TGTTTGTCAGTGAACATTTTAATAAACAAAGCATCCTGAACACAGCAACAGCCTTGATCTGACCTAACGATTCAAAATTATAAAGATTCTTTGCAAAATGGTTCAGTTTTGATTATTTTGATACAAAGAAGCTAAACACACAAATGGTGGAAGTGTTGTAAGAATAATACACCAAACTTGAAAAAACATTTTGCTGACAGTAATTTGTCATTTGTAATGTAAATGCAGCTGTAGTGCGGTGGTTATAAATACTGTCTGTCATAAGGTACTTTTCTGCAGCCGGCCCTGCCATGATCCTCAGCATGGGCAGTAGATCTTCAGCATAGCGGCACATCGGGCCTGTACAGAGGAAGCCTGGTTGCTGTCCAGATGGTGGAGGATACTGGCCAGCATTATTCACTATACCTGTAGACACACATACAGACATACACACCAAATCCACTGTGCTTACTGGTGAGATATTAAGGATGTGTTATTTTTAACAAGCAACATTTATAAATCACATAAGAACATCTTTCATTTTTTGTTTCATTTACCTGAACATTAGGAATTACAATTAAAAAAGGAAACATTTTGTATGTAATAGCTTAATTAATTACACAAGCATATGTACAAGTGCACACACATCCACACACACATTCTGTCTCTCTCTTCTTACCTGATGTTGGCTTATGTCCAAATATGCCATTAAAAAAGGAAGGAATACGAATGCTCCCCCCAATGTCTGATCCTACTCCAATTACAGAAGCACCACTTGCTATTATACTTCCCTCTCCCCCTGAGAGAGAGAGAGAGAGAGACCATGAAAGTCCAGGAGAAGGCAAGGTCTTTGGCAAAAATTATCAGAAATACAGCATCAAACAGAGACAGCTGGTAAAATATTCACAATACTAAAAAAACCAATTGCCTGTTCCAGTAAAAACACTAATTTAATGTTCACAAAACTGTCAAACATTTTTGCAGGTTTAAATCTTCATGATGATGATGATGAGAGTTCAGTGCCTCTGAGCAATTTTTTGTCTTTTTAGCTGGTTGTAATGACACACAGTACTTGGTTGACTGTTTTTATGTTTCTGAAATGTGGCACTACAGGTTACCTGTTCAAACTTATCAAACAAAAACATGCTGCGATACTGGTCATGCATTGTAACGTGTCATGATGTTATATTGTTGCTATATTGCTGACGCATTTGAAATGTGGCTGCATGTGTATTTCCTAACCAGAGCTGCCCCCTACTATTCTCCCGAGGTTGTAGGGGTTCCTGGTGATCCCATAGAGGTGGTTATGAGATTCCAGCCACATGCACAGCTCACTGCAGTTAGTCACACCCAAAGGAATCGCCCCTGCCCTCTTCAACAGAGCCACAGGTGGGGCGTCCACACCGGAAATCACAGCTCTCCTGCTCAGCAGTCCAGTGGAGTTTGGCATGCCTGATGGATATAGATAAACAGACAGACACAGCAAGAGGGACAGTGGCCAAAAAATTTCATTACAATATGATTTTATTATTTCTGTAAAGAAAACCAATGAGTCAGCACTGTTTTGTGAAATTTCAGATACCCTTTCATAGCCCACAGTCCTTGCATAATTTTATAGGCATTCATTCCATTTATGTTATGACTTTTAGTCTAAAATAAATACATTTGCATTAAAAATGAGTAAGTAATTATGGCTACACTTTTAACTTTAATATTGTTTCCTCTGTCCTGGAAGCCGCTTTGGATAAAAGCGTCAGCCAAATGAATAAATGTAATGTAAATGTAACTGGTACAGCAGTCAAATACAGATGAAAAACTGGAAATAACAAAAAGTGTGCTTAATTTGTGTTTTATAACCAGACAACACTAACCTGATTCATGCCTTTTTACACAAGGACAGTGAACCTGAACCATAAGTGGTGGTGAAGACATCAGCTACATGCATATCAGTATTTAAAATTTAACTAAAGGGCAAAATATATGCTAAACAAACAGAGTGGCCATTGTTACCCTGCAGGGCGAAGGCCTCTTTCACAGTGAAGGGCACCCCCAGTAGAGGGAGCCTGTCTTCTAATACATCCTCCCCTCCAGTCTCCTCCTCGATCAGCTTATCCACTTGGGCTGCCTCCTGAAGTGCTGCAGTAAACCTGACCGAGACAGAGAGCAGTAAAATACACAAAGGAGAGACTTCAAACAGGCTACTGATCTCTTAAACAACTGCACATGTCAGAAGAGATTTGTGTCTCACTCACCTGTCCTTAACCAAAGCATTGATCAACGGATTGACTTGCTGGATACGATCAATGTAGGCCTGAACAACCTCGACACTTGTTACCTGAAGTACAAGTAAAACCTGAGCATCTGTGTGGCACATAAGATCATCCAAATTACATATTTAGACAGTGAATATTTCCTCCCTTTGATAATTGACAAAAAGCCTGCTTATACTCGGTTTAAACTGAAAACACCTGTTCTCTTACCTTTCCTTAATATGAATAGTGCAGGATTCATGGTCACAGGTCACATCAACAAATCTGCCATTGATCCTTTAGATGTATTACTTTTATTAGTATTTAAAGCTATAATTGGATGCACCAGAGCGTTTGACAGAATATGTATCTAGTGCTGCTCTGTTAAACATTCAAAAAGTAAAATGCAAGAAATATGGGAAAGCAGCAATTAGTTTTTATGCACTTTTCTTTTCTCTTATTTTAAGCTTGAAAACCATGCTTTTGTTTATCATAGCTTTGTTTTTATTGCATTGCAAACATGTATTTAATCATTTATTTTACTCTTATTTATTTTGTAACCTTTCTCTTTTTATTATTTTTTTAGTATGACATGTTTTATTCTATATTTGAACCCAGAAAAGCACTTTGACCTATATTCTGACAACTGATAAACTTTTACCATTAGTAATATCATTAATATTACATTAGATTAAGGTAGGTTTGTGTGTGAGAGAGAATTAATATGCATAAGTACATGCTTATTTGTTCTTTGGGCTACTGCAAGATTGCATCCCCAATGTTACAGTCAGGTATTGTATTACAGGAAAACGTTTTTTTCTACAAAACTGCCCACAGAAACTGAAATTGTTCCCACGCATTAAAACAGGCTTAGAATAAGGACATAAGCCATTAACAATAGCTGTTCACTTCCTCAGCTGGCTCGACCTTTACACACCACACAAAGGCCCGAGTGCAACACAAACACGTGGACGCATGGCACTGTTGAGATACGTGCTCTTTCCCCGTGTTACACACTACCTTATTTAGGCTCCCTAATCCATTTTTGTTGATCAAGCAAATGCACCAGTTACAGAGCTTCTGATTAGGCAACGACTACAAGCCCCATAATCCTCTGCAGCATTTCACCTTGCTAGCCTACATCTCTTCCTCAAACACAGAACTGACTAGAGGAAATAGCGTTTCTGACAACGCCCAAAATGAAGTTTAGTAACTGAAATCTAAATGTTCTACAGTACGAAAAACGTTTAGCTTGATGCTAATGGGGCTTTTTGCAGCTTACTTCTTTCCGACGAATCTGCCGGGCGAGTTGGATGGCAGGGACGGTAAGCAGTGGGTTGGTGATGGGTGGAAGTCTGCTCTTTTGATCGCTTTCTCGCTGAGGTGCAAACAACTCAAAAACGGCGAAAAAAACTCTCACAACAGCTCTCAGCAAGAGACTCAGGAGTCTCTCGAACCGTGTCATGGCCATAGCGAGAAGATTACGACGACGACAGAGCCCCGGTTTAGCATTGAAACAGGCAAAAACAGAAGCTGACCCTTCACTGCCCCCATCACGCAGCACAGTGTAACTGCCAGCTGGAGGAAGAGTCCGTGTGTGTCGGTGTATAACGAGCAATCTCCAGAAGTCAATAGTAGCCGGTCGTGTAGTCCTAGAAAAAAAAGTTGGGATCTTGTGTAAGAGGTACATGAAAAACATAATGCAAATATTTGCAGATTATGTAAACCAATATTTTTTTAAAAAGCCAACTGCTGAAACTGATAAATTGTATTTTATTTAAAATATGTCAGAATTTGATGACAGCAGCATGTTTCAAAAAGGCTGAGCAAGGGCACCAGGGCCACATTTTTTAACATAACTTTTAATATCACCTCCTGCAGCAAATAAGATGAACTGGCAACAGGTCAGTAACATGACTGAGTATAATACAAGCATCTCAGAGATGCAGTGTCTCTTAGAAGTAAAGGTTGGGAGGAATACACTACTCTGTGAAAGACTGCACAGTGCACCAGTTTAAGAATAATATTTCTTAATTTGAGGATTTCTTTATCTACAGTACATAATATTTCTTAAAAGATTCAGAGAACCTGGAGAAATCTTTGTGCACAAAAGGACACGCTCGAAAAACCATATTAGATGGCCGAGATCCTTGAGTCTGGCAGTGCATTAAAAACTGACACAATTTTGTAGCAGAAGTCACTGCACTGACCCACAGTTCTACATTCTGCACACTTTATTGCATGTCTCTGTAATGGAAGAGCCCAGGTGCTAAACTGGTCTGCCTGCAGTCCAGATCTGTCACCTAATGAAAGCATGAAATGGGAAATACTACAAAGGGCCCCCCAAATTGTTGCACAGCTAAAATCCTGTATCCAGTTCAATTAAGTTCAATTTCATTTGCAAACCTAATTTCCAGAAAAGTTGGGATTTTTCATAAATTTCATAAAGTTAACAAATCTTTTTAATTGCATTTAATGAAAATCCCAATTTTTCTGAAAATGGGCTTTATATATGATTGATTTTGTAACAACACAGTTTTACAAAATCCAAGCCCCTAAAGAGCAAGCCCATGGCAGAATCAAGGAAAAACTCCCCGACCTGGAGGAAGAAACCAAGGAACCAAGACTCAGAAGGGGAACCCATCCTCCTCTCATCAACAACAAATAGTAACAAACAGACTCAGAGTTTCCAGAGATGGCACCAGTTAAAGCCTGTGGCTTTCTGGTAATGGGGTGGATAGCAAATGGAGCACATAGATGTGCTACTTGATGATCTAACTGCTCTGAAGATGAATGCATAATGTCCCAGTGATGGCTAATCTGGTCGAGAGCACAGGTCAGCTGGAACCCCAGTGATGGTCGATCAGGCCGGACACATGGGGAGCAGTTCTAGTGTGGGGGATGGGTCGTGATCAATCAGGCTGAACGCATGGGCAACAGCTCCCCTTGGAGATGGTAGCCAGATATAAAAGATAAAATATCGTTTCAGTGTACAGTGTATAGAATATAACTTAGGGAGTGCAGAACAAGACTCTGGCAGACCTCACTATAAGTGCCTGGCCAGAAAGGACAGAGCCAGTGGTGTCAAAGACATGAAAGCATCCTGACACACTAGCACACCACCATCATCATACTTGTGTGATCAAGTTAAACAGCACCACAATCACAGTTTACCCCAGTTCTCTGTGTCTATGAACTCCCAACCTTGCACACTTCATCTATTTGGAAAATTAATTACCAAGTGCCTGGTTAAAAAAAATGTCACATTACACATGAATACTAAAACTGTGTCTCCCAAACATTAACCAGTAGATTACTGCAATCCTGGCAGGCTTTGTATAGAAATGCTTTCCCCCCCCTGCTGTCTCTTTATTTAGGATTTTTGGAACTAGTGAAGTGATTATTTGTCATTTTTAATAGAGTCAAGCATCACAACGACATGTGACCTCTGCATTTAATCTATCACATGTGCACACTTGGCATAGTCGGAACCTGCGACCTTCAGGTCAAAATAAAATAGTTAAAAGCATCTTGTGATCTCAGTAAGCGTGGAGGATTGTAATGAGAAATAAGTTAGATGAGGTACTTGGGGGTGAGGCCATGTAGGGCTTTATGTCAATAGTGAAATTTTGAAATCAGTACACAGTCTGACGGTCAATGTAGCGTAGATTGTATCTGATACTTAGCTGAGCAATAATTTAAAGGTAAAGAAAGGCTATTCAAATAACATCTCTATGTGCATCGAAGGGTAAACCTGAGTCTATAGCGACACAGAGATATTTTACAGCTGACACAGGATTTACTGGAGAATCAGCAAGGTTTAGCATTAGGCCTGTCAGTTTGTTTCTTTTAGCCTTTTTGTTCAAGAAGAAGGATTTCTGTCTTTTCAGTGTTAAGCAGGAGAAAGTTATGTGATCTTGCCTTTTTTTCCCTCACACAATCCTCTGTCTTATTTAATCTGGGTTTATCATTTGGGTTAACTGTGTGTCATCTGCTTAGCAATAAAGGCTAATCCCATGGTTGTGAATATCTGAAACCAGTTGGAGCAAGCATAAACACTAGGGGTCCTAGACCAGAACCTTGTGAGACTCCATACTTTACTTTTGTTGTTTAAATAAGACCAAAAGGAGAAGCATAGATTCTATTCTCAGCTGCTCAATGCTGGATATACTGTGAAGTGGGCAGGGGTGGCCTAGTGGTTAGGAAACTGCCTCTGGGACCGGAAGGTTGCAGGTTCGAGTCCCAGCCCGGGCACTACTGAAGTACCCTTGAGCAAGGTACCGTCCCACTACACTGCTTCCCAGGCGCCGTTGATAGCTGCCTGCTGCTCCATGTGTGATGGGTTAAATGCAGAGGTCAAATTTCATTGTGGTGCTTGAGTGTGTTCACAATGACATTTAGATTTATTATTAATAATAATAATAATAATATCATCATCATCATTATTAGTATTAATAATAGATAAAAAATTTGTTTACAGTTGCTTTAAGACTGATTTAAACAAAACACATCTACTTTTTATCATTTTTATCATTTTACATTTTAAACATTTATTGATATAAATTTGAACATTTATACCATGTTAATATGGTAACAAGCCTAATTTTACTGGTTTAAAAAATATTTTTCTGTCCTTTTGCAGTGTTTACTGTTTTATCATTTGTTAGTTTTCATGTATAGACTTTTCAAATACGAACTTGAGAGTGAATGTTTTGTTTGAGAAGGTTTGTTTTTTGATAATGCATGCAACAATTTAGTTTTTAAAAGGTCAGTAATGTCCTGTTTTTCATGATTTGGCCTCTTAATAATATGATGCAATATATTGTATTGATGGTGAGCTCATCTTTTAGTCTGGGTGGTGTGTGGGTTTTCATTTTAGTCATGATGATGTCATTCAAAACTCCAGTGCTTTATTTGTTTCACCATCAGATGAAATAGATGTATGTTATCACCTCATTGATGAGATCACGGGGTTATGTGGGCAAAGACATCAATGACTAGTACTGAGTGAAAATAGTAGTGTGTGTGATAGAGAGAGAGAGAGAGAGAGAGAGAGAGAGAGAGAGAGAGAGAGAGAGAGAGAGAGAGAGAGAGAGAGAGAG
>JBBPDA010000145.1:4266625-4279193 GCA_037974385.1 Arnoldichthys spilopterus
GCCCGGGCCGGGACTCGAACCTGAGACCTTCAGGTCCCAAAGGCAGTGTCCTAACCACTAGGCCACCACTGCCCACCATAATGCAAAAGTGCTTTGCCACTGGCATGGCAACTTAATCAATACATCTGCAGTCATTGGTGGCTGTACTGGGATACACACAAACACACATACACAAACAATGCTGGTGTTAATTGTGTTCTGCACTAACTTTTTTTTGACAGTGAATTAAGTTACATACTACATACAAGAGCAGAATGAGATCTCTTTCTTGCTTCCTTGCAGTGAGGGTGGGGAGAAGCAGCCTCTGGCCGTGGTAGGTTCCCCCTACTGGATGGCACCAGAAGTACTGCGTGGAGAGTTTTACAACGAGAAGGTATCAGTCATATTTCTCAAAAAGGTTATTTTAGTGACCATTAAAACTATAGTTCTGCAACAAACAAAAAAAATAGATTAGTAATTTACAGTCTCCCCCTTGCCAAAATGTAGTTAATCACCCAAGACATGTTTGGTGTCTGAAGCTGATTTTGCAGTGAAACTTTATGACTAATGTGCAGTGGTTCTTGAATGTTTCCAAACCTTTTAAAATGTACTATATTTCTGCATAAATATGACCTAAAATATTAGCAGATTGTTACATAAATCCTAAAAGTAGATAAAGAGAAAACACAATTGAGAAAACGTTATACTTGGCCATTTATTTATACAACCATCTGTATATTTGTCTGTACTATACATATCCTCTTCAACTGTGCCCACTTCGCTCCTATTTATAACATATTTAATGCACTGTAGATATCTTAATCTGTATACACTGTTTTACATAGTCAGTACCACTGTACATACTGTAACATCACTTATACTGCACTTTCCTGTAATATATTTATACTATTCTTTGCACTTCTAGTTGGATTCTAACACCATTTCATTGGTTCTGTACTTGAACTCAGCACAATGACAAAGTTGAATGTAATCTAATCTAATTAATGAAAATGTTACAAAATGATGTATTTGTGGCAAAACCTTTGCTTTCAGTTTCACCCTTTGTGTAGTTATTTTTGACCACCTTACTGAATTGGGCTCAATCTACTTATGTGAAAACCACATAATATTTTAGGTCATATTTATACAGACATTTTTTTAAAAAATCAATGGGAATTCTAAATTACATGCAAAAATCATCCCTCTCTTTTATAAAACAATGTTACATAATCTTAAACAGACTTGTTTATGTGGTTGCTAACTGGGCACAAGCCTCCAGTGATTGGTAGCCAGAGTACATTATTCTCATGTCTCCAGTACAGAACTGGGTAAGGAGAAAAATGTAACTAAGTGAGAAGCGAAAAAATGTGAATAAACTACTACTCTAAGCATAGTCTGGGCTATGGCTAACAAACTTTTAATTAGTGTAAGCATGAAATATAGTAATGAATCTTACTGGATGTTTGCTCAACAGGTGGATGTTTTTGCATATGGCATCATTCTTTGTGAGATCATTGCCCGTATTGAGGCGGACCCAGATGTGCTCCCCCGAACAGAGGTACTGCTCTTTACTAGCCTACACCACTCAATGCACTAACATATTGGTACTTGAGTGAGTGTTATTTAATGTGATTTACTCTCATATTCATGTTTTAAATGTTAAATGTAAAACCCAGATGTAGTCATATAAAAAAAAAAATACATCCCATGTAAACTGTTGACTTTTTTCCAGCAGATTTGTCTACAGATAAAAGTGATATACTTTAAAAGTAGATTTTTCAATTTTTTATTTATTAAAAGTATCAACAGATAAAATATTCTTCTGTGAAAGAAGAGAGTACACACTCAGCCATAGAAGCTAGTGTGTTAACGTCTTGTAGGCATTTTGCATAAATATCCACCAGTCTGATGTTGGCTTGCTAAAATTATTTACCACTCCTTCATGCAAGATTGCAAGATGCCTGGGGATTTTCTTGCATATACTGCTCCCCCACAACATTTCAAAACAAACACTCTGCTCTCTAGGACTGCCATTTGCACACTTACATATGTTTACATATATTTTCTGTATTTTAATTCTGTTGCACATTCTGTGTCTACATATCACATATTTCAACATCACTTTTTGCATATTTACATTTTTTTGGGTATATACTGTTTGTGAGATTTATTGTACTAATATGCCATTTCAGTTCTATTATCCCTTAATCTGAAACTGATTTTTTATTTTGTGAACTTGAAGGTATGATAAATTTAAGTGTGTACTTACTTTCATTTGACCGATTTATTTTTTGTTTATTTAAATTATGAAACAAATGTCATTTTTGTGTCATTAGTTGGAATATAATCACCTTTATCTGTAGGCACTGTATCAAAGAAGGTGAAATGTTTGCTTGTTCCAATATGTTGAAACAATCAGTAGTTTCCATTGCATGTATTTACTTTTTCACATGCCTGTACATTTTTGCAGTTTGTTTGTTCTATGTGTCCATTTTAATTGTTGTTCTCCGAAGGTAAAAGAGTTTGATGTTTAATATATTTCATAGAGATTTTAATGCATGTGATCGTCTCTGTAGGACTTTGGACTGGATGTGCAGGCTTTTGGGCATATGGTTGGAGACTGTCCACCAGCTTTCCTTAACCTGGCTGTTAACTGCTGCAGTGTAAGACACATACGCACACACACACACACACACACACACACACACACACACACACACATTCCCTGATGTTAAACTGTGCTTTGCTCTGGTTCTCATCACAGATGTGTGCAGAGAGTCGTCCTGCCTTCTCGGACATTGTTGTTTCCTTAGAGAGGATGGAGAGAGAGAGGGAGAAGACAGAGGCACCAGTCATCCTCGGTAAGTAGCACTTTTTTGGAAAGAGTTACAGCTTGAGAAAGATGAGTTTTATCCATAATGTGAAATATTAAAAAAAATTTCTGACCTTAAGCCCTAGTATTCTCTGAATCAACTACATTATAAGGGGATTCCCTGTTGAGCTTTGGTTTTTGTTTTAGCATCTATGTCCACTATTCTAAAAAAAAAATCTTTACTCAAAGGAATACTTTATTGAAAGTAAGGTTCACAAAATTGTTGTCCATTTTTAGTTTTAGCTTTGCACTGAAGCTATAAAAGTACAGGAGCTAACAAGTAATGGTAGTTTATGCTCCACTAATTATCACATAGATGCCTAAATCATTACTCACTTGGTTGAAATGATTCGAAAACGAAAGTTGTTGGAATTCTACTGCAAATTTATTAAGATTTGCACAGCTTAAGAAGCTAGCTTAAGCTATGCAATATGTCTGTTTTGCTTTTGAAAAACTGAAGAAACACATTTTATATGCCAAACATTTTTTCTGATATACCATCTTACCACAACAGATGCTAACTACAGTTTTCATTTCTAATTGTACCTTTTGACCTTCCTCAGAACCTGTTGCTACTGATGAGAGCCCATACAGAAGGAGAAGTTCGCCATGTACCATGAGTAACCAGCGTCTGTCCCGGAGTCAGTCTGATATGCTTCCACCAGCTGTATCTCCGTGTCTGGGCACACCAGCGCGGGTCAACCCCTTCTCACTCCGCCATGACTTGAATGGCGGCCGCATAAAATTGTTCGACACGCCCAGCAAATCAGTCATCTCCCTTACTTTCACTCTGCCCCCACCTCCTGACCCTTGCGCTTCTCCACCACTGGGTGGGATCTCGCCACCCCGCAGATGCCAGTCCCTGCCCTGCACACCGGAACTAGGGCGTCCTCTGGCTTTGTTTCGTGAACCTGATGCACAGAGTGTGGAGGAGGAAAAAGAGGAGAAAGGGCAAGAGTTGCAAAATGGAGGGACAGAGCAAAGGGAGAAAGGGCTGGAGAGTTCAGAAGAACTTGGCCAGGACTCTGGCGTAGCACTGGAGCTAGAGATGGTGTCTCTGGAAAGGGTGGAGGAGGAGGACGAGGGTCAGGGAGAGGCAGAAGGACTCTTTTGCTCAGAACCCATGGACTGCAGTAGTTCACCCGATACTACAGATGGTGCCCTCAGCATGCCAGCAAAGTCCCTCTTTGTCAGCAGCTCTTCATCGTCCTCTTCATCCTGTCGGCAGCCAAACGGCTGGCCCAGGCCGGTGTCGAATGGCCCTCCATCTCTACCTCCTCTGCCCCGTCTGGACAACAACAACAGTTGCCTGCTGGGAGCTGGCAGGACAACAGCATGGGCTCGGCTCAACAGCTATCGTATTCGCCGTGTTCAAGAGCCCTTAGCACCCCCTGCTGAGCAGGAGGAGGTCATTTCCTGTCCCAGCTGCTGTCTGGTGGGCTTTAGCTTCCCTTCCGTGTGCCTGCGCGGAGCCCCGCCCACTCGGCCTCTGGCACGGCCATACAGGAACCTTAATGGCGGGGAGGCAGCAGCTGCAGCTGCTGCCGCTGCTGCCACAGCAACCAATGGACTGCTTTGTCGAGGAGCAAATGGTCTGGCTCCACCCACAGCGCCTTGTGAGCCAGGGTTGCCCCTACCAGAGGCACAGACATAGTGAGGGGGCCCTCTTTTGGAATGAAGAAGCAATGCTCCACATGCCTCATAGCCTATGGTTAACTATGGTTAGACCACATAGTCTTTATATATAGTGTCTATGTGCTGTGAAAGAAGGAGGAAGCACTGTTGGTGATAATGGGTCAGAAGTTGGCCTTTTTGTGTGTGTGCGTTTGTGTGTGCGTGGAAGAGAAGAGTGAAAGAAAGAATGGAGGGCTACATGGGAAATTTTATTGTGGCTGCACTGTGATGCTTTAGTTTACATGCTGCAATACCAACTACAGTTAAATTTTGGAAGGTGCTATTTTGGCTACAGACCTTCTACTTCAAAAAGCTACTGTGCTAAAAATGCCCTGAAAATGTATGTGTATGAGTGTAAAGAGAATGACCGGGATGTGTGAAGTTTAGCTTTTTATTTACTTTGATAAATCACATCACTTCTCTAAAGTTAGAATAAGAGACTTCTTATGGAAGCCTGAAATTGTGTTAATTATATTGTGCGTCTAGAAGCAATGTGTGCAATAAGTCAGTGTTAAGTTGTACATACTTTTTTTCTCTTTTTTAAAACAGAAAAAACAATGGGAAATGCATTTTGAGTATGATAGGAAAAATGGTTATGCTTCTGTAAAGTGTAATTTTCCCTCTAGTGGCAGGGAGAATCCTTGCTGGCCAGATTATTGCTGCTTAATGAAGTTACTAGGCTGAAGTTGGCTTTCTATAGGCCAACTTGTTATTCAAATAATCTGCTTCACCTTAAAATATGTAGTGATGGCACAGCTGTTACATGTAAGTACGTTTGCAGTACCATTTAAGGTGGAATGGAAAAACTGAATAAGAGGCTAGGAAATACAAAGCAAACTTCAGCTTCGTAATGAAGTTAAATTTCTGTTGTGTACGTGTATTTACTCATGGCAAAAGTGAGACAACCAGATCACACAGGACGGACATCTCTTTGGATTGAAAAGTTACAATGAAAATAATGGACTTTTTAATTCTGCAGGGCTGAGAGTGGAACTTTAAGCATACATCACTCAATAAGAAGCCCACATCATGGTCAGATGAATAACTACTAAAACAACTGTGTAGCACTTCACAAGACATTTCGAGAGTAAAATGGGGTTCTATTGGTCCAAGTTTCTAAGGTCTTTAGTAAAAGAAACCTGTCCAATGTCCTGTGCATTCTGGTCCACTTCTCTGATGTAATAGCATGATTTCTAAACTTTCAAATCCCTCCAAAGTCCATCCAAAGAGTTCTTTTGAAGCCTGTATAAAAACACCTACCCACAACCAGCCCAAGATGCAAGTGTTGAAATCCTCTGCATGCAGAGAACTGCACAAAAGGCCGATCTGTACATACCAATGCATGACCAGCACTGGGCATCTCTCACTGCATCCACAGTAGGGTTCTCTATTTGCAGACTGCCATGTTTGGCCAGCAGTATCTGTACTGCTCTTGTTCTGTCCTGATATCGTACAGTGTGCTTTGTTGAAAGTTAGATATGGATGTGGTAGGAAGAAACGCTGTTGGTAAAAACTAAGCTATCTTTAAAAAAAAAAAAAAGCTGTCTCATGAACTAGGATAAATTTGATAAAATAGCTTGTGCTGGTCACTCAAGTTTGGCTACTCAATACATTTCTTTCTGAATAGTGCTCACTTTTCAGCTGAAATGTTGTTGGATGCTTTGTTTAATATGTGGGTTTCACTTTGATGAATGGAGAATAATGTAAGGATATTGACATGGTACTGTCCAGTTATAAGCTCCCGCTCTTCAGTGGTAGAAATGGAAGCTTGTAACTGAAATGTTGGATGTAAAACCTGAATTCTGTTTGTGATAATTTACTGTGTAAAGGTTAGTTTGTTTTTACATTCATTTTCCCCTAAAAGCACTTACCACAATATATTAATACTGGGAAGAATCAGCTTTAATAAATGTCAATGATTCATATTATTTATGAAATTGTCAACATTAAAAAGATTGAATGTAACACTGTTTCTGTCTGCATTATTACCAAAGCAAAAATGGCATTACATTTTACTACATAATGCTTCAGTTACACTGTAGAGCTGCATTTAAATCATTGGCAGATTAAGTAAATAAAATTATCTTGTTACAGTGGCATCTGTCAGGGGTGGGATATATTAGATGAAACTGATGTGCTAGAAGAATGGGTGAAAAAAAGAATCTGAGCCACTTTGAGAAAGGCCTTATTGTGATGGCTAGACAACGGAGTCAGAGCATCTCCAAAACAGAAGGTCTTGTGGGGTGTTTCAGGTGTGCCTACCAAAAAGTGATGCAATTGCTGAATTGGCAACAAGGTTATGCGCACCCAAGGCTTACTGATGCATGTGGGGAGTAAAGGCTAGCCTGTCTGGTCTGATCCCACAGAACAGCTACTGTGGTTTAAAAAGTGAATGGGAAAGAACAATCCTGACTGAGCACAAAACGCTACATCTGTGTCAGGCCCCTACTTAAGAAAAAACATACAACATAAAAGTTTCTATTTTTTTCTTGTGAAAGTGACTTATTCGTCACAATCACACACAAGGTGCACCACAATGAAATATGATCTCTGCATTTAACCCATTACACGTGCACATGTGGAGCAGCACCCAGTGCAGGGCAATGTAGCAGGATGGTACCTTGCTCAAGTACCTCAGTGGTACCTGGGTCGGGACATGAACCTGTGACCTTCTGTTTACAAGGTCAAAATTCTAACCACTAAGCCACCACTGCCCACATATTTCCAGTGGCATTTAAAGGTGTTTTTAAAAGACTTTCACTGTGACTGATTCTAGAGGGATCTACAGGAAACTTGTGATTTCTAATGGTAACCATAAAGCCAATTCCAGTTTAGATGCAATCTTACTGGTTCTAGTGGTCGAGCCATATAAGTATTCAGCCCTTTATCCCAGTTTCCCCTCTACTACTACAGATCACACTCCTCAAATATGTACGCATTATTCCCATTTAAACCCCTCATTCTGTCTATTTTCATAAACAGCTCCCTAACCTGATTCACATCATCGACTTTATTGTTGAAAACATGACACCTGCCCCCGTACCTTTTGAGGAATTCCTTCAGTGAAGCTTCAGCTTCTTCTACAAACTCTTCGACAGCACATGTTAACTGATCTCCATGTGTAAAAAGGACTATGGTAAAGTCTCTGCATCTCTTCCCAAACACGGCTTCTATTTTTTCCACCACATCCTCTTGGTCATGCATGGACATGTCCAGCTTTATGACCAGCAGAAACACATGCAGCACCGGAGCACACCAGTCTATGTCCATGAGCAGGTTTTCTGTCCTGACTTCTGGATAGTCCCACCCTGCAGTGTCCACTACATGGGTCCTCCGGTCACAAGACTGTCCATAAAACCAGTCAAAACGTTTGGCCTGGATACAGGAGGTACAGGAGGTGAATTTCTCTTCACCCAAGATGGTGTTGCTTGAGGTACTTTTTCCACTGCCAGCTTTTCCCACCAGGATAATCTTCAGACGTAAAGAAGCTGTAGGGAAAAAGCATGTGCAAGTAAACTGTTAAAAGCACTCTAATTATGCTTAACAATATGTCAGTGTATACATTAGACAGTGATTAGCAAAAGAAGTCAAGCACTCTTTATGGTCATTCAGACCCAGACGAGGCCTAATCCTAGACTAAAAACTTTACACTGAAGATTCACAATTAGCACTGCAGTTTAGTCTAGTGCAGTTTAGATTATACTTAATCCATGTAGAAGAAACAATCTCAAAGTTGTTTCCATTATGCAGTCATACCTAATCTTGGACTGTACAGCATTCTGAATGAAGATTCTCCACTGAAAGCAAAATGTGTTCCAGGACGATGCTTAATCTATGTCTAAGAAACCAGCCCTTTAGTCCAGTTTTCTAAATCTTGGCTTAATCCAGGTATGGAATAAAGACTCCAAGTGTAAGATTTGGTTGGTGCAATGTACTGCTCATTTATACCAAGTTGACAGTTTAAGTATAAGCCTTAAGCATTTGAGTACTCCTACCAGCTGCACTTAGTAGGTTTATAGTTACTGACTGTTGCTTCACCCCATTAATCACTGAAAAAAGACCACCACAGGACCACTGCCGACCACTTATAATTTGGGTGGTGGATCATTGTCAATACAGCAGTAACGCCATCATGGTAAAAGCATGCAAAAGGCTCTTGCTCTGGTGAGGCTAAAGGGCACAGTAGCACTGCTGGTATTTTGAACACTACATTAATTGGCCAGTGTAACTTATCTAGAACATAGAATGTGTGTTCGTTGTCCTAAACTGTGCAGCAACAAATGGGGTAGTCAGGAAGTGTGAACAAAAAAGTCTGCCTACAGTAAATGGTACCTGATAAAATACCCTTTGAATGTATGTGCAAGGCAGGTATACTTAATAATTTATCATCTTAGTGTATCCAAACCAATCAGTCCTAACAGTAATACCACCTGCATAATACAGAGTAGGTCCCTCATGCTACCAAAACAGCTCTGACCGTGGTGCATTGTGTTGTGACCCCTTTCTATCAGAGTCAGCATTTACTTTTTAAACCACAGTAGCTGTGCTGTTGGGTTGAACCAGATGGGCCAGCCTTCAGCCCACATGGATCACTTTTGGTAGGTACTAACTACTGCACACCTGAAACAGTCCGTAAGACCTGACGTTTTGGAGATGGTCTCATTCAGTCGTCTAGCCATCACTTTAAGGCCCTTGTCAAAGTGGCTCAGTGGCTTGCCCATTTTTTTTTTGCTGCCAACACATATGTCTCATCCTCCTAACAGGTGCCATTATAATGAAATAACTAGAGTGTCAATGTTATTCACTTTACCTGTCAGTGGTGTTAATGTAATAGCTGATCAATGTATTTAATGCCTTTAACAACAGTAATTGCCACAAAGAAGCTTTACAGGAATCCAGATCCCTAGCAAATGTTGACTAGGGAAATAAAAGTAGAAACAGTTCCTAAACTGCGGGTAAAAAACAGTGAGCGGATTCAAAATATTACCCACCATCTATAGTGTAAAATCTTCCCATGTTCAAGTTTCTCATCTGGTCAAGTTTCTGGAAGAGTTCAGCCACCTGAGTGTGATCATCAGACTCATTGTGGAATACGTGGTATCTGCTGCCATATGCCTTAACTGTCTGCTGTAGAGGAGCCCCTGCTTTATATATATACTCCTCTATACTGCCCTTTAAGCTGTCTCCATGGGTGAAAAGAACAAGTGTGATATCTCTAACTCTCTTCCCAAAGATCTTCTCCATCTTCTTTACTGCCTCCTGCTGCTCTTTGGTGAACCTCCCCAACTGCACGACGAAAAGGAAGACATGAACCACTGGAGCCCAGAAGTCTATGTCTCTGAGCAGGTCATCCGTGTTGAGCTCAGGGAGGTCCAGCCCTGGGGTGTCCACCACATGGATCCTCTTGCCACAGGCGTAACCATGACATCCTGTGCAGTGTGTGGTTACAGCACAGAAGTTTGGAGATGAAGTAAAGTGCTCCTGTCCCAGGATGGTGTTTCCTGAAGCACTTTTTCCACAGCCAACTTTGCCAACCAACACTATTCCAAACCGGTGCTGAAAACCTGCCATCAAACAGTGCAGTTAATTAACACTTCAAATGCACACACCTGATTCAGTTCTTCAGTCAAATAACACACTTCCTGAGGTAAACAGGGTAAATAATAAACCTTGTAGAACAGTGAGTTATAGGAACTATGGTAAGGCATTCTGATTCATCAACACACACCTCCAAAAGATAAGTTCAGATAAGTTCCTCACCAGCACTGCAACCACTCTCCGCCATGGGTTTTCTCTCAATGTACGCCAAGCACACATTTTCAGCTTCAGGTGGCTACTTTCATCTTCTTAATGAATCTAAATGTTCCAACAGAGAAAAAGTAACATTGAGTGAAATATTACAAAGTGCTATAAAACACTTCACCTATAAATCAAAAAACTCAGTCAGCATCTCTTTGTAGGTACACAACCTAACCCTAACCCTAAGTGTAAACTCATGGAAAGGCATATTTAATAATTCATTTTTTTTAATTTCTTGTGTGTAAGCTGATGTCAGCAGATTGTTCTAAAAATGTGGGAAAGTTGCTACTCAAGAACTGCTGCACAAAGTGAAAGTGGTGGAGACTAACATTACCAATCTTTCAAAAAGTGGTGGGGATTATTTTTTCCTACTACTTTTTATCATGTGCCATTTAATGTCAATACTGAAGTAAAATTACCATCTACTGTTACTCAAAAACTCTAAGGAAAGTATAAATCCATCTGAACTGTTATTGGTTACCTGTAACTATGGTAAATTTTAATATTTACTACACACCGCTGCCTAGCTCATGATTGCCTTGAGCGTGCTTCTCTGAAAATGTAGGCCATTAAAGTAATGTATTCCCAAATCACAAGATAAGACAAAGTTTAAAATCAGGTTTAAATGTTGGGTAATAACTTGTTTTCAAGCTCTAACACTCATCAATCACAGCCAGCAAAAAATAGTGACTCTATTTGAAAATAAATTGTTGGATTTATTGGATATTTGAAGGATCAGTGTGTGGTAAATAGCTTCCTACGATAATAGAAGGTGCAATATAAAACTCTGAAGTAAATCACACAAAAGTAATTATAGTAAATTCTGTTTGTTCATTTTCTTGTATCATAACATTTAAATCAATGTGGTTTATTTAACAAATGACAAGAGAAGAAGTAACAAATTAATAGACTTATGTTAGAGCTACATAATGTAGTTAAGCTGTTACTGCACTAACAAGCTGTTGTAGAATCTCAATGCATACTATACGATACAGATAGATAGCTCAATCTTACAGCCAAGAGCAGGGAGAGTAAAGCAATCAGTACAAAAAGAAACAAAAGAAAGTAGGCCAGGAGGCTATAGAACATGAAGTACAAGAAGTAAAACCAAAGGAGCAAACACACTTTTCAAAACTGACTGCTCACTATATTTCACTGAAACACGACTCACCCAGTGACCCTTGGTTACAATAGTTTGTTGAGCAAGAAAAATCTGATTTAAAACCAACAAAGAGGTTGTAGTTGTTCACAGACAATTGAAATGAGTGAATTGGAGATTCCTCTGTACAACCAAAATGTCCTTACCTTCAGTGCAGAAATGAGTCATTATCAAACTATGCTCCAGCGTCACTCAATGCTTTCTCCTGAACCATTTCTTACCATGCAGAAACCTGAAAGTGAAATCTTTAGAGTTAATGTGAGTACTAAACCTGTATTAACTATTTTTGATCTTTGTCCTCCGGCAGTTTCTTAGAGGTTACAGGAATGCATGGTTACTCTGTTAATGTATTAACTTTGGGCACATTGTTTATTTATCATCTATTGCATTCCATCACATTCAAGGTCACGACACAATTTTACTGAAAGCCTGTGAGAAAACCAAGAAAAGCTTTTGAAGTCAAACACCGCTTTTGCAGAAATCGAGCTGGAAAAACTATTTTAACAGTAATGGCCTCTTCAAAGGATGAGAATCTAGCAGGTATGTTGGCTAATTCTACATTTTCTGTACTTTCATATGATAATACTGTCAGCTTTTTAAAGGCTAATGTTCAGTCTATAAATGCTAAACTTTTGCAGGGATCATCATCATACTATTTTCTCACACTTTTGAAATAATAATGCAGCTTTACAGTGATATATTTTTGCAAAATTGTCTTTTAATCCTCCAATTGACATTCAGCCCAAAGCAGCATACAGGCATGACAGAGAAAAAAAGAAAAAAAAGAAAATAATACAAATCAAATGAGTACATTGAGAACAGATGACATTCTCTCATATTCATCTTCACATATTCCATCCTATATTAACTCTACACATAAACAGGATTTTTATTTGGACAGCTGTCACTACTTGGCACTGGGAAGTACAGTCAGAAATACTAGTTGAAGGACAATATTCATGCCTTTATTTTAATATTATAATTGCACTGTAATTATACTGTAATAACAATGATATGCAGCTTACATTTTGGAAAAAGGTGATTCAACTAAATATAAATATAAATTAAAACTAAATAATAATCTG
>JBBPDA010000145.1:4286866-4345163 GCA_037974385.1 Arnoldichthys spilopterus
CACACACACACACACACACACACACACACACACACACACACACACACACACACACACACACACACAATATATATAGCGCTAACCTGGTGGTGTGATCAGGTCTTTCAGCTGAGACTCTTTAACACCCTCAGCCCAGCACAGGTCTAGTGTGCGCAGACATGGACCACTCTGAGAACTCAAGGCCGAAACGCATGAAGATGAACAGCCAGACATAATTAGATCCTTTACACCTAAAAAAAAAACAATAATAAGAGAAAAAAAAACATGTTGCTCGGTCTAAAAAAGCATGAGGTTTAAGTTTTTTTATGAGCATAAAGTTGGAAGTTAGTTATAGCCAGTAGTAGCTAGCATGCATTGCAGTTTTGCTCATCAACAGAGGGATCTAAGCAACTGTTACATAGGACATGAGGATCGCAAAGTGTTCCTAGATACCTGGGAGGTGGTGGATAAGCCAGGTGATCTGTTTTTTAGAAACAGGTGTCCAGGACAGGTCAAGCGTGATGGGCTGTCGTTTGATTATGGCCGAGAGAGCCTGCGCACTTAGCGAGCGACACCGACTCAGATCTATGCGATTCCACAATCGTTTATCAAAGCTCCTTCAGAAATAGAAAAAGAGGGAATAAGTGTTTAAATTTGAGATGTCAAAAAAAAGGTGAAAAGAACATTTTAAATTACTCACCATTTGTACCACGCCTTGCAGACCCTCATGCATACAGCCAGTTCTGTTCGGCTAAGGTAGCTGAACACAGACACCCACACCTCCTTCTCACAACCCGGCTCATTCCCAACATCCCGAAATGAAGGGTGAGAGAGAAGTGAGGGAGGAGAGGAACTGGTGGCAGATGGGGGAGGAGGGGGAGGAGAAACAGAAGAGCGAGAGGAGGTGGATGAAGGGGAGGCAGTGTCTCTCTCTCTGCCATCATGATTTGATCGCTTGTGGCGACCAGATGCTGGGACAACTTTAGAATGGGAGAGACCATTGCCAGTGGTGAGGGAGCTTCCATTTTTTTGACGATACTTGTGGAGACTTTTGCGCTGGACAAAGTCAGCAGCACCAGGAGAGCGAGGAGACATGGCAGCCTCCAATTTGGGTACAATAGCCCCAGGATCGCGTTTGGCCTTTGGGGGGCGCTGTAGTGTGACTGTCAGGTAAGAACCATTTAATAATTCATCATTTAAGTCTGAAACAAGCAAGACAGGAGGGTCAGGTTCAGAGTCTGAATGGTTTTTGCCTTCATCATCCTCTTCCTCACCTCCATCATCCAGATCCTCCATCTCTTCATCCTCACCATCAAAGTCCCGTTCTTCACTATCATCCTCCTCCTCATTATCCTCTTGACCTCTGCATCGCCGCCGCCGTGAGCGGTGCTCTCTTTCTGACCGGTCCATGAGTCGTTCCTCCTCGCTCTCATCCTCCTCCTCCTCCTCATAATCATCGTCATCATCGTCGTCGTCATCATCATCGTCATCATCGTCGTCGTCGTCATCGTCGTCAGTTTCATAGCGCCTTCGTTGCATTTTAGACCCACCTCGGACGCGAACACGCCCCCCACGCTCACCCCTCACAGAATGTCCACGTTTTGAATTTGTGCCAATGCCGCCTATACCTCTGCTTCCTCTATGGGAGGAGCTCCTCCATACACCCCGCTTACCAGTTCCAAAACCACGACGAGTTGACACCCCACTCCTTGACTGGAGTGATATCTTCCTCCTTCCATCTCCATCCTCATCATCACTACCTGAATCATCTTCATCTTTTTCCATTCCATGCCTCCGGTAGATCTTAGCCACTCGAGGATCCAACGAGGAAGACTTTCGTTTCTATGACAGAAGTTAGAGGATTAAATTAATTAATTAATTAATTAATTAATTAATTAAACGGAAACACTTCTGTCACACAAGTCATGTAGGAGACTCCTTATTTGTGCTGAATGTGAAATTTGAGTCAAATCCTTCACTCCCAAACGGTACCTCGTACAGAGCGATGTGTGTGTGTGTGTGTGTGTGTGTGTGTGTGTGGACATACCAGCTTTTTTATAGCATGTTGTCCTTTAAAAATGACTATCAACAGGATTTACCTCATGCTTTGCATGGTTACATTTATTTTAATCATAATACTTACATGCATTTTTCCTCCTTCCAATTTTATCTGAAACAAAACCACAGAACAGTTTAATAAAGGGCACGTTAGTTACCAACAAAATGTAAATCACAGTGAGGGGAAAAAAAAAATAAAAAATCAAACATGCTGCAAACATAGAGCTGATTCTGAGGCCCTCTCCCCACAATTAGTCAGTCCGAGCAGCGATGGGGCACGGGATGATGATGAAACAGCGCAGGGAGGGCAAAAGAATGAGAGAGAAAAACGAAGGAGAAAAGAATGGGGTCAGAACACTGTAACAAGTCAAAAGATGAGGAAAAATAGAAAAAAGAGGGATAAAGAGAAAGAAGGAAAAGGAGCGTGGGCGTGCGTGCGGCAGCAGTGGCGTGAGGAAGGCGGAGCCTCTCACCCTCTTTCTGAGCTGCTGCTCTGGGGCCGCCACCTGTTTCCGTAGCGACCCATGGGAGAGAGAGGAAGGTGGCCGCCCGACCCCGTGCCACGCCCCGCCCTCGCTCCTCAGCCCCCCTGACCCCTCCTGAGCTGTGATGTCATCACCGCTGCCCGATGACTGACAAACAGGGGAAGAAGCATTACTGTTATGCATTGTCAGCAGTGTTTGGTTGTATGTCAGGGACATACACAATTACCGTTTCCAAGTGTCTGCATGTATACAAATGTTCTGAGCACTTTAGATCTCGATGGGTGTGACAGCATATGTACATTGCACATTAAGTCAATATTCTGTGTGTGTGTCTGGTACCTCAGAGTCGGTCTCTTTTCCCATAACACATTTGGGACACTCCCAACAACTAGGTAGATCTTTGTTTACAACACCTTCCCCAGGCACCTGGAAGAAAACATGGAAATTGATAATGATACTGAAGATTTAAAAAACACCCAACATTCATCATTTAAAAACTTTTAATGACTGAGCTTCTCTGATCTTTATAGGTAGCGTATTCCAGAGCTTTGGGGCATAACAATGGCAGCATCCCTTATTTTTTTTGACTGCAACTAGCTTTTAATAGAGTGGCTGAGGATCATAGTGTTCTCAGAGTCAGAATACTCAAAAAACCCCATTCTGAATCTCCATGCAGGCAGACGTTTTGACTGCAGCTGGATTCACCACAATCAATTTTGACGTTTAAATTTTTTGTTGTTGGTTCAGAACAGTGGTGAAAACACGGTCAGACACTAACCCATATGAACTCCATTATTTGTCATACATGTATCATTTGAATGTTAAAACAAAATATTGTACATGTTAGGCATGTTCTGCACGGTTTTGAGTTTTCCCCATCCTGCTTTGGACCACTGATGCCAAAGCTACAAATAGATGCCTGGGGAGCAATGGTGAGGTCCAATTCCACAGAAGAGCTACTGTAGCACAAAAGGTTAATTTTGCACAAGACTAAAAGGTGTCAGGACATGCAACACCACAGTCAGAGCTGTTTTGATGGCATGAGAGAGAGACTTACACGATAGCAGGCAAGTGGTTTAATCTCATGTCTGATCAAGTACATAAAGCAAAAAGATTTTGCTTGGCTAGTAACAGAAATAATGAAAGATATTACACTTGTCTGTTAAATTGTACATGATGACAGAGCTGGTAAGTAGTATTAAACCTTGTGTGGGAAGTAAGTGTACCATGAATAGATGTGAATATAACACCACTTGAGGTGCTAGTTAGAGTAGTTAATGCAACTTAATTATAAAGTAAAATTTTCATGGACACTATCATTTTTGCTTTTAAACCTGAACATTAGCAGAGGTTCGATATGTTCAGATTACATTTAGATATGACTGATAAATAATCAATAATGATTTATTGTGCTCTATAGAAGTATGATGTTTAGGTAATGCTGGAAAACTGTGCTAAAATGCTTTAATATTTCTTATTTCACATTATTTTTCAGGCTAAAGAAAAAGGTTAAATGCAAAATGTGGATGAAAAATTACTCATACTAATAGCAATAACAATGATAACACTATTTAGTTGTTTAGTGTGATATGTAATAAGTAAACCGGACAAAAAGGGAAGGAAAATTACAGGGAAAAGGTTTATTGACAAACCTTTAGGCAGCCAGGGTGGGCAATCTGAGCACAATTCGAGCACTCCATGAGCTCTTCTCCAGTCTCCTGGTTCCCTTCCTCACAGATCTCACAAACCGCTGAGAGGGGCAGGCCAGGCTACAGAAGAGAAGAAATAACAGACCTGGTGTAAACTAACTAGTAGTTAGAGCTTACCAGGCTCACCATCCTACAGTGTAAGAAATTTAAGTAAAGAAGAGTTTTTGTCCTTTAAAATCGAGTAGAACAATCACACTGGTGGCATATATTTCCATCTGTCCTGAACTGATTACTGTGAATTTTTTTTTTCCCTTAAGGCTACAATGAATCACCAAATATAAATTACAGAAAGTTTTAAAAAGGCTCCAAAATTAAGTCACATAAGGTTGCAAAAGTATCACACGGCATCATATACTCTGACAGCTATATAGAGTCATGCTTGCTTTTTCTCCATCACAAAAATCTCAACACTCACTGCGAGACACTGACGGAGGACACAGGTCTGTTTCAGCTTGCCAGGACCACCAAATTTTTTCATGTCTCTGCAGAAGTTGCAGTCCCCACACTCCGTGCGCAAACATGCCTCACATCGCTTACAACGCACTCGCCGCCGCCGCAGCACAGACATGGAGGAGGCTGGCTTTGTTGGACGTGGGATGATGGGAGTAGTGGCCAGTTTGGGACGACCTACAGGTGCAGGGGGAGGAGGAGGCTGATACCATGATGGCTGGATGAAAACGGCCAGTGAAACATGAGATGAGAGAGACAGATTTATTAAAGAGACACTGTTGGGCTCACTCACTGTTTTGTAAAATGACAAGAATGTGTTGGAAGCCTTGGAATTCTTACCCTCTTTGGCCATTTAACAATAGGTCTTCCAGTGTATGAGAACTTTGGGGTATCATTAGCATGTTCTTTAAGTAATGCCTTGAGAAGAGCAAAAAATTTAAATTAACACATACATTTTAATTTGCACTGATTTACACATGATTTTTAACCCATGTATCAGTGCAGTTATTTAATGCCATATTAACATCATCCATATAATGTTACCCAATAAGTGGGAGAAAGCAAAATCAGATTGCAAGGTTTGCAAAAAGTGCAAGGAGTATAATTAATACCCAAGTGTAATACAAAAACTAAACCACAGTGAAAAACAAATGTTAGTGAAATGTATTTCAAAAGCTTGTAAACTAGTTTAGACATGGTTTTCTATAATAGAGAAGCAGAAGTGACCGCTTATTAAACTTATGGCAGTTCACGGAATTCAAATGGAAAAGTATGCAGGACCGTGTGGAGCAGTTTCTATAGTCAAAAACGTGACAAATATAAAAAGCATAAAACTCACTTCACGTCAACATCTCCGTGAACTCACCCGTATGTCATGAAGCAGAGCAGGTGCATTGTGTATTCCTGCAGGAACACACTTCTTGTGTGAGGGCAGAGACTCTAGCTTCCCCAGCAAATTCCACAAACCCTCCAGCTCAAAAGGAGTCAGATGAACTTTCACACCTGGCCGACTTGGAGGAGAGGGGGCATAAACTTCTTCCTTTGCATGGCCATTCAATGTCTCACAATTAGAGGGTTCCCGCTTAAGACCTATGAAGAAGGGTTACATATAATACAGAATAAAATTGAATTCTTTAATTCAATTTTCACCCTTAATGTTACTGCACTAGTGGTTGGACAGAAATCTTTATACATACAGTGGCATGTGAACATTTGAGCACCCCTAGTGAAAGGAACATTCTTTTCAACATTTTAAAACAGGATTACTGTATTTTTGTTTGATACGATCTGCAAAGTTTGGACACTCCAAGATCTCATCAGCTGTCGACTGCTCCTACACGGATGGATTGAACGCAGAGGTCGGTCACATTTTGTTGTGGTGCACTGTGAGGTGTGCTATATTCACAGCTACAATTTTTTTTTTTTTTTTTAAATCACTATTTTACACTATTATAGGGTGTCTTCCATGCATGACTTATGCTAAAGTTTTGCCAGAGCCCTCACAATTTCTTGACCTAAACGTTGAAAATCTGCAAACTGAGCTAAAAAAAGCAATGCATGCAAGACAGCCTAAAAATCTCACAGAACTAGCAAAGAAGAAACACAAACAAGAACTGAGACCAGTAGTTGGCCATAAAAAGCGGCGATACTTCCCAACAGTAGAACGTGTAGCATGCCCAAATGTTTACAATTGTACTACTCTACTTTTTTTACTCAAATTGTACAAAACAAAAATACATTTCGATTAATGTTAAATAAAAATGTATCCTCAACGTTACGCTTTATGAAGATAATGCATTTTAGATTTTCTACTCTTAACTCTTCAGTAATACAAATTTGAGCAGGGACATCTTAACTTTTGCATGCCACTGTATAAATCATACAAACAGTCAGACATCATTAGCCAGATTAGCAATTTGAGTTGGCGTGTACTTGGTGACTTACTAACCGATTCCCAAAGTGTGTTTCTGAAACTCCGGGATGAGGTAGGAGGTGTTGGTTAGGCTGTAGAGGTATCGCTCCAATACATACCAACACATCTCATAGTAAAATGGATAACGGAACTTAGGAGGTACCTGTAGCATGAACAGAGAAATGGCAAAAAAAGAACAATGTACATTTACATTTGCATTTGTTCATTTGGCTGACTGTTTTTATCCAAAGCAACTTCCAAGACATAGAGCAGTGTAGCGGGACGGTACCATGCTCAAGGGTACCTCAGTACTCAGTCGGGACATGAAATTGCGACCTTCGGGTTCCAAGGGCAATGTCCTAACCACTAGGCTACCACTGCCACATTTACATTTAATTTTTTTTATTAAATAACACTAACATTTTCTATATTTCTCCATAAAGGACCACAAACATCAGATTTTTCATAAAAGTAGATAAGAGAACCCAATTAACAATATACATTTAAATATACTTTGTTAGTTCACTTACTTTTGCCCCTCTGATATGTAATATTGCATAATTTTCTCAGTAAATGTGACTCAGTTTCTGGTGTGATCCTTTTGTAAAATAACGTTTGTGGTAACTGCTGATCAGCCACGCACATCAGCTTGGATTAATTGTATCCCATAACTCCATACAGAACAGCTTTGACTGCGGGATGTTGATTGCTTCAGCTCTTTCACATAATTTTTATTGGGTTAAAGTCAAGACTTTGACTTGGCCATTCCAAAACTTCCACATTATTCACCAATTTATTCATCCAATCTTTGGTAAAACAACTTGTGTTCTTAGGGTCACTGTCTTGCTACATAATCCACATTCTCATGAGATTTAGTTCACAAATTCAGAATTTATTTTTCCATCAATGATAGAAAGTCATTCTGGCCCAGATGCAAAAACACATGCCCAAACCATGATATGATCTCCATCATGCTTAGATGGAATAAGATTATTATGCTGTGCTATCCTTTCTGCAAAATACCACTTTTCATTTAAACCAAAAAGTTCTACTTTGGATTCATTAGTCCACAAAACAATTTTCCAATAGCTTTCTCAATAGTCCACGCGATTGGTCCAAATTCCTCAGAGATGATTTTGTGAACTTTTGCAGCATAATGAGCATCAACACAGACATTCCCTTTATTTCCCTTTATTTGTGCCAAGATACTTAGACAAACATTAAGACCAGACTTTAGTTTAAAATTTCATCTTTAAATTAAGTAATAACTTAGTTCTGCATATCTGTGAGTGGCAAAAGTATGTGAACTTCAAGGATTATTTTCTTCAATAAATAAATGATTAGGAAATATTTTTTCCTCTCATTTCCTCTTTAAATTTCAGGATGACAATCTACTGATGTCTTGGGTCAAGTTTCTGCAGAAATATAGAAAATTTGAAAGGGTTCACAAACATTCAAGCAACATTGTAAATTGACATTATTTCAGTAGTGTACTTAATTACTATCAGAGAAGGTTATGTGCACACTGTTTCCAGAGAGAATCTCAGCTTCTCACCCGTGTCCGGTCCTCGATACTGTAGATATTGAGTTGCATGGGGATGTTAAAACTATGTAGAAAATTTCCTCCAAACACAAGCGTGTCCAGAGGTGTAAACACCGCATGAATCCACCCTGCGCACACACAAAAATAACCAAACTTGGTTTTAGGATAATACTCAATTCTCAATACGAGTTTCTTGCAAGCAGTGTGTCCAATAACTCACCTGATGGAATAATGAATGTGTAACCCTGCTTGAGCTCAATCCTCTGGCAGTCTGTTGCCTTATCACCAAGAAAGATGTCTCCTTGCTTCCCAGATAACACCCAGTTCTCATAGAGCTCCAAGTTCTGTGGTGTGGGAGGAATTAACCAGAACACCTGTGGGATAAGAAGCAAACAGGTTCAGTTCACTGCATTGCAATGACTTATGGAAATTTAAATTACTGGAGACATTACTGATCGAGAGATATTAAGAAAGATGAAAGGACTAATAGAAAAACTGACTGCCTGATGAAAATTACACAAAAACAACAAAAAAAACAGTAGTATTTTTGGGATGCGTTGTAACACATTAACTCTTACCTTGCCTCCTCGCAATATGTGGTACCACACTGACGTGCCCCCAAAGTCTATGTGAAAATCTGTGTAACAACCCTGCACACTCATCAGACAGTATCTGTACACATAAGAAAAAATATATGTTGGAATGTTTGAAATTCTCTCTCCATTATAAAGTCATCAGCCTATGTAAAGATTAGAACCTGTAACCCTGTGGTTTACGGAGGAAACTCGTTACTCACCACAGCCACTAGCATTTTTTTAAACATAATATAAATAAATCGTGTTCATAAATTATTAAACAAATGAAATATTACTTCTGCACTTTAGGGTACTGCATGTCTATAATGGCGTTTGTGGAGTCTCTTTGTCTCTCCTTCAGATGCCGTGGCCACATATTGTCCACCCAATCGATCATGTCAACCTGACAAGAGAAAGCAAAATGGAAATTAAATACACAACACAAGATTGGATTAATTTTGTTCGTGTGTGTTAGTATGCCAATTAACTCCATACATTTTGGGCCAGTGAGTGTGTCCATGCACTAACCGTGGCTGGTCTCTTGACCAAGTTCTCTAGTTTTGTGTGACTAAACTCCAGGCTGATGACATTGTACAACTTCTCTCTATGAGAAGGTGGAGTCTCGTAGTACCGCCTCCACTGGGCCATTGACATCTCAATGCCCTTTTGAGTGGCAACATCCATCACATCAATCATTCGCCGACTGCCTATCATGTAGAAAAAACATGCTTAGACATGGTCATACAAGCATTTCTTCTTAGTGAGAGAAGGTAAATTCCTTACCTACAAATGTCTTCACATCATTCACACTGAAGTCTGGGTCTGGCATTCTAAAGAAATAAAGGAAAAATAAAATATTTGGGGGGGGAAATTATTAAGACACTACAAAGCCAAGCATTTTAATAAATACGGATAGCAATAGATAGACTGCTCCACCACGGTCATGTGCTCACTGAGCAGAGCTGACTGAAGTCCAATGTTGCAAATTCAGCATACTTCATTATGTATGTGTGAAAGGTTGGAGAACCCAGACAGTCCTTAAAACCAATATCTTGTCCACCTAACAAGTTATCAGCTCACAGCACTGCCAAATGTGATTATCTCAGCTTATAAAGGTTTCTTACAGCAGGATTTTCTGTCTTGCAAGTGATGAAAACAGCTGAGAAAACAGCGGAACAATCACTACATAACACAGGTGCTAAATAGAACCCAATAGGTTTTTGTGCTGTGACGCATATGAACAGCCAATCATCATTTCAACCTTTTAACTGCGGTCACAATTTGAACTTTGCTTCCAAATAAGTATTATATAAATAAAGCAGATATTAATTGACAGATGTATAAGAGAATAACTCAGAAAACACTAAAAGTTATATGTAGAAACAGGGGCAGTAGTGGCCTAAAGGGTAGGGAAGCAGATTTGAGCAAGGGACACTAACTGATCCAGGTGTGTGTGCTAGTGCTCAATGCTTTGGATGGGTAAAATGCAGAGAACAATTTCCTTGGGGATTAACAGAGTAAATCGAATAAAAAAAATAATAAAAAATTAATGACCGTAAATGGTTACTTGTAATTTTAGACAGTGGATCAGGTGCAGAGCACTTACTTACAAAACAGAGAAAAATATAAATGTATATAATAAATTAGTAGATGACGGTCAACAAAATATTTAAACAAACTGATAAGTGTCACTAGCCTTTCAGGTGATGAGCAGCAGTCATGGCAAGAAAGCAAGAATTTAAATATGAACAATAGAGGAGTCATTACTTTATTCCAAGTCCATCAGGTCTCTCAAAGATAATTGGGTCCCTCAGTCCTCCTCTCTGGATGTACTCAAATGTGAAGTCTGGAGGAAGAAGAAAATCAGCAATGAGAACACTGCAACACACGGTTACTTTATGCATTTCTGTAACAAACCAACATTTTGGATATAGTCCACAAATCACACTGCTGTCAGTTACCAGAGGTTTTATGGCTTAATGAGCATGGGGTGATGCTAAATATACATTACAATATACATTTAAGGTTATAAATAAAGTACAAGCATAAACTGGTGTGGCCACACCCATACTGAATGATAGTTTAAGTCATATCCTCCTGAGACCTGGGAAAAAAGTTGATTAAAAAAAACCAAAAAAAAACCCCAAACAACCTCAATTACAAATATTATTTATCATCATATGACCCTTGTGAGAGGGACATCAGGCCTTGTTTGATCTCAGAATGTAATGTTGAATGAAATTATATTCATTTCCATGTCAAATTTAATGCAACATTTCCTGTAAAACTTTTTCAATTCATGAAGATAAAAAAGATTAGAGTAATCAGCTGAACACTCAAACATCATTTTAAGAAAAATTAAATATCAAAATAATGTATAAAATAATATTAAAAAGGTCATCAGAACTGCTTTATTGTCCTTCCCCTTAATGATCGCAACCTCTGATGGCTTTCTGATAACCAGATCTACCTCAGTATGTTTTTGTAGCTTGCAATTACAGTAATAAACTTCAGAGCCCCATCACACTGCTTCTAATCCATATGGACAGTTGACAAATGTCTGTCCATGCTCAGGTTCCTCAAAAACCAACATGTCCTCCTCTAAGCTTTCACTTTCCTATTCTGGACAGGTCAGAACCTGACCCCACTTCCACAATTCAGAGACAAATCCTTTTTGCCTCATAACCTCTTTGCTTCTTGAAGTATGGAAAATGCTTACAAACAACAGGCTGTAAGTCCTGATGTCCACTACAAAGGACACAGAATGAAAGTTATGTTTTGAAAGGGTTAAAATTGTAGAACTTCTTACTAAACTGAAGTTAAAACTGTCCGATTGAAGAATCAATTTGACAATTAGCTGTAGAAACCTACTACCTGCATAAAATTGATCATTTACATCTCTTGTCGCTATAAAATGTGGAAAGTGCGATGCCTGCTATTTTAAAAGGAAAACCTGTGTGCTCGGTTAGCCACATCTATACAAATGTGGCATCAACGGAAAGCCCAGAATATCTTTTTTACATTACATTAGAATTCATATAGACTGCATAAATGGAGCTCAACTCCGAGGTCTCAGACTTATGTCACAGGAGGATATATTGGAGGCCGGTTTCCACACTCAGTTCCTATATTAAGTAAGCTACCCAACAGCTTCTTAATCTGAGCAAAAGTAGTGTGGTCATTCTTAAAAGGATAATTTACATATCAAAATATACATCAAATGGCCAAATGTAGACAACACAATATAATAAACAAAAATTCTAAAATTTGCTATTGGCTAAAATGCAAAGCACATACCAGTAATTCTCAAATTCGGTCTAGACTTATTCTATTTGCTCTGTGATTTCCAAAACATTCAGAGCATGGAGGCTTACAGTTGACATGTACTTAATTTAAATGATTGCAGGTGGTCTGTATAGTCAGCCAGAGAGAAATGCGGTTAGCATTTCCTCAGATATGAATATCAATCTTGGGGTATTATCAGGATCCTTTGGGTTTGAACAGCCTGTTATCAGCTTTAACAGCCATTTTAAAGTGAGCTTTGTGCAGAAACATACAAACATCATACAAGCAGAAGTTATTCTGCTCACAAATATATTGTGATAATTTAGAATTAACGCTATGCAGACAGCTAGCTCCATTATTTGCTGTGAGAAAACAAACCTACAAACCTACGGTAATCCAAAATTAGAATTTGGCCCATCACTGAACAGTGTAACCTTATTTTTTAAAGTAAAATTAACAATGTTCTGTTCTCAAACCTGTTGGAGTGAAAGTTGTGCTGGCTTTAAGGAGGGTTTGCCAGTCTTACACCATGAATGCAAAGGGCACTACTATGATCTTTTACATATTCTACTGGAAGTATTTTAGCGATGTCCTGTTTTCCTCTGGATTTAAGAGGTGATCAGCATAAATGTCGCTTTGGCATGAGCTATATTTAAAACTGATACTTTTTCGTATTGTTTTAGCTGCAATGTTTTATGAGATGGCACTGCCAAACAAGACTTGACAATTGTGAAATGATTACAATGACAAATGATCAGGTTTATCAAGAACATCACAGCTGTTAAAATGTGGTAAACATTTTTAAAAAGTACTGCTACACTGAAATCCTCTCTATTAGAAGTGCCAAAGCACTGACAGGTGCTAAAGGGAAGAAAATAGGGGTCAGAACAATCTTTGAATATTTTAAAGAACATTCTTTTGCCAGGTGCTTTGTATTCGGTCAGTTTTCTTTTTGAAGATCAGCTTGCTCCTAAACATAGCATTTAACTTAAAAGTGCATTTAATTAGCCTGATGATACCTAGCAGCAGACCAACAGCAAGTGATCCTTATACTGCATTCCACGAAGACCTGCCCCTACGCTGCCTCGGACTGGCTATTGTTTGTTATTTAGTTACAGTTATGTTGAGATGGCTGATTAGACATAAAACATCAGGCTCAGAGCACTAATCAGAGGCAGAGTAGGTGCTGGTCCTTTTAAAACTTGCATGTGCATTCACAATGTCTGACTATCCCTTTCCAGCAGTTAGCTAGCAGTAGGCCTCTTATTTACATACTTTCAGAAAACTATAGCAGAAAACTCAAATTAGTGAAGCTTTGCATAAAAGCGTCAGCCAAATGAATAAATGTAAATGTATGTACGGTTTGCGGCAGCTAAGGTATACAGGACTGAAGCAACAGAATACTGTTCCTGTTGCCCCACCACTGACACGATCTTTTAGATTTGATGACAGAAAGGGGGGGGGGTCACTAGATTCACAGTGGGCTTTCATGTCCGTGACACCCTCAGGCCCTGGTCTTTCTAGCTAGGCTGTTATAGTGAAGTCTGCTAATTTCACAGTCCTGTTTTGCTCTCCTCGTGTTAGAATTAGCGTTGCAGTTTATGGGTATAGAATATTATTTTCTTCTTATTGTCATCTTTTCTTTATCATCTCCAAGGGGAGCTGCTGATCATATCAGCCTAATCGACAGTCATTGGAGCCCAACTGTACACTAGGAACTACCATGCTTCTATTCAGACTGTTCTACTATCACAGGGGTTTCCAGCCAACTTGTACTTTCAACCAGATCATCCATCAACTGGTCCTCCTGTTTGTCCGTTTTCAGACTATTTCAACTACCATGGACCAAATTCTTGGGCTTCATATGCTACCCACCCCCTAGCCAAAACAGGGGCTGTTACTCCAAGGTTCCCCTTCTAAGTCTTGGTTCCTACCAAGGTGTCTGAGTAAGGGAACTACCATTTATTCAGGACTGGGGTGCATTTCATTTACAACAAGTCCCAAACATTAAATAACTTTCCCCAACAACTACTTGCACTGCTTTTTGACAAAATAATGTTCAGAGGAGGGGGAAGAAGAAAAAAAACTCGTGTACCTTTTCCATCCATGCGTTTGACCCTGTCAGAGCCGAATCGCTCACTATGGACCTTCTCTTCCAGGTCAAAGGTTCTCTTCCCTTCAATCTCATCATCAGAGATCCCATCATCATGGTAACGCCGTCTCGTGCCTGACCGCTGGGAAAAATAAAATACAAATACATAAATGATCCATCAATACCAATAATTAATTTGCTGTTTTATTTTCCATACTAAACTGGAAACCATAACATTTTAAAATATATTGAGAAACCCTGACAAGGGAAAATGGACAGAAATCTTATCTGTTTGCAAAATAAGCACTGTCTGTAATCATGACTATTTGGTCATCTTTACCACCATCATCTGTCTCACACACCCCACTTGCTCACCCTTCCCTGTGCTTTGAGCTCTAAAGTGTCTCTATGGTGATGTTGCACTACTAGCCAATCACAAGCCGATTGCAGCCCTGTCGTCACAATCTCAACCACAGATGCGGGGGGGGGAAATCGATGAAAGAAACTGGGCATGACACTGCAACATCCTGACATCTTCAGAAATTGCTAAAATAACAGATGCAGCTTGGTGGTACATATCAACATGTTACCAGATTCGCTGTTGTGAACTTAGCTTAGATCTTGCTTTCTTTATAGGGTTATGGTAATTCCCTCCTGTTAAACCCTTCCCTGTTATTCATTCATTAAGCACATCTGTATACACCTTCTAAATCAGATCGTTTTTATTGATCTATCAGTCAATCAAAAAAATACACATTTCTTCAAACTGTTAATGTGAAAGTGAATATACAGTGACAAAGGGCTACACCAAATCACCAACTGGCTGATTCCTCTGATGACCATTTGGTTACACACACACACAGACACCCAAAAGGTCAATATAAGGTTGTGAAATACTGCAGTCTTAATATTTCATAATAAAGTTCACACATCAAAGATGCTCACACTTCTACAAGCAGTAATACCCACAAACTACAATCACTTCATCCTAAACCAAAGCCATTCACATTGTACAAGCAGCAGCACTGGCACAGATGTACTAAATTGTTGTCAAAGAACACGGTCTCTGTACTCTGACAACATTCAGGAGAACTATGCGTCAAACATGACGTTTTCAGTCCACAGGTCAAGGATGTGTTTACTAGGTCAGTTGCATGAAGGTCAGCATACCTACTTTAATAGGATTTGGACACAGATGATGAACAAATAAAAAGTAAAATTTACCACTGAACAGTAAGAAATACAGCAAGGCAGGACAAAGATGACAAAAACACCTTTTTTAGAGCTATATCTAGGCCATCTGTTAGTTTCCTCTACTGCCCTTAGGCCTGAGACTGCAGTGAGCCTGGACATAGCCCTTGTGGAGGGCAATGAAACACTACACACCTCGCACCTTCAGTGTCACATCTTCAGCACCCTTTATATTCTTCCTCTTCCTCCCTCGTTTCCTGAACAGCCGTCCATCTACAAGGATTAACGCATCCTCTCTGTTCTCCATCTCTCGGTTCCCTCTCTTTTAGTGGAGAGACCTGCTGTCCGTCCTCCCCTTGTTATCTTTTTGCCTCTGCAGTGTCCCCTCCCTCCCACTCCCCACCCCTTCTGCATATCTGCTCACATGGTCAGCTCAACCAATAAAATCACACCTACTCCACTCCACACTCTCTTCAAAAACAGACAAACTGTTTACAGCTTGTATCATCATGGATCTTTGCATTACCTAACTTGCATCCTCTCTTTTCCTGACGAGTCATTTCATGTTTTAAATATCACAGTAACCAGTTGAAGTCCTGAAGGGCTCTAAAAGAAGGGTAATGTGAATTCCAATGCAGGTTTAAATGGATATGTCTTCTCTTTAAGATAATCAAGGCTTTGTGCTATTTCTCTAAAAGCAATTAGTCTGTTTAAAAGTTAATAAATACATTTTTAAAATAATACAAATACAAGACAAATGCCTGCCAGCAGTGTCCGCTACAACCATTTTAATAACAATATACTTAATCTTTGTTTTTAAGGGCATGGGAAGCATCCAGTTTGTAAAAACCCAATCACATTTCTGCCCAATTGAGATAACCCACATTAGTTCTTGCTATGGGAATTTTCGAAGTTGGAAAATTAAGCTAATGTTATTCCAACTAGTCCATTTAAACTGAAATTTGCTGCTTTTTGCACTATACAAAAAGAAAACTCTGCAGACTCCCAGCTTGACAATAAATGAATATTTACATTACACTACAGCTATTGAAGTCAGATACAATTATCGAGTTCAGTAAGTCGATAATTGTTGTGTGCAAAGGTAGTACAAGTCAAGTGTGTCCAAGTGCAAAAAAAAAAAAAAGAAAGAAAGAAAGAAGAAAATGACCCCACGCCAGTGATAAACAATTACATGATGCTCGTCTGCCTGAAACACACCAAAATGTACTCAATGCGTACTCAACATGAACAAAGATCGTAGGTGATGGTTGCATCTATAACAATTAATCAGCCACCTTTGACTGACAATAACCTAGGGGAGAGTTCTAATACAAAGTTGAAGCACACATGCAGTGAAAAAGCATCCAAACACATGAGCTGTAAGACAACTGCGGCACTTCTCGTAGTAAACTTCAATGAAGCACGAACGCCTAATGTTATGTAGTTACCACTGTACTGTCTTACAGCACTGGATAAAACACAATTTGGTGCATGCCTGCATTCAGACTCATTAAAAGACACCTACCAGTCGTTTGCTGTATCGAGGTTTTGAATCGTCCATGTCAAGATGCTGTCAGGACGCAAAGTCTCTAGTTCCTCAAGAAGCACCAACCTGCGCCTACACTCGCGTCTGTCAACGCGGAGGCAAGTTCAGCTACGAACACCCACTCGCCAGCTAATGTTAGCGTCGCTAAAAGCTTCGCGACCGAACGCGGCCAGACCCTTGTGTGACCGCATCCAACAGCGAATTGAGCAGACAATATATGTACTGAGAACTTCGTAGACTGAGTAAGCGGTCTTCCACTGTCGGCTAACTAAGCTAGCGTTGTAGCTGTGTGTGGGGACGCTGGCTACTGTCTGGTAGCGCTGTTTAACTTCACCTTATTGGCTGGATTTACTTAATAACGTTAGCTAAAGCACCACAGTAAGAACACGTCAAAAAAACAAACATTTTTTTTCGAGTCCCATAAACGCTTGGACGTAATTTTCTGTGATAAATTGCTAACCAACTATCCTCCACTAAAGCGTAGCATCGCTCTCTGCCGAACAAAAAATCGTTAGCACTGGCTAGCGCTCACATAGCTTTCACGATATCGTTTTCGCCTCGGTATAAATAGGTCGCTGCGTGAGTTTGTTGTCCGCATATGCGTTTTTCTCCCTCACGGCACTATCTTGTATAAAAACCAAACATGACAGTTCGGTTATATCAATTTTAAAAGCGGGTTAAACACCACTGTGCGATGTAGCTATCTCGCTAGCGTTAGCTCCACTTCACAACGTCCTAAGTTCTATCAAACTGAGCGGCGGTTATTATTGCCAGTGAACTTCGCTAGCTCAGCCTCAGAACCCTCACCGTAAAATAGTCCACATTTCTTCTCTATTATTAAATTCCTATATCCACTAACGTTTCTTTATCGAGTGTGCAACACTGTGGGGAAAGCTTGTGTTGTCTGCACAGCCCCTCTGTGTGAATTTACGATAAAGTTAGCTGAAGTGGTGAACCATTCGCCGCCATTTTCAAATCGTCATAAAAACTCCTCCAGCCTTTCTGAGAAGTACACGCCCACTAACCGGGGTAGGCCAATGAGGAACAAATGCGACACGCCGGGCACGGCTCTGATAGGTTAGTACGGAGGTCAATCCTCGCATATTTGGTCCCAAGAACCAATAGTGGAAGAAGTCGACAAAACAACTGCGCGCTCATTGAGGGACAACCCATGTCATTCAGTGCAACAGCGATTGGCTTTTAGGAGATGTTACAAAAAGGACACAGCATGTAGACCTGGACTTTATGTACAGCATAAGACAACACACGTATACGTGAAATGGCACCAGAACAAGACATTATAAAACTCGGATTCGGATATTTACCTTCATTCTCCCAGAGCTTGATATCCTATCGCCTGAAGCCACAGCGTACATGTTCGCGCGTAAGCGCTATCTAAGGCTTAGTCTATTGCGAAAGTGATTTTAGAGGAGTCCGTACAGCAGGAGCACGAGTTTGTATGGTCATATTCTCAAAGCCGTTTACGTAGTAAGGACCCGTTGAAGAAAACACAGTCTCTTTGTAAGTCCACATGGTCCCACTTCTCCCACACCAATGGGGGTTTATAATGAGGAAGTGACTCTCGATTGGTTCGTCACGGGAACGTCAGCATTGATTGGCTCAGACTTCCGTCCACAGGTTAACGTCGAAATTAAGCCGTGATTACTTATACCCAGAGGTAGGTAAAGTAGCCCAAACCCATAGACGTGATATAAACATCGATGTGTGTGTGTGTTCATTACACAGTTAATCTGAGTTTATTTCACTGTCTGCAGTGTTTTGTACGGAGATGTTTCTTTTACATATGACTAGACTGCTGTATTTGAGACTCTAATAATAAAATGTTCAAATAATAATGTTTGCATATGTAAGTTCTTGAAAATGTAGCAGATTGTGTGAAATTTCACCATATTTCATACTGACTGCAGACCCCAGTATAGAACAGAATTTTAAGGTATCGAAAATGATTGAATAGTTGGTTAAAATAACCCATGTATGATCGAATTATGGTGAAATTTGTGATTTACACACCTAAATAAAAGAAAGAATAATTTCCTCACAAATATCCTTAGATAAAATTTGATTAATTATAATTTGAAAATGAATACATCTGTCTAAATTCTGAGTATGTGAAACTGAGAAGAGATAATTACCACTATCCACCTCTACTTATATCTGAGTCCCACGCGGCTCCTTAATGAACAGTGAGTTACTCTGAGGCAAGCCAATATTTAATGGCCAGTGTAGGGCACTATTTACAGAGTGGGAAGACATATGAAGTGTTTCAGCCTGTTACTTAGAGAGCAGCCTATGGAAATAAACAATGTGAGGTTATTTTATTTGGCTTTAGACAGGTTCACATCTTCTTTTACAACATGTTTTTTAAAACATTGTTTTTTGTCACTAGTGTTTATAGCAGATTATCATGATTTTCCTCAGGTTCAGACTGTAATTTGCAGCATTTAAAAAAGGTGGACACAGATTTAAGTCATAGAAATTGTGTGCAACCCCAAGTCCAAAAAAGTTGGGATGTTGTGTAAAATGTAAATAAAAACACAATGCAATGATTTGCACATCTCATAAACCCATATTTTATTCACAATAGAACATAGAAAACATGTTGAAAGTGAGACATTACCATTACATTATTCATTTTGAACTTAAACAGCAAAAAAATTGTGTCTTAAAATGTCTTTAAAAAATTTGGGACAGGGCAAAAAAGGCTGGAAAAGTATGTGGTACTACAAAAAAACTTGAAGATATAAAAAGTTAAAGATATATTTTGCAACTAGTTTGGTTAATTGGCAATGGGTCAGTGACATGGTTGGGTATAAAAACATAGTTTTAAAGAGGCAGAGCCCCTTTAATAAAGATAGGCAGATTTCAGAATAATGTTTCTCAACATCAAATTGCGAAGACTTCGAATATTTCATCATTTACAGTACATATCCTCATCAAAAGAGAAGAGAATTCTCTGAGCAAGGGACAAGGCCAAAAGTTAATACTGTATGCCTGTGATCTTAGGGCTTCAGGTGCCATTGCATTAAAAACATGAAATCACAAGAAAATCACTGCATGGGCTCAGGAACACTTCCAAAAACATTGTCTGTGAGCACAGTTCGCTGTGCCATTTACATATGCAGGTTAAAGCTCGATCATGCAAAAAGAAGCCACATGTGAACATGATCCAGAAATGTTACTGCCTTCTCTCGGCCAAAGCTCATTGAAAATGAACTGAGGCAAAGTAAAAAACTGTCCTGTGATCAGACAGATTGAAATTTAAAGTTCTTTTTGGAAAAAATGGAGGCTGCGTCCTACACTCTAAAGAGCAAAGAGACCATACAGCTTATTATCAGCACTCAGTTCAAAAGCCTGCATCTCTAATGGTTTTGGGGTGCATTAGTGCCTATGAAATTGGCAGCTTGCACATCTGGAAAGGCAAAATTAATGCTGAAAGGTATATATTATTAAGGTTTTTAAGCAACATATGCTCTGATCCAGACAATGTTTTATAGGGAATGCTTTGCATATTTCAGCAAGATAATGCTAAACTGCATACTGCATCTAATACAATAGCATGGCTTCATAGTAGAACAATCCAGGTGCCATGTGCCAGGTGGTACATTTAATAGTTTAAATAGTTTAAACATTTGTTATGTTTTCTATAAGCAACTGTGAATAAAATATGGATTTATGAGATTTGCCAAACCAATGCATTTTGTTTTTATTTACATTTTACACAGTGTCCCAACATTTTTGGATTTTGGGTTGTAGTTCCTGTCTTTAGTCCTAAAGAAATGTGGGAAGTGTTGCTGCATAGCCTTGTCCCATTCCAGTTAATTTAGCCACAAGACAGCAGATCCATTAAAATTCTTGCTATATGCGAAGTCCTGCAGTCTGACAAGTAATCTCGAGTAATTAACAAAGACTAAAGTTAAAGCAATATCATTTAGACTACACAGTGACTTTAAACAAATAAGCAGTCTTATAACATCTGCAGGCCTACATGAGATAAATGTTTCACATGAAAACGTAGAGTACAGAAATTGTCTATAGATTTTCCTTGGCCTCTGTTGACTAAGATGAATCAAAAAGACAGAAGACAAACCCCAACCAACTATAAGCCATTTCTACATATAACTTTCCATTACTTTACTCTCTCAGTTTTATGTATAAAGTGAATGGAATGTCAGCAAAAGGCCAGAGGTTTGTATGGCCCAGTGGACAGTGTCTTCCTGTAGAATTAAATCCACTAAATTTAACCACTAAATTTGAGATGTCAGCACCTCCTAATAGTAATTAGCAAAGGTGCATCACACATATAAAAATGAACAAAAAGTGCCTCCACATTTAACTCCCTGAGCATATAAATTGTTTTAACAATGTTAGTCAAAATATTGTATAGAGATAATGCTAAGCTACCATTATGAAGACAAACTAAATGTTCACAAGCAAGCACAGGGCCTACACTTAACAAGTCTTACTTTAAACCAACTAGAGGTCCAGGACAATTTCAATCAGTATTTTACAATAACAAAGAAACACAAAAAAAAACAATTGTGATATACAAACAGAAAAAGAAGATAAATCATGTGAGTGTTTATCTCTTGTCTGATGACTAAGACTCCAGAGAAAGTTGGGCTTTTGGGGTAGGTGACCTCTTCACCTGAGCAAAGTAAGGGAAAGTAACTGACACAGTAATAAACGTCCACAACAGTCAATAGTCAAAATATATCCTTTTACTGCTCTCCTTATTGCATCTTTTCATGCTCTAACATTAAGCCTCTACCAGCACTCTGCATACTTTCATATGTAAAAAAAAGTGCATTTTCAATTGACAATTTCTGTAAAATATATATATACTAACTCACACAACAGAAACACTACAATTTTCTCTGTTTATAAGTAAATGTTTTTTTAAATACACTAAAGCAGATGCATAACCTATGCTTTAGGACCTGAGCAAAAGCACAACACTGAGTCTTAGCATTTTACAGGCAGAATTCCTACTTCAGCCAGCTGTACACAAGGGCAGCGACGATGACCGCAAGAATGACGCAACACAACGTGATCATCATTTGTTTCTGTAGTTGGTCAAGAGAGAAAAGGGAAAATACAGAGAAGGGTATGGAGAAATAATATAGGATAGTGAGAACAGGTCAAATAACATGAAAATAAGGAAATCACAAATTAAGTATGGTGAAACAATGTGGATGCATAAACCTGTCAGAAATTTCCCAACTTACCCTGCGTGCTTCCTGTTGGAACTTGGCAGCCTTTTTAGTGTCTGCTACCGCTCTCTCCACAAAGCCCACTGATTGGTCCATATTGGTCTCAATTCTGTCGATCATGCTTCCCTACGCATACATAATAATAATAACATAACCTGATAATGACTCCCACTAAAGGTAACAAATATGGACAAGGTTTCTAAAGTAGGTCTGTCACGATCATGACATTTCTGCTGAAGATGTCATATAAATGAAAGATTCCAACTCCAGCTCCAGGCTACCTGATTCTCCACCAGCATGGCAATGTCCACAAACATGTCATGCAGTTCCTTGATGCTGCTCTCCAGTCTCATGATGTCTTTATGTCTCGCCTCAATTTCACTCAAGGCCTGCTTGGAGATGCCAGAGTCCATGATCTGCACACAAAGAAAAAAGCAGATCATTTGTATGATATCTGCCTCTATAGGAATGCATGTGGAACACACTTAGTTCAACCCAGATGCACTAAAAGTAGTTTAAGATAAAGTTGCATTGCAGATAAAACATCACCACCACCACCCACCCCCCCAGACACACACACACACACACATACACATACAAACCCCTGCTGTGAAGACGGCTGCATTCCCTCCATCTAGCATCTCTTCTAACTCCTCATCAGTAGTGGTTTTGCCCGCTGTTGGACAGGAGAAAGTTTTAAATGTAATGCAGCAGGCATTTGTTCATGTTTGTGCATTATTGCATAAAAACACAAAAACCTTTTATTTCCACTTTTGTAGTTTTTTGTTTACTTTCACACACCCACCACCCTTCACAATGTGAGAAAATCTCATGAAGAATGGATTTTTAGGGTCCAAAAGATTATGTCTCAACATAGAAGAAAATGTATATATTTTTGGTGGTGTGTCTCTCACTGATCTCTAGCTGTCTCTGAATGCGTCCCTTGCTCTTCTCTCTGAACTCCACTTGAGCTTCATTGTACTTGGTCATGACTTCCACAAACTTTCTTGCTAGGATAGCATGCTGAAAAAATAAACAAACAAACAAACAAATAAAAACTGAAGGAAAGACTAAACAGTGGGTTGAACAATATTCTTACAGGTACCCCTTTAATTTTTTCCTCAACTGGAGAGCAAAGCAAATATCTCATTATTAATAATTTTTATTTGATTACACAAGTTGTGTTCCTGGCTTCTAAGTGTTATTGTTCAACTATTTATGTCTAAAGTCTATGTTCAAACAGCTCTGTTAATTGCAAACTTTGATTTTATGACCATGGCCCTCAAAAGTTTCATATTTATAGTGGCAAAACATTTTTCTTTTTCTGGACAGCCTCAAAAAGTTCAAAAAGTTTCCAGAAAGCTCTAGAGAATGTTGGACAATTCTAGAAACTTCTGGACAGTTCTGGAAGTCTACTTGGCATTTAAAGTGAATGGAGAATGTTCTTGAAAACAGATACATTTCAAAATGT
This sequence comes from Arnoldichthys spilopterus, assembly GCA_037974385.1. Classification (NCBI taxonomy): domain Eukaryota; kingdom Metazoa; phylum Chordata; class Actinopteri; order Characiformes; family Lepidarchidae; genus Arnoldichthys; species Arnoldichthys spilopterus. The sequence continues at coordinate 4,310,394 of JBBPDA010000145.1, forward strand.
CATTGTCCTCAACACAGAAGGAAAGTTTTTGTAGAGCAATTATCTATTGCTATCTTATCTATTAATTGTAGGCACAAAGGATTGGGAAAACACACTTTGTACCCAGGAATAAAAATAAAATAGAAATCTGCTATGCTGTGCTATCTGAAGCAATATGTTGTAAATTCCTCCATTGTGGCTGTATGTGACTGCTCTCACTCAGTTAGTCACCACTGGTCCTATCACAGAACTTTACCTGAGACTTCTTTATTCTGATATCAGCAGAGACTCTCTCCTCTGTGTTTGACTCCAAACTTTGCTCAATGTCTGATGATGACAAGATCAAATATGCATTGTTGTTACACACATAGGCACAGTTTAGTAAGCTAACAATCTGGGTTTGGAATGTAATGCTTGGATCTGTGCTAAATTTATTAACTATATGTGATAGAGAAATTATTCAGTGAAATTAATTCCCTTTTTATATTTCTCCAGGTGAATGACATACTCACTTTTGAGCTTGTTGCGAGCATTGTTGGCTAATTTCTTGATTTCATTGGTGATAGCCTCCATGGCATCTTGTGTTTCTGGGAGAGCAGAGAAAACAGTCAGCCAGAAAAAAAATATACAGGTAGTCTGTGCTCTTTGAGCTGCAGTAAATGAGCAATAAATGAATAAGTGATTTCAAAAGGGCGAGAAGCAGAGAAAAAAGCAGAAAGAATGAACAAATTGCAAACAAGAGATTGAGATGATATGAGATGAAAACGAAGGTTTACTCTGATCTGATGTAGGAGCGGAGAGGATGACAGAATACAGGCGCTTTATCTCAGTCACATTCTCATCAATCTTATCAATACTGGTGCGGATATCTTCAATCTGATAAAAGCACATACACAAACAAAACCGAAAAATGAATAATAAGGGGAGACCTGTGTAGAAAAAGTCCAGACTGTTCTTACTGACATACCTGACTGAAGAATTCATCCATAAATTCTTTATTTTCCACCTGGATCTCCACATCATCAGGTGATGCATCTGTTTTCTGTTAGGATACATAAAAATGTATGGTCATATTCTAACACAAGGGCAGTAAAATACAATATACCTCTTTAAAAGCAACAATAAGCAAATACGACTTATGGTCTTGCACCAAATGCCTTTCATTTATCTTTTATGGAAACAGTTGGCAATAATCAGTTCTGCTGCATTAAGGAATGCATAGTATCAAGACACCATCATATTGTATTTAATTGAGTCATCAATTCTGTGTATTTCTACAGCCATATTAGGAAGATACTTCCACTAGAATACCACAACAGTGAAACCTCTCTCAGAATGTCAATAGTGGTTTAGCAGGTGACATGACCATATGCCGTTGGGCAGCAAAGGAACTGAAGGGGGGGCAGTCATCTCCCCTTTAATCTCTCATGGATAAAGCCCTTCCACCCCCCTAGAGGCCCTCTACCCCAGCCATAAAGGGATGGTTTGTATACAATGTATATATAAATTCCTGTAAGCATAGTTCATGGTAATGCAAGGTATGTTCTTCTTTACTGAGTATTATTATTAGAAATACTACTACTGCTACTGCTACTACTACTACTACTACTAATAATAATAATAATAATTATTATTATTATTCAATATTAATAACCATTAACTAAATTAATTAATTTGGCAAAGTATGTACTTTTATTGATTACAATCTTAAAAATCAATACTACAGTACTACTACTACATCAGTAGATGAATGTGATAATGAAATGTATGTCCTATAAATCATTAAAGTGGTTTAATTCAGGGATGTTTTCATGGATTAGGGAGATGCTGCTGTGTGACATTCACAACCCATTTACATCAGCAGGAGTAATAACCACACACCCTAGAGTGTTGGTGTAAAAAATGTGCAGTCCCTATAAACATGGCTTGGGCAGGTTCTCACACATTGAGATCATTCTAAATACACAGATAAATACTTAACTATTAATTAAATACCTAACACATAAATAGTCAACTATAACTACTATGGTTTACATGATGAATTTAATCCAAGTTCTTTGGTGACCAAGACTGCCTATATAGCATATATCACACATAACTTAACACATATAACACATAACTGGTTACATCATGGCATTTGGGGGAAGAGGAAACAGCTCGCAGTAACCCTTGCCCTTGTCTACACAGTAATTCATTTAAGACATTGCACTGGGAAGATCACAGTTATTCTGGAAAGAAGAGTTATCTTACCTCTTTCAGCTGAGCCAATCGGTCCTTCATCTTGGTGCACTGTGTTGATGGGTCAACTACCTTTCAAATACCTCAGTACAGATCAATATCAATACAAAACGACAAAATCAACAAGGTGGCAAGAAAGCTCTGTCGTCAAACAGGAAAACTGATGACGAGGGTGAACCACATCCTTACTAGACCAAAACTCCAGCTGGATTTCTAACAAGTTCTCTTCTTATTCTACACTCACTCACCTACTTCACATAAAAAGTGCAAAGTAAGATTTTTTCATCGTAAAAAAAAACAAACAATATCGCAGTGTCCTGTCAGTCTCGTAGTTTTGCTAAGCCTATCCTCTCAGCACGGATTAGAGCAACAGTTGTGTGCTGTTAATCTCCCTCTTTCACCGCCACACTCATGGCGCAGACTCAGTACAATCAGGCCCGGGCCTCCCTGGAGAGTCCTGGTGCTCAATGACTCCTTATTAGAAAAATCCTGAACTATATACTGTGAGCCATTAGTGCCTTTTCCAGTCATCAATAAAGCCTTACTTTGGACCAAATGCCTCAGTGGAGAAATATCTCAGTGGAGAATTATAATTGGAAAGTTATACTCTAGATTTAGTTTTTTGATTGGTCTGGGAAGCTGATAAATAAATAGTAACAAAAATTAAAGTGGTAAATTTCACCATCCAACTACATAGTTCCCCCAATGCATGCTGTGGCCTGTAGGTGATGTACACTCCAGTGTATAGCCTTCCATAATGCAATGCCATGATTACTTGAAGAAATTGTGTGAAGAAAATTCATTCTTGAAGTAGTAAATCAACAATACACTGTGAATGAACTGCAATTATCTAAGAATTATTAAAAACTTCTAAGTACATAAGCAATGCATTTCTTTAAGCTAAATAATTAGTTTCATTAACTGATTCAGAGAATTTCTGATGGTCATTTTTTTTAGAGAGAATTGTTTAACATAAGAAAAAAAAAACATGATTTATGACACTATCAGAAAAAAAGGTACTGAACTGTCACTGGGGTGGTACCCTCTTGCAACATGTTAGGGAACATAGTTCTACCAGACTCCACTGAGGTTATATTTTTAAGCTGTTTCTTGTAATTTTCCATTTTGAAATATTAGGTTTTTAAAAAGATGTTTTTCCCAGGGAAAAGGGGCTAGCTTTTTAAGGTACAAAATGTGGTTTCAAGGATCATGTTGTACATATAAGAATAAATTTACACAATTTGTGCCTTAATGAACAAAAGATGTACCTGCACAATACCATTTTTCAGACATTGCACTTTGTGATCTCCATAAAATGCTTCAGATTATAAGAGAACACTCAAAATTTCCAAATTTTCATGGTTTGCAGGATTAGCAGCTCTAAAACAAGCTACAAGAACAAGTCTTAAGCAGATTGTTCCAACACTGTTCATTGATGCAGCTTATTGCTAATTCAGGACTCAGCAGGATAATTCATCTTTTTATTAAATAATATTGATAATTTTATGAAAGGCTAAGAATAAGAGTGTAGCCATCTAGGCATCACAATTTGGCTCTTCCCAAAGTGGTTCATAGCCTTACACTCACCCATTATTTAGCTTCCAGCACATTAACATCAATAACTGACTTTTCACGTGGTCTAATATATCCCACCCATTGACAGATGCAAAGTGTTGCTCTTATAAAGCATCACAAGCTATGTGACTATTGAATGCCTACTGGTAGGAATATTTAACCCGCTAAATGTATGTAATGTATGCATGTATGTAAGTAACGAGCCAGTTCATTCAAGTGCATCCAGGCTTAAAAATCAGCTAGCAATCAAGATTACAACCTTGGACAGAACATTAATTTATTATTTAAGGTCCACAAATATTTGTACAGTTCTCAATAGGACACACAAACCCATCTGTCTTTGTTTATGCCACACTGTGAAAATAACTCAACCTGAGTGTCAAAGAGTTTAATTCAGCAACACATTACATAGTTTCATCCTCCAGGTGGACAGGCAGAACAAGACGGAAGCAATGGCTGACAGATTGGAGGAAACATTGGTTGTTTTGAAATTACATTTTCCATTATTTTTGACCTTCTGGTGCCTTACCAAGTTTAATTCTATGAGATTGCCTGGCTGGTTTGTACCTGTTTTAATGTATTTGTACGTTGGGGGCATTTATTGTTTTAACAAAAGCGCTCAGTCAAATGATGCTAATGCTGTGAATAGTGAACGAAACAGAACTATGCAACTCAATGCTTATCTGTGTCTGCCCTCTTCCATTCACCATGAGCAATGATAGCATGTTTGGACAACTGTTCAGTTAAAACTTTCTATACTAAAAATAACAGCTTGAGAAACTTATAATAAACATTTCAAGGCAATCTTATGAGGGGTGTGTGTAGAAGGTATCTGTGAGTCCAGTAGGAACATTTGGACAGTAAGGGTGAGTGTGTGTCAGTCAGTCAGATGGTCAGTCAGTCAGAGTTGCTTGGGTTTGTACTGAAGTGCAGTACTCATGTGCCTTGGTTTTAACCAGATTTCACAATGTGGAAGAATGGACTGATGACAACTGTATCTTCTGGGTGGACTGTCCCAAAAGTACTGTAGCATCACCATTACTATTAAAGTATTCAAAGGAATAAACCATGCCACAAAGGTATTTGCGTATAATCCCCTTGGGCTACTCAACACTGATCAACAGTCCATTCTGGACAGATATTGCTGAAGAAGAGTCAGTCCATGTTCAGTCAGTCAGTGTTTATACACAAACAGCCTGTCTATCTATAGAGGTAGTCAGCCTGAATATTGGCAGCAATCTCAGCCTCCCATTTGTCTCCATTATTGAGCAGCTTCTCCTTGTTGTAAAGCAGCTCCTCATGTGTCTCTGTGGAGAACTCAAAATTAGGGCCCTGAGGGGAAAAAACAAGACAGAGACAGACAGGAATGAAAAACACTGTTGTCATGTTTTAAGCTATAAACACAATGCCTTTTAAACAATGTCATGCTTAAAGCACATCAGTTATTATGTAAAAACACATAACAGGGTTCTTCAATTAGTCCTAGACAGCTGAAATCCAGTACAGTTAGCTAATTTTTCTGACTAAGCATTCCTAACTCTATTCAAATGTGAATCATCACATTAAGTAGGTGGATTAAAAGATGGAAATCAACCAACTGTGTTGGACATGGGTCCTCCAAGATCAGAACTGAAGAATCCTGGTATACAATATAGGCATATAAACAAAACACATAATTCAAACATATCTGACTGCATCACTAATTAGCTCACCTCTACAACAGCATCCACGGGGCAGGCCTCCTGACAGAAGCCACAATAGATACACTTTGTCATATCAATGTCATAACGTGTTGTTCGCCTGCTGCCGTCAGCACGAGGCTCTGCCTCAATTGTGATGGCCTGATAAAGGAATGCAGAGTCTAAGAGTGTGTGCATGTGTAAAGTAACAGCAACAAGCAACTCACAAAACTGTAGTGTATTGAAAGAGTACTTTGCAGTTATTTTTTATTATCTTCAACACAGAAATCCATTCCAGATATTGCTCAGCTTAAAAAAAAATTATATTTCTATTACTTATTAAAATTCTCACTTTTTATTAAGAACATTTTTAGCCATATGATTTAAATAATATGGAATAAAATCTGCACTCTAGCAATCTCGAACATATAAGCCCAAAGTTTACATTTTCATATATGGACATTAATGGGTTAATATTTACATACCTGAGCTGGGCAGATAGCCTCACACAGCTTGCAAGCAATGCAGCGTTCCTCTCCAGATGGGTATCTACGCAGGGCGTGCTCTCCGCGAAAACGTGGGGACAATGGGCCCTTCTCAAATGGGTAGTTAATTGTTGCCGGCTCACGGAACAGATAGCTCATGGTCATCCCCAGACCTGCAGCATGTCAATATGACATGATTTTTGAGCTACTTATACAAGCAAGTGGGCTGTAACTTAAAAAGTATGATGTTACTGTAGAACTGTGGTCATGATGGCTGGAATTTCAAAATATCAAAACAAGGTTGCTGACCTCTGAACAACTCTGTCCACAGAAGGGTCTGAGCAGCTCGGTCTGTGATGGACTTCATATCCGTAGGGATTTCCTGAGCATTCACATATTCTACAGGAAAAGAGATGGAGACATTATTTATAGACATGGTGTCATGATATAAAGAGCAGGCTTAGAGTCTATGTAAACATGTGCTACACTTACTGAACCCCTCCCTGTGTGCAGATAAACTGAGAGGACGAATAAGGTTGTGGCCAGCTACACAAGAGCCTGCAAAGGAGTATGAACAGACACAAAATTATGCAAAAAACACCTCAACAAAATGTTCTTTAAAAACAACAGTATATACGCTGGCAATGTTAAGCACATTAAGTTAGGGCCTTTATAACCATTTTAAAAGAAAATGACAATGGCTTAAAGTGATGATATTTTTAAGGTTATTCCTTGGATAACCATGTGAAAGAAGAAAGTGAAAGTTACTAGTTGTCATTGTGAACACACTCAAGCACCATAATGAAATGTGATCTCTGCATTTAACCTATCACACATGCACACGTGGAGCAGCGGGCAGCTATCAAAAGTGCCCGGGGAGCAGTGTAGTGGGATGGTACCTTGCTCAAGGGTACCTCAGTAGTGCCCGGGCCGGGACTCGAACCTGCGACCTTCAGGTCCCAAAGGCAGCGTCCATTAAGCCACCACTGCCCACTCAAAGTGGCATCTAACGGTTTCCACTTGAACAGTTTCAACTGCAAGCTATTTTTAATATTGTATTCTGTTTTGTCAAAATTAGAAGTCCCATGTAAACAAAAGGCTAAATTTAAGTAACAGCTACATTCTGTGGTAATGGTACAAATTGTTTTATTAATTAAAAAAGGTTAATATCAGATTTTAATTCAGTCAAGCTCAGCCAAAGGAATTAAAACATGTAAAAAGGATAAAATGTATTTTACTAAACAATTAAAAGCATAAATTATGTTAAATATGCATTTTTCTGTAAATGCATTAAGCCCATACAGGTCTGTATGTATGTGAACACTGTACCTGGCCGGGATACAGAGTACAGGAGACGCAGCGCTGCAGACATCACGCCTGAACCTGTGCGCTGTGGGGAGAACACAGATAACATGATAATGCTGTAACAGTGTCTTTACTTCTATTCCACAGGCTTGTATATGCTGCTAGCCTACGACAACTAGCGTTAGCTACAAACAACGCTTTCCTGTGCAATCACCAAACACGCCCACTTTACAGGTGTGCGCCTTTAAACATACAGGTTTGTCTTTTCCACTTCATCCAGTTCGCAACTGCCTCAACTGCTCGGCGGAGGCTTAATACAACAACACATTGGTTCCGAGCACACGAGGAGTCACTGCTTTTAGATTTAGCAGCGCTCCAATGCAACATTTTAATCAGAATTTAAAAAAAAGTGATGCTGAGTAACACATTCTAACTGAAACTGAGATCTAATGTACTATGGCTTTTTGATGACATGAGTTCCACTCTGCTAAGCCAGCTGTAAAAATATATATATACACGTAAGGAAGACGAGCTTTATGTGCAGTGGCCTTCTAGTTCAAAAGAAAAGAAACTTGGAATGAAAAACATATCTAAAACCACGGATAATTAAAGGACTGAATGCTTTTAGGTTTGTAAAGCAGTGCGCTCCATTAGCCAGACGGCAGCTGCTCACCCTCAAGGACTTTCAATGTCTGTCGTGCTCCTGCGCTCAGGAGCTAAACCCCTCCTGTTTAAATAACACCGCATAGTGACCAGGTACCCAAACATTTACCAGGTGTCCCCGTAAAATCCCCCAAAGCCAACGCTGGACGTGTTGAAATTAGGCTCGCTAACACTCACCGGGTTATCGCTATTTGGCCTTCTGAACCAGAACAGCGGACGATTTAAGAAACGCACATTCACAGCACCGGAAGTACGAGAAGTAGTCACGTGACCTTTCTGTGCGAAATAATACAATTAAAAAAAATACAATTATAGTTTATAAATACGCATAATATATGATATAATGTATAGAATATTTAAGCATTATGATATCAAAATATTACAACTGTATTTAAATTCTAAACATGCAAGACACATAAAAGACAACACATTACACTGCCTTCATGTTGTTCTGGGGGATTTTGTCCAGATGTGGCTGTAACTGTGCTTTATAATTATTTCCAGTTTGAATTGTTTTAGTTATATTATGTTAGTTTGCATGTGATGCGCCGTGGCAATATGTACATGTGTTTTAAGGAAAATTTTGCGACATTTTAATTAATAAATAGAAAAACACAAGTCCTTCTATTATATGATCAACAGCTGTCATTCACTGAACCTGAAACCATATAGTAAAATACATGTAACAGCAAAACTGTATAAAACAATTCAAACTAGAATACCTAGAATAAATAAACAAATAAATAAACAAACAACAACAATAGTAATAATAATAGTAATAATAAAAAGAAGAAGAAAAAAGAAGAGTTGTAAAAGTGTGTAAAGTAGTGAACTGTGTTTTTATTATAGCGAGAGAGAGAGAGAGTGAGAGAGGCAGAGAGAGGGAGAAAAGGCTGAATAAGGTGTTTGAAGCTATGCTTAATGAAGCAGCATAAGTTTAATTAAAGGCAGGGCTGCTGTTTATTCCATTTGCGTAAATGTGTGCGTAATTTCATTCACTCTTCAGACGTTTGACCTTGCAGCAGTTTCCCTGATTGTGGATTTGACTGATTCTTAATTTATAAAGTAAGTAATTTATTTTTAAAATCAGGTACATGATTGCAGGTGATGTTCACATGTATACTCTGCAAATTATTTATGTATAAAATAATTATTTTGGGCAGAATTTCTCAGTTGCACATGCAAGAATCATATGTTTTCTTTCATTTTTATACTTTTATATTTAGTAATAGTACAATAAAACAATTATATGCTTACAGTATGTTGTATCAGATACAGCTAAAAACACTACTTAGGCAAACGTTTGTGGCTAAGTTGTACTATGTACTAGACATTTCCAAGAGTAAATTGGCTGTGCATCTGATTTATGCTGTTATGTGATGAAAAAACTAATGACAAAAATAAACCAAAACATCTGAAGAGCTAAAGAAGAAGAACATGCTGTTTTCCATGTTTAATGGCACTGTTTGCTGTTCTCTATCTGTGATAGTGAACTGGACAACTAATATAACAGAGGTGGAGCCGGGGCCATGGTCCAGGTTTGAGAAGTCCTTGCTAGTGGGCATTCTTATCCTTGAGATGGTGCTGGGTATTCTGGGAAACAGTGTGGTTCTGATTGTTAAAGCTGTGGTAAGAACAACTACCTTTGCCAACCCCTAGAGAAAGTCTGTGTCCCTTTGGATGTAAGAGCAATTTCTGATGTAAAAGCAGTTTGCATTTGATAGATAAATACGTTCTCTTGTGTCTTTTTAGTTTCTGCATTATCATCCTGGAACACCAATGATGTGAAAGCTGCATTTTTACTGCTTTAAATATAGTTCTCGCTTTTCCTCTCTCTCCCACAGTGCAGGGATCAGTTTCAGTGTGTTCACTGGGTGCCGTTTCTTAGTCTCACACTGTCTGACTTCTGCTGTGCCGTACTGATCATAACTGGCTCCTTACTGGCCATCTTGACTGGGGGTCAAAGGTCACCATGGTGTGAAGTGGTCAGCCTTTTCAAGTTTACCTTTATCACGTCGTCCGTCGGAAGCATAGGTGTGAACTGATGAACTTATTAGTTCATGGTGAATAGTATTACAGATCAAAGTGTTTACTAAAATTTGACCTGTTGTTTGCCATCTGTTAGGAATCATATCATCTTATGTTAAAAAAAAAATACGTTTGGACAAAGTCAGTTAAAAAAAACATAAACTCAAAATCTAGTATCTCCAAAAAGGGAACCTTAAAAATAAGGAAATAAACTTAATGAGATGTAATGAGATTTTGGACTATTTCTATTAGTTCAATTGTCTATTTGCCCCGAATTGTAAAAAAATACTGGGGAGTTGGAATTATCAAATCATGTGACTCAACACTGGGGGGGTATATATGTTATATGATGTGAAGTCAAAATAGTTTGGTTAAAATAGTTTGGTTTGGGGTTGCAGACAAAAACGGTTTATTGACAAGGAGACTAGGGATGGGATTGTCTGTCATAGCATATTAACACCATTATTTTACAAATGTATTATAATTATGGCATTGATGTGAAAAACATATTTTTTTCTTTTTTTTCCAACAGTGGCAATATATTTAATCGGTATAAATTAATTATTCACAGCATAAGCGTCAGAAATGAATGTGGTACGCACAAAACATTGTCAGTGTTGCTTCACACAATTAATTCATCCTTTTTTTTTTTAATTACAGCATTTCTTTGTCTCCAGCGGTTCATGGGCATGAACTCCAGAGGGAGACGTTGGGCTGCCATCACTGCTGTTGCATGTTTGAGTTCATGGCTGATGGGGGTTGTGTTTGGCATGGTGCCAGTGATCTACAATTGGGTGAGGTGAGATTAGTGAATGATGAGTTAAATGTATTATTAGTTAAGTATTTGGCCCAACCCAGGTAAAAAAAATCACTAGAACAACATGAACACACCAATGTTTGGGTGTATGTAGCTAAATGGCTTCTCAACATTAGGTATGACCCTTCGGAGATGCTGTGTGCTGTGTTCTGGGAGAGCAGTTACTCTGACATGCTGGTCTACATCCTCTGTACGTTCTCCCTCTCCATCTTTCCCCATGTCCTCATTATCCTCACCTGCTCCACCTTGACTGCTGCTGGCTACGGGAAGAGCTGCCTCAGGTGTGTTATTAAAAATTGCATGTTATAAATAAACCTTGATAACATTTGTTAACTCTAACGAAAGTTAACGTAACGAGATATTTGATTAATTTCTTATGATTCGTTTGTAATGAAATGTAACATGCAGCTGGTGCTTACAAAAAATAATTGCAAAAAATACTGAAAAACTGAAAACTCTTTGATGACAGTGATTAGTTATGAATACTGTCTCAGTGTGATTTGGTATTAAAATTATTAACCTACAACTACGGGCCTCATTTACCAACTGTAATGAAGAATTTTCTCCTCTAAATCCATGTACCCAGTTTACATAAAGATTCTGACACTTATCAATGTTTTTCTTATTTAAGAGTTGTTCTTAGTTAAAAACCAAATCTACACTCAAGAGCACACTTATGTGCATTTAAGTGCTGACATGTTTGTGCAAAATAACTGGTTATGAATCTGGCATAGGCTTTTGAAAAAACTTAAAAAAAAAACAGATATAAGTGAATGAGGACCATTTTTCCTAAATTAGTCTCTGAATGCATTTTCTATAGAAGAAACTATGCATACCGTAACTTTCTATGTCTATTCACAAACAACTTTAAAGGCACATTTCGACCTACAACTATAGCACATTATGTTGCTTCATGCAGTATTCTGTAGCGCAGTGCTGTGTGCCTCTGTCAGTTTGACAGAATTCACTATTTTATATTATCATCATACAACCACTGGGAATCCCATCTTCAAGACATATCTTTAGAAGACAGTTTACTCATCTTTAAACTGGAAATTGTAGTTTTAAAGACCAGGCATGTACATAGTATTGGGTTTGTACATAAGTATTGGGTTTGTCTTTCTTTCAATTTTGTCTTTAGTCTCCATTTAATCTTCATACATGCTTAGTGTTATACTGAGAAAAAGAAGTGCTGAGTGCAAAACCTCTTTCTTAAACCCTCTGCTTCTCTTTACTATAGCCCAGCAGATCTGTCCTCTGTTACTCCTCTACTGGTGGGGTTCTATCTGCTCTGCTACACTCCTTTTACTGTGTCGGAGGTAAGATGTCCCTCACATTAACTGAGCAGGCAATGATTAACACTTGAGCTACTGATACTTTTGCAGAGTCTTTCCAGTGATATGAATGTAGATGGATTTCCACACACTGTAGATGAATTATGATTCGTTGTCTGGTCATAATAATAGTGGATGCTGCCTTTTTGCAGTGATGATTAAATACATAATGCAAAAGTAGTGTGCACATATTTTTGGGATTTTATTCAGTTAACAGTTGCTGTAGACGTTTCTTAGGGTGGGATAAAGCTCTGCTATGCTATGGGTTTTGAACAGAATTACCATAATCCATGCAATGTACACTTTTTTTTACATATGTTTATAAACTGCCTAGATTTACATCTTTAGTCTTAAATTACTCTTCATTAGAAAAGAATTTGGAATGTTTAATTTAGTGTTTTTGGCTAATAGAAACTAAAATCTACATCACCATAAAAAAAGTGCCATCTAGCTAAGCCCACCAAGCATACTAACCCTAGATCAGGGTGACCAACTCCTGAAGATCCTGGTCCTGGAGATTCACCATCCTGCAGAGTTTAGCTCCAAACCCCAATATAAAACACTAAATGGTTTAGTAAAGGCAAACATCTCATGGGTGTCTGAATATGAGAGCCTGGGGTGTTGGGTCTCAATGGTGGTGGACCTCCAGAACAGCACCCCTGCTCTAGAGGCTGACTCTACAAAGAAAAAGATAAACTTGCCCATATTGTTTTTTTATTATTATTTTTTTAACTGCAATAACAGCCATGCTAAAGCTAACTTTTAATGTTCTTCAGCTACTTCTCCTTGGAAGGCTGGACCTGTCACCATCTCCTGACTGGCTGAGGACACTTGCATCAGTACTGGCATATCTAGACTGCAGTTTGAACCCCATCATCTACTGCACCAACCCAGGCTTCCGAGAGGCACTTCTTACACTGCTGTGGAACAGCAAACAGTCAAGCTTCCCTGAGCCTGTACTGACTTGCATAAAGAAAATAGATGTATAAGACTAATGAGAAACTGGTGCTTATAAAACATGTAAAATATTCCGCGTACATCTCAGTGTCAAAATATATGCACAATAAATGCCATTAAAGTCTGTCACCCCACATTCTGACCGATACTAACCTAATGAAAAATGTGCGGCCAAATTCATGTGTATAACACGTTACACGTTAATGTATAAGTTGATGCATTCAACACAGCATGAAAAGCCAGGCACAAAAGAAACCTTGAGGGTCTTCTGAGGAAGAGAAAAATGAAGAAAGGTAATGGACACTGTGTGATGGTTTTCAAGAGAGCTAAAGTGGAATAATTGTTGGAGCAGCAGTATGGCTATATACCTAAGGCAGATTAGAAAGTCACACTGGAAAACATAATTAGTGCCCAACAGCATTTTCGTAGCTAAATAGATTACATAGCTAGTTCTTGCCTAAATGAAAACCTTTTCCCTCACAATATCACAATGACAGTAGCTGTTGTATAAGTGTTAAAATGTATAGAACATGTACAACATTTTTATAGGCCCCTTGGGCCTCCACAATCAAAACAGCTTGCTCCAATTAACTTTAAAAGATAACACCCACACCTTTCCAAATAGCAAACATCAGCAGAAATCGACAGATTCTTTTCACTTTTACGTAATTAAATGGTTGTATAACACAATCCAGAGTTGTTTGCTTCCCAGGCCAGAATTATTCAAAGCTTTGGTGGTAGAAACAAAGACATTCAGATACCTGAATACTTTTCAATGCTAAAAGCTTGATATAACTTAAACTTGTTATGAATGCCTGATGTTTGATATATTATTTGATTTAATGACAGATTGGCAAGAAGGCGAGTAAGAAATTAATTTCACCCAAAAAAATAGATGTTTCAGATTCACTAATACTTTACCACTATGAACATTACATAAAAATCAGATGTGTTTACTGGTCATTTTGGATAGTAAATAAAATGTTTGTGCTGTATAAATCACTGCTAGGGCAGGACTGTATGGTGGCATTAAGGTTTACCAGAGTATTTAGAAATCCTGAAGGTGATTTCCTATGGTCAACACTGCTCCTCTTTGCATATCAAGGCGATGTAGTACACAGCACTTGCCATCTGATATCACTGTACCGGTGACAAAGATGGCGACTGCAACCCCCCATTGACAAAATGAAAACATAAATACCATCATATACCACAGTGTTTCTCAACCCTAGTCCTGGAGGACCAACTGCTCTTAAACTGTTCAGCTATTGTGCCCTCCACAATTGGTCTGATAAAACAAATATGGCCATAAACACTTTTATACACATTTTTAGCAATAAAAACCAAGGTGGGTTTGGTGTAAATAAGAAGGATGGCTATAATAAAAAGAACCATATCCCAGGTGTAAAATATGGTTGAGGATCTGTGAGGTTGCTGGACTGTTTTTCCTCCAGAGGCCCTGGAAACCTTGTTAGGGTATGGTATGTAGTGGACTCCTTTTCAAAATCTGGCTGCTTCTGCCAGGAAAATAAAAATGGGCCTTCTTTAGATCTTTGAGCAGGACAGTGTTCTGAACCATATGTCCAAACACAAAAATGGTTAACTGAGCACAAAATCAAGCTTCTGCTGTGACAATTTTAGTCCCTTGACCTGAACCCCATTAAGAACCTATGGGGTGAGCTAATAAGGAGAGTGCACAAGGGAGGGCTCTGGATCCTAGATGATGTGGAGAGATTTTGCAAAAAGAGTGGTTTCTGATGCCCTGCTCTGTATTCTCCAACCTCATAAAATGTTATATGAGAGGACTCAGTGCTGTTTTATTGGCAAATGAAGATTGTAGAAAGTATTAAATGTAGGGTTGCCAATTATTATGGCATGTTTTTGTTAAAAAATGTCTTAATGAGAGATTAGTTTTTTTCCGATTAAATGTAATTCATTTAAATGTTGGATTTTTCAGGGGGAGATGAAACTACTACACCAAAAGGGTGGACTTTTGTCTAACATGTTTTTGATAATCCTCGCAAGGGGTGCCAATACTTGTGGAAGGCACTGTAATAGGGGTGAAGTGGGTGTGTCAGTGTAGGGAAATATACTACAAAGTGCAGGTCAGGAGTCCACCAGGACCAAGGTCGGGAAACATTGATATGCCATTTCCCAGTGAAAAAACAGATGGTGCCCAAACCTAATAACCACACCCCCTCCTTCCCCAACACCATACACTGTACAGAGACCAGAGCTGGGATGTTCTCTCTACAAAGCATTGTTTCATCTCAGATCACTCAGAATGACTTTGTTAACATATTAGTGACTGAATTATTGGTAGATTTCCTCCTTAATACAGTACAGTGATGCAAAAGGTGAACTATTCAAGTCTTCGTACATTACAATATTACTGCATTATGTCTTTCACTAGAACTGAAATAGGGATGCACAATACTGACTTGGATATCGGTCTGATACTGGCTCAGATAGCTGGATTGGGTATCCGCAACAATCGGTCATGGGGCTAATCTATTCCATTCTCTTTTTCTGTCTTTGTGTACATGTACATAATAACAGTAGTTCTTCATTTTAAAGATTTTCTTTCACCAAGTTGCTGGTGCATGATTATTGCTGACTGAAAGTAGTCAGATCATGTCACACCACTTTTGCATGAACTTCACTGACTACCCGTCTTTCAGAAAAGATTTTAAGTTCTTTTACCTACATAGCACTTAATGGCCTAGCACCATCTTGCATCACTGACCTTTGAACTATGAATACCACCCTAGAGCTCTAAATCTGCTAATTTTATGATTCTCCCCATACCAAGAAATCAACAGAAATGTAGCGGGGAGGTGGCTTTTAGTCATTATGCACACAAACTACCAAATACACTACAAGCAGCAATTAGAGAAGCTTTCCTGTTTAAAAAAACCTTGTTTTAAATCTGGCTTTAAAATACTTATTTTTATTGTATCTCTATTTTTGTTTCAAATGTATTTATTTTTTTTATCATTATTTATTTTTATTTTGCCCTGCCAATGTGTACTCCTTCATGTTTTATATCTTTTTTTTAATCAATTATTGTCTTATGCAGTAATGTTAAATTGTATCCTAATTTGTAAATTGTTTCTTTTCACCATTAAACCTATTTACACTCTGCTTAGTCACTGGTCTCTCTTTTCAAAATTTTATTGCCAATGTAAAGCACTTTAAGTCACATTTTCCTTATGAAAGGTGCTACAGAAATAATTAAAATTATTAGTAATAAATAATTCTGCTATTAAGTTAATATGTATTTGCTCTATTTTGTTTTACAAAGTTAGGAAAGCAATGTTTAAGTCAAGCCTGATGTTGCCTCACACATTCCAGTGTCTTTCTGTGGAAAACATGCAGCTTATTAATCAGACACTGGTACCAGGGCAGTGGTGGCCTAGTGGTTAGGGCACTGCCTTTGAGTCCCAGCCCAGGCACTACTGACGTACCCTTGAGGAAGGTACCGTTCCACTACACTGCTCCCCGGGCTGTTGGTGGTAGCTGCCCGCTGTTCCACATGTGGACGTGTGATGGGTTAAATGCAGAAGTCACATTTCATTGTGGTGCTTGAGTGTGTTCACAATGATAAGGAGTCACTTTCACTCACTTTACAGTATCAGCCCAAAGCCCAGCAACAGGCATCTGGACCAAAAAAGTCAGATTGGTGCTTCACTGTTTTGGTCCTGAACTCAAGTTATGTTTTTATTTTTTAATTTTAAATTTATTTATTGCTTATAATCCTTCACATAATTAATAAAAGCATAATCTGATTTACAGTATTTCAAGCAACGCCCAATTTCTTCTCTGCCACCACTCAAATCTTCTGATTGCTTCAGTCATGATGTTGATCACAGCAGCAGCACTTCTGCCTTTTTGGGGGGAAAGGCTCCTCCGTTCACACCCGTGTTCATGCGGCTCGTTTGCGCGCGGTCTGCTTCCGCTCCGAGATGTGCACGAGGAAGCAGAAGCTGTAGTGGAACTGAAGAACGTCGCACACTTTGGACCAGAAGTGTCCCGTGAGGCGGCGGAAGGGCCACCACCACGTCGCCAGCGCGTGGTCCAGCAGCTTCAGCACCACAAACCCGGCGCACGCGAGCACCGCGAGCGCGAAGTAGCGCTGCGACGCGGAGTCTCCGCGCGCCCGGTGCAGCGCGGCGGCTGCGTACACGGCGACAGCAATGTGCGCGCCGAGCGCGAGCTCGAAGCCGCGCTCGTGCAGCAGCGCCAGCCCGTAGCTGGAGAGCGAGCAGGCCTCGGCGGCGAGCGCGCGACGAGCGGACCAGCCGCGCTCCACCGCGCCACACCACACGGGCACCCACGCGAAGATGGGCAGCGTGAACCACTGGTCCAGGACGGCAGGCGCGCGACGCAGCGTGGCCAGGCGCGTCCACTGCACGGGCCCGTACAGGAGTGCCATCAGCGCGAACACGTCCTTGGCGTAGCGCAGCGCGCAGTCGTGCTCCGGCACGGCGGCGCGCAGCCAGTAGGCGCCCACCAGCGCGTAGCCTGCGTTCACGAGGCAGTTGAACGGCATGGCGAAGAAGGCGGGGAGCTGCGGCACCACGCGCTCGGCGTAGTGCTCGTAGCTCGTGTCCACCAACACCTGGTCGAAAAAGCCCGTGTTCGCCACGGCCACGCACAGCAGGAACGGTACAGACACATGCACGAGCGCGGACATGGCACCTGCTTCACGGGGCAAAGGGTTGATTTTGGGGGAACCGGAGGACCTGCGCGACTAGGACTCACTTTTTCCTGCTGATGTGGCTTTAATGTGTTCACATTTGAAGCCACAAAAAACCTAATGTTCGGAGGAATGGAATCGATACCGATCAAAAGAGCAAAACATACTTGACTGTTTTCCTCCACACGAGGGACTTCTTCAGTTGCAGGAAGTTTTGTTTACGTCCAGCTAGAGCCACAAATCCCGACACTGCCACCTGCTGGAGAACAAGTGACGCATACGCACATACGCTGATCTGCCCTAATATTAACACCACCTGCCTAATAGTGAGTAGGTCCCTCATGCAGCTGGAACAGGTCTGCCTGTGGTGCACTGTGTTCTGACCCCTTTCTGTCAGAGTAAGCATTCACGTTTTTAAACCACAGTAGCTCTTCTGGCAGATCGGGGTTCCCAAATAATATCTTTACTAAGCAAATAGAATTTAATTATTTTCTTTAAATTACATGAAAACACAATGCAAACATTTAGCATAATGAAACACTAAGATGCAAAACAGAGTCATTCAGAGTGGTGTGATGTGAAGTGCTGGAAGTGGTGGTGATAGGACCCAGACATCCAAAGAGTCTGATGCCTCTAAAAGTTGCATCACAGAAAGTTGTATAAAAGCTGTCTGCTGAAATGTTGTTTTACAATAGTTCTGAGAGAAAGATTTTCCACTCAGGGTATAGAAGTACATGCAGGGTTCACCAAGATGAAGACTACTGTAAATTATTCAGATTTAGCTTTTTTTTCTTTACCATCATCTTCATTTAAGGCCCATGGGGCAGATCAAGGATCTGATATGCATGAACAAGTTTCTCTACATTGCACCATTTCCCACAAACTGCTCTGAATGACTGTTTATATCATTGTTATGCAGAAGTTTTGGAAAGTCATTCATCTGTCCAATGTAATAAAAAAAATAGTTACTGAACCTAAGAATTATTAAAAAAACACTGACGTGTTTCAACTAATGACTTGGACTTTTGCTTATCTACATTTCAAGGAAAAACTTTCTTTCCCTTAAACGTTTTCATAGTTCTTAGAGAAAGTTCACCCTTTTTTGTTTGTTTGCACCGCAGGAACTGAGAACGATCATAGTCATTAGACCTGGCATTTTGAGGAACTTTTTTCGCTCCTGTTTCATTCTTTGAGGAGGCTCTGAATCCAAGAATTTCATTGCTGTTAATGATGTTTTATTGTTACCTTTGTAGAATAATTAACTTGAACTTGAACTTTCTCGCACCAGAGGAACCATGAGTGACGTGAGTGATGTTTGGTCCAGGAGAAAGTGTACAGTAACTGCAGCTGCCATTGTAAAACTGTGTGAAACCTTAACCATGTAAACAACAGCTCTCAGGACTAAAAATTGAGAAAAAACACAGGAAAATAGGCCGACAGTGAAGTCCAGGCTTTATTGAGCCGATATGCAATAGTGATTTTGTCAGGTTGTTTAAGCGCTCCAATCACAGAGTCCTACATCTTCTTGTATGCGGTCGCTATATAAACCGCTGGCCAGCTCATGTCACTTTAGTGTTTCTACTAGCAGTGGGAAAGCAAACAGAAAAAAAACCATGAAGGTGTTCACTTCTCGGGGGAGATTCCCAGTGGCGAGTTTCTCTCAAAAAGTCCCCAGAACTGTTTGGTCTGAAAATACCTTTACTTACTCCTTACATTTTCATTTACCTCTATAATACTTATTACAAATCTCCAAGAAATTCTGTTTATTATGATTATTATTATGATTATTATTATTATTATTATTGTTGTCTTACCACTCAGTCAAATTTCAGTGCATTTTTTTTACCTTCTTATTAAAATATTCAGTGAAATTCAGTTTAAAATACAAGAACTACACTAATTTAGCAAGGACTACTGCTGTACAATACTGCACACCACTGACTCGCAAAACACTGAAAAAAAGAAAAATAAATGTTCAAACGCTAACTTCTCATTTTATGTACCAAACTACATTTAAATGCTTATACTTTTTTCTTTCACTTAAATATATTTTTGGGGATTTTGACACAGTACCCATACCTTACCTTACCATACACTTCTCTGTTCTTTTTTCATTCCTGCTTATCAGGAGAACAATGACACAGCTTATCACAGCTATTCTTGTAACCTGACTAGCTAATTTACAGTCAGGAAAAGAATGGCATTTAACCAGAAGACCAACAGGTATGGGCAGTTTCAGAAGCCAGGTGAGGCACTGAAAGGCAGGAAGTAAAAAGGAGCAGGTAACAGTGTGAAACAAAATGGGAAGAGGAGATCCTGGACCCTTGGTAGGAGACAAGAAAGTGAAAGAATGAAAACATAAGAGGATGGGCCCTAAGTGGTAAGGAAGGGAAACAAATCCTAACACGCAGAACCGATAAGGAGAATGAAGGAAAGAAGACACTGGAACCACCACAGCTGAGGTAAGAAAATGACAACAAAGGGAAAGCTTTGATATGTACATGCAGACTGTGTGCATGGTGGTGTGTGATTGTTGACTGATTTAAAAAGATAGAGATGACAATAACTGAACAATAAGCTATAGTTACATTCACATTAAAATTCAATTCAAGTGGAATTAATGCAAATAAAATAATTAGGGTATAAACAATGTCTGATGTGAAAAATGACCATCCAGAGAAATTTGCCAAGTCATATTCCCAGCAGTGGTGAAAGGGAACAAAAGTTAAACGCCAAGCTGTAAGCTCACAGCTCTTAGAGAAATGCTTATAAATACGTTGCCTAATGTCTGAAACACTGTTTAACGATTGTTTTGAAAGCTTTTTAGAAGGTTGTGAAATACCATACCATACCATGCATATAAGGCAAAATTACAAATGTTTTTTTTGTTTTTGCACTTTTGCCTATAAAAACTCAGATGATGTGTAGGGTCACTGGTCATTTCTCATAGTACATAAAAGGACCATATTCAAAAGCCCTGGTTCCAACCACCACCACTTTAAAGAAAATCAGTTAAAGTTTCTCTTTAAATCAGTATAAGTTTCTCTATACTGAATCATTCCATACCTATATTAGTTTAACACATTTGAGTTAAAAAAATAAAATTTATGATTTTTTCAAATGTTCCACAGCCCAAAAACATTCTTATAAACAGAATTTAACTAGATGTACATTTATTGACTTAGTTGTTTTTTTGGCTTGGTATGGTGCAATTAGGCAGATCCCTCAAACAGATTAATAATAAGTAATTAACAAAGCAAAAATCCAACTGTGCTGTCTTTAATAAGACAATATGTTTTTTCCCTTAACTGGACAATAGATAAAATAAAATAATTTTTTTAAAAAAGTGATAAAATTTTTGTCTTCACATTTAGATGACTGAAGAAAGACCAGCATCCAGCATTGTCTCTTTGCTCCAGTCTATGCTCAGCAGACATAAAGATAGGGTCCAGCCCTCTGGCCCACACACATCTCAGATGGATAGCTACTCAAAGGACACAGATCTGTGTGATTGTGATGTTACTGCTAAAGCTGATAAAGCAGAGTCAAATATTGCAGAGGACGTTCATTCAGAGACCACAGTCAATCCTCATGATTTACAGAGCACAGTCAGAAATGCAACTAATGGAGATACACAAGAAACTGATGCTCAGGAGCTCAAATCTTCTCCAGTCATATTTCCCAAATGGGAAAGAAGGGAACTTACCTCGAATAATTTGCCCTATCTGAGGAAGAGGGTGGAAGAAGATCCACAGCAAAGTGAGAATCAGTCTGAAAAGAGAAAAGTGCAAAAGGGTCCAGGGCTGGAAGAGGAACCCTCTAGAGCTGAATTAAGTTTCAATAACAGTTCACCTCAGGAAGAACCTGGACCATTAACCCCTGTTCCAAACCAACTCTCACTTCGAAATCCAGATCCAAGTTTTAGCAAAGGGGCAGCAGTGTCAAAGATCAAACCTGGAACAATTCCCCCCAAACCACCCCGATCAAAAATAAGTGGCCTTAACTTTCAGAGGGAAGAAAAAAATGAGATTCAAGAGTCACTGAACAAAAACTTTACTAAACAAGACCTGGACACAAGCCTTTCTTGCAAGGCTTTTGAGAATCCAGGTAATAGGCAAACACGATCATTTTCTGATCCCATAAGAAGCAGCACAAGAAGTGAGAGAACTTTCTCAGACCCAAGCAGACACTTTATGGCAGATAGGGACAAAGCAAATGAAATTCCAGAACAAGCATCCATGCTAAAGGCAGACCTACCCGGGCCAATGGACTTGGGTGGCTCAAGCTCAAAAACACAAAAAAAGGAGAAGAAGGAGAACAAAAAGATGAACATAGCACAGAAATTGATATCAAGGCTGAAAGAAAAAAACAGTCAAGAGCAGAGCACCAGCAGTAGTAGCTACGACGATAATGAAGAGGAAGTTCAATCTGTAAGTCAAATAGTCCACCTGGCGGGTTGACATAGTTCTACTACCCTTTTTCTATAATATACCACTTGACCCATGGCATTTTTAAGGGACACACTTTATTTGAACAACAGAACTGTCTATTTTGTTTCCTTCCCTGATTCCTGATCTCCAATTAATTATGAATCAGGTTTTCACTGTGGATGAAGCAGGGTTGCCAGTGACATTCCAACCTAGTTCATCCCTTTCTCTAAAAGAGGAGAGATCCACAATGGTGAGCACCGGATTACAAAGGCAAGTTTTCTGCCACAAAAATGGTTCCTTTGAAGACAAATTGCATGACTTAAGACATTTTTTTTGTGTTTTTGTTGTAGTGTTTTGCTCTAATCCATCCTGATTTTTTCTAATACTAACTTTCAAATGAAAGGTGTCAAAAGTGTCAAAAATGAATGGTGTAGTCTTGACCGCATGCTATACATTACATCATTTCCAATTTATTTCAGGAAAAAGTAAGACAAAAGGATTTTCCATAACATAGCACTCACATACCAAGCATACCACTCACATTTCCAGTTCAGTGACATTCTAACATTCCATTTAAAAAGTGGCTCACTTACTTGCTCTAGCAAAGTAATCCTTCAGTATTGGACTGGAAAGGCCCTAATGGCCTAATTATTACCAAAAGCATGATGTCATTGTGTGTACTGGTGTGTGGATTGTAGATGATTAATATCACACTCAGAATGTGCAATCCATGAAGTACCAAAGCACATAGTGTGTAGTATTGTCTTTTTATAAATATCAACATTTCTGCACTTGAGTCAATGTCAGTTATGAAAATATGGCCATATAAAACTGGTCTTATTTTTCAGATTTGTTTTTTATTAACTTTTTAAAGCATACAGTTTAGCTAGTAACCTTTACCAGAGTCATAAACAGATCAAAAATCTGCCTTGTTTCCTTCATATTAGGGATTTTTTCTATTTCAAAATGATATTACTTGACTTCCCATGGTTTTCTCTTTTGTCACCACTTACAAAAAAGTGCTACAGTGATTCTTGAAAGTTTTTGAACCTTTCAGAACTTTCTATATTTCTGATCTAAATCATTAGTTTAAGATTTTGGCATGTTTATTTATTGCAGTAGTTGCTCTCTGTAGTAGTATAAGCACTTGGCGTATGTATGTATTCAGTAATTGCATATGTTATTTATTTTACAACTACGATCAATGCGTTGGTCTTCCATGTAGCACCACCCTCAGTGTTACTCTATGCAATGCGAACGCTTGACTGTTTTCTCTGTCCTGGAAGTCGCTTTGGATAAAAGTGTCAGCCAAATTAATAAATAAATGTAAATGTAAATGTAAATCAGCAGATTTGAAATTCCTAAAAGTAGATAAAGAAAACCCCATTAAACAAATGAAACTAAATTATTATACTTGGTGATTAACTTTTACTTAAAAAAATTATTCAAATTTACATACGCCAAGTGCTACAATAACTACCGACAGCAACTACTATAATAAATACATATGCTTACAGTACCTACAGACATCAAAGTGGAAAATTACTATCTAGGGGACATTTAGTCGGTTATTAGGTAACAATAGTTTGTACATGACTAGCATGACTTAAGTTCTGAGGTGGGTGTGGAATTTACATAATTACATATCTGTGAATAGTAAAAGTATTGCTTTTAGTATCTGGTGTAAGCCCCTTGTGCAGCAATATTTGCACCAAAATATTTCTTGTAATTGTTTAGTACAGCATATTGGCTTAGAGAAATTTTAACCCATTTCTCCATACAGAACAGCTTCAGCAATGGGATGTTGGTGGGTTTTCTCACATGCAGGCTCTTCCACAACATTTCCGTTGGGCTATTACAAATAATTAACTTTCTTCTCCTTTAACCAGTCTCTGGTAGAAGGACTTGTGTTTAGGTTTGTTGTGTTGCTACATTTCCCACTTTTTGTCCAGATACAGCAAAACAGGTCCAAAACGTGATACTGTTACTATACCAGGACGTTTCACCAATGCGATAAGGTTTATATACTGGAACGCAAACATTGCATTTTTCAGCCTGATGAGCATCAACAACTCTTATCTGAGATCCTCACACTTCCAGAAACATGTTTTGAAGATCAGACTTTGATAGATGCCTGATTGTCATTTCATTGTGTCACGATTTAATGTGTTGGAAGCAAGTGCAGGCGATCGTTTTTTAAATAAAAGGGGTTTATTAAGCAAAACGCTAGAACAACCACGAAACATAAACTAAGAAACAAACAGGAACTAAGTTAACAGACAAAGCTAAGGAACATACGACGAACAGGGTGAATACATAGACCAGGCTAGGGTATACACATGACAAGGATCAGTAACTAACGACAACAATGGCAGGACGACAAATAACTGACAAGGGACTGAGGGAAACACACAAGACTAAATAGGGACATGAAACAAGGAACAGCTGATGCAGGGAAGAGACAGGAAATGAGAGACAGGTGAGGAGGTGGGACGAGGGCATGGCTAAACACAGAACAAATACTAGGACTAAAGCATATGGCTAAACCAAAACAAAACAAGGACATGGACATGTGACTAAGGAAAACATAACCAGACAAGACAAGATGGAACCTAACACATTGGTTGGAAACACCTGACTCTAATTTCACTTTCAAATTAACTGCAAGTCCTATACGTTTACATACTATTAGCAGTCACTGATATGTAATATTGGATCATTTTAGTATAGTAAATCATTTAGATGATATTTATGCACAAATATAGAAAATTCTAAAAGGTTCACAAACTTTCAAGCACCACTGTAGATGAACTCAGATGAACACTTTGAGCCTCTTTGAGACTATTTTGAGAAACTGTACTACACTGAGGTCATTTATATTTATTATATATATATTTATTATGCTTAAAATTGCCGAAAGTGGAAAGACATTGTAAATGAAGCAATGTAAATTTAATCATATTATTCACTGGCAGTTCTCCTCAAGTAAAAACTGTTTATCTTTTACATTCCAGCAATGAAGGTCTAATATTTCACATTTTTAAAACAGGGCTTTTACACTTCGGGACTTCTCGCTCAACCTGGAGCCCATCAACTTGCTGGAGGAGGTTCTTACAGGAGAAGAATGGGCGAGGTTTCTGCCAGTCAAAGAAAGCCCGTCCCAAGCAGATACCAGTGGCCTATCACAGACAGAGAGCTCTCTTCAATCAGTTATATCACTCCTGCCGGTCAAAGAAAGCCAGCCCCAAGCAGATATCAGTGTCCTGTCACAGACGGAGAGCTCTCTTCAGTCAGGTGATCTCCAGTCTCACATTGTGGTCATAAAGCAGGACCTATCAGCAAACAAAGAACAAAGTGGATCAGAGATAGATCAGATCAGTTTTAGTGACAGGCCTTTGGATGAGCTCAAGCAGTTGCATCAACTAAGAGGAAAGTCCAACTCAATCGTCTTTGCTGTTCCCAAGACACTTATAACTAATGGTGCAGTAAAACAAAAGAAATCTGAAGTACCTGCACCCTATTATGATGAGGATGTTTATGACTTTGTGCAGGTGTATATGTTTCCAAGAGATGACCCATTAATTAACCACAGGGTAAAGAATGCACCACTTGACCTTTCTGCAGTCAAGGTGAGGACCTCTTTTGAACTCTATGTGCTGTCACAGAAGCTTAGTAAATATTCACAAAAGTTAGAGACGCTAGTAATAGTTGTGTAGTGATATCCCAATAATATTAGTATCACCCGATATTTGCTTGGAAAATAATGATCAATATTTAATAATGCATTTATCGGGCTCTGAAAGAATGGTTAGGTGATGCTGGAACACTGTTATAGAATTCTATCATTTTTCACATTTTTAATAATTGTATTTATTGAAATAAATATAAGTTATATGCAAGTTATATTTTTTAAAGTAGGTAGATATAGTCCCAGTCCCTATATCTGAATTTTGTAAAATGTTTGTTCCACATCTATGTAAATGAAAAATTTTGGAGAATGGCATCAACCAATCCCAGTTTGTTACATCCCTAGTTATGTGATATATACAGTCATATACGTATAAGAAATGTTTACACTGGATTTTATATTGGCAATAATCTGCTCTTCCACTCCTCTTGCCAGATTTCCAGTACAGTTTGCCAATTAATTAATTACTGGTAAAAATGTCAGCAGATCCACAATTCCTGTGCCAATACAAATACCTATAATGAAAAAGCCCTTAACTGCCTTCTAGTCAACGGTGACCCCCTACTGAACATGAACCCTTGCTCACAAGTGAACACAATTTTATTTACTTTTAGTTTAATTCAACTGTGTAATTATTTGTCCGTTTAACATTAAAAACACACAAAATGCTAAATGTGCATTAAGTTTTGCACATTTTATGTTTTTCTCCTCAATATGTCAAATTTAGCAAAAAGATTGTGCATTAAAATGTGCAGATGTGATGTCTGCTCCCTGTAGAGGATGTGTACTTATTATTGTTTAGAAATTCACACTTAAAATGAACAAAACCTAACAGTGGTGCCCAAACTTACATTGGATATTTTTACATTTTAAATCAGAATATATTGAGAAAAAAATACATGAATGCAAATTAAATAAGCCAGTATCATTCTTTTTTTTCTTTCTTTCTTTTCCAAAGTCAGAGGAACTGTTGGACAATACTGCTCTAAAGAGTCGAATCAACTTGAGCAAAAAGAGGAAGCATCGACCTCCAAAAATGAGAAGAAAAGGTGAAAAGTCAAAGAATCATAGAATAACAGCACAATGTGCACCACTAGTGACTGCAGCTGAAATGATTATCTATTCTATCTGTTCCTCTCATTATATTCCAGAGGTGTCAGAACCAGTACGGAATTCTGTATTCTACACATCTTGCACATCTATTGACCTTCCTCCCCACAGCAGTGCTTCCACATCCTCACCCTCCATTAAGTCTGTCACCACTTCCACTTCTTCTGCCTTTGCCTCCTCTGTATTTTACACAAATTTACCAAACATGACACCATCCTGCAACTCTGAAGCTTCCCCAGCTAATGAGAAGGTCAGTCAGACACATAACAGTGATAAGTAGATTAGTAGTAGCTGTTATTTTAGCAAATGGAGGATGTACTGGTTGGACCACTAGGTACTAACTTATGCTTCAATGTTATTTGCTTCACCCATCAGTGGTTTTAATGTTGTGGCTGATCAGTCTATACACACACACACACACACACACACACACACACACACACACACACACACACATATATATATATATATAGCCATCTATTTTCTATACCACTTCTTCCATGTCGGGTTGTGGGGAAGCGCCAATCCCATCTGCCCACATGCCCAAGGCAGGGTACACCCAGGACAGGAGGCCAATTCATCGCAGGGCAAGACATATAGACAATGTAAAGTATTCAATCAACCTATCGCAAGATTGAACCCAGGACCTTCTTGCCATTAAGCGACAGCGCACTCTCTCTCTCTATATATATAATGCTTGTTTTAAGAACAACAAATAAAGTGAGTAAAAGGAGCGGCCATCTCTTTAAATAATCTTGGACCTCAGGAAAAATAAAATACAAACGTTAAAGTTATTGACCTTTTAATTTTTACACAGTGTCACAACACATGCAGAATATGGTTGGCTCTTTGATAAGTGTCTTTTTGTGTTTTTCCTAAATAGAGACTCTTTGAAAAGTTCTGCTAAGGAGATTAGGACTGTGACCCTTCTTAAAAAAGCCTCCTATGATAACGCCATTCCAAACTGCTACTATTTCATGTTTCTTTCTGTTTCTTTCCACTGCAGCATAATGCCAAAGAGAAAGCTGTGAAACTTAAGCCTTGGAAGCTGAAGACCTAATCAAAATCTTGGAAAATGCACATGGTTCCTTCTGTGATCATATATACAGTACTTTTTCATTAGATTTACATAGACTACTGTGTGCACCTGAAAATCCTTAAGTTCAGTAATTCTGATTAGGTTTGATTATACAGTATTTGTTTTCATGTGTATGTCAGTAGTGCCTTCCTGCACTAAGTATGTTGTCTAATGGACAAAC
This sequence comes from Arnoldichthys spilopterus, assembly GCA_037974385.1. NCBI lineage: Eukaryota > Metazoa > Chordata > Actinopteri > Characiformes > Lepidarchidae > Arnoldichthys > Arnoldichthys spilopterus. The sequence goes on from JBBPDA010000145.1 coordinate 4,338,640, forward strand.
TTAAAGCACTGATGAATGCCACGTTCATGTAGATTTGTTTATGTTATATGCACATGCCTCCTTCACTGGCACATGATTGGACATTTTTCTATATCATGTTTTATATCATACCTTTAACTTTAGGTTCTCTCCACCTACATTGACATAGATTTTAGACCTGAGTTAGTTCAAAGGTTTACTAGTCATATATATTTAATCATCTTCTGTGTTCCATGAATTATCATACACACTGTAAAAACTGGCCTGTAGGGTTCACAATATTATATTATAGCAATATGTTTATTTTGATTAGATAAGTTACTGTAGCCGAAGCAGTTTGCTCTTTCCGATGTCATCAGCTTGAATGAAGCTCAGTCACAAAGTCCTGTGACTGGAGTTGACCACAGCAGTGTTGTACTAGTCTGTGCATCTGAAAGCAAATTAAATTAAAATTGTAATATAAAAGAGCTTTACAGTCTTCACCATTCTTTTTGGTTTTTCTCTCTTAAGTCTTTAAGAGATCCTCCAGTGGAAGTTCTCCAGTATTTTAAATGTGTATAATCTAATATTGGCCAAAAATAAGTCTTTTGCATTGTTGAAACAAGACTTTTACACTCCAATATGTCACACTCAACCTGGAGTTTACTAACAGAAATGCATGCATTTGAATGAACATAATGTATAGTCAGAGAACTCAGGTCTGATTTGCAATTCCAATGATATTAAAACAATGTTAAGGCTAAATAAAATGGCCTCTCTATGGGTGGACTTAATATTAATATCATGTACACTCATCATGACTCAGAAATAGTCACATAGTTTGTAAACTCTGTTGCTGTGTTCAGAATGGTGCACTGTATTAACTCTCACTATTCACTACATGGTGTTGTTTGTTGTTCTAGTGAACTAACTGGATAATGACCGTGGAATAATGGAAAGATTTATGATGAAAATTTAGAATGCATGTTTGAAAATAGTTAGAAAACCATATACAACCCTGTCATATTGTGTCCTGTGATTAATCAAACACAAGAAGCAGTGGGTTACAATGCAATAACATCATAGCTGTAATTTGGTCACAATGCGAGTATCACGATTATTTGTGATAAAGAATGATGTTGAATATTCTATTGGTTTTATGCAACATTTTTACAAAATAAAGAGAAAAGTAAAGCAAAGACGCCCAGAATTTTGTTTTAAATGTGCTTTAATGTTGAAGATTCCTTCCACCAAAAAATTTGAAGATTTTGTCTTATGGACAGAAACTATTGCAATGTTACCTTTAGCTGGGCAACTGTGATATATATCAAAGCTTAATTGTCATTTGAAGGAAAAACAGAAAATCAGTGTAGGATATGGGTCATTTAGTTTAAAACCATGCTTGTAATAGAATGTTTGCAGTTAGAAAATATGAGAGGACGACAAAGTGAGAGGAGTGAGCAGCAGGTCACTGTTGCCCTTTTATGCATATGCTGTAACTGCTTGTTAATTACTTTCAATGTGCATGTCACCTTTTTAAAAACACTAATAAACACATTTGACACATTTTAAACCATTAATACGTTTTTATAAATGGTAGTCCTGTTGTAAAGTGGTACCAAAGAGAATTAAAATGCAGTAACGAGTATACTTAAAGTTGTTGTTAATTATCAAACATTAATATTGTTTTAACTGGTGGGACTGAGAATGAGTATTGAGGTATGTGTTTGGAAACAGCAATGAGGCCTATAAAATGCTCTGTGGGCCATCCTTTAATTTTTTACCATCTCTCCTCTATGAAACAATTCAATTTTTTATAAATCAATGTTTGATATCACCTTATATTGGTGCAAATATCTCCTGCACTCTGTAAGAAAGCCCTTTAAAGTAGACCTAAATACAATGCTGTTTTTGCGTCTGATTCTCTAATATTTGAAACAAAAGGTCTCAGTGCAAACAATCAATAAATAATAAATACCATTTAAAATGCATTTAAATATATATTTAAACATATATATAACATTGTGATTTTACTTCATGCAGCTAAAGAGAGCTACCTGATATACCCACTTGATTTGTTCTTTCTTTCCCATGGCTCAAACATTTGAGGTTCTAATAAGTAACTGTCTGTAATACTGAAATGTAAAAATAAAAATAAACTAATTCATAAATAATTGTCTAAGCATGAGCATGTGAGCATGCAGATGTATTTCTAATACTAACTGTAAAGCCACGTTACATTGGTGACTGAGGTTTCTTTTAACTTACATATTGCTATTGGCCTGTAAACGACCATGCAAATATCTGATACTGAAGTTTTTCAACAGCTAATATTTATCTTAAATCTGATACCTTACAGGTATTTATAGTATAATTTGGTATTAAGATACAAATTATTCTGAAGTCATTATGGTCCAACATTATAAAAGTCTTCTGTTAACCATACTGGCCAAGGGAAAAGGCCCCAGAGTCATTAGAGAACTTGTCATCAGGTCTGATTGACGTCTGACTATGATCCCTTGTCCGGTACATTGCACTGATGTAGGAGCCAGTTCGTTCAATATGTGCATCTGACACCTAGATGGAGGCAAGGGAGAGGACAGAAGCAATAGTTCTTAGTTTTTAGTCAGTCATGTACAATAAAACAAGTTTGTCTTTCAGTTTACTTGTGCATGGTAATAATTTTGTTTATGTAATATATTTTGTCATTGGGAAAATGATGAACAAAAATAGATTTAGGTAATTAAATTTTAAGTGCCGAACTGAGAAGAATGTCATTGAATCTTTGAAAACCATACCTCTTCAAATTTCTTTGCCTTATACTGGTCAGCTCCTTTAAGGAAATTCAGAAGGATTATATCACAAAGAACTGCCCCCTAAAAACAGAAGCACCTGAGGTTAGTCTTTATCATAACAAACAAAAACTGAATTTTTTATTATGCACATAATTCTGTCTACCACCACAGATCTAGCACATTCTAAGAATACAGAAAGGCTAAATTATATGTGATCAAAATCAATACAATGTTTGATCACACTGAAAAGAATGTACAACTAAAGGGTGAAACTGGTAACAGATGGGAAGAAGGCCACCCTTACCACACCCACAGAAGTAAAGGCTGCCACCATATTGATCAGAGTTGGGATCATGTTAAATTTCCCTGCCTGCAAAGATGACAGAAATTAGGCACTTTTACAACCTCCATACACACACACACACACACACACACACACAGACACACACAAATACACTTATTCACTCACAGATTTTAGTTAGGAAAGTGTTGTGCTTGTTCACTAACTCACATCTCCGTTGACCATCACGTCAAATCTGATACCATACGCCTTCAGCAGTGTGCGGTACTCAGTCCCATTTTCTGTCTTAAAGTACTTGGCAAACCTCAGATTAAAAAAATAACCAAAAAAACATCTGTCACATCTGTAGCATAATGTTAATTCTCTGTTATTTTATAAGTGAAAATTATAATTATTATTAAGCACATTTTCTAGGTTTAACATATTGTAAAAAACAAACATAAAATAGCAATGCAAAAGTTAAGGCAACTTTTAAAATTTATTTTTACAATATATTAAATTCACCAAATAAATTATTGTATTAAATTATTAATTACTATACTTTTCAGGAAAAAATGCCATTTTTTACCTTTGTTCTCTGAAGTATGTTAATTTCACTTAGAATCTGACCAGAGTTTGATGTATGACTATAAGTGTACTTACATATACATAAAATTTCAAAGCTTTATTAGGATGAATGTCATTAGAAAATAAAAGTAGGACCAAAGAGACTTTTTAAGAAAACTATTTCACATGAACTGTGTTGGAAATGTTATGATTTGGTTTTCAGTAAGCCAATGTCAGAGACTGGTGCACAATTCTGTAAAACACCCACAATAATTATTTCTGCTAAAGGAGCAATACTAGCTTATGAGGCCAATGATATGCTTACTTTCTAAACTATAGTGGTCTTGGTTTCAGGGGGTTAACCTGAGACATGGTTTATATGAGTAGAATCTTCACCAATTACAACTACAAGCTAGTATATGGTGAGGGAAAAACTATGATGCATTTCATCAGAATTCATAGACTTCCATGTGAAGGTTCGAAGCTAAAAGTGTAAGATCAAAAGGTCAGCACCTGAAGTTGTATCCTGGTGACACACTGCTTTTCTCAGACATGGCATCCAGACGAGTGAAGGAATATGCAGGCTTGCACTCCTCCTCTGATTTATCCAAATCACACACCCAGGCTATCTTTATGCCTATCACTCCACCCTGAGTATCAAAGAGACAGAGAATTACTTTGCAACTAAATGGAAAAAAAATGTAAAAATACCATGTGTAAAATGAAAAGGAATAAGGATGTGCACTGATGCTCTGTAGCAGCTGTAACCGGATGAATACTAAAATCACGCTGGTGTTTTATGTGCAGCGGTGTATAAAGTCAAGGACAAAATATAATACAAATTAAATTTGCATCATTTATGTGGTGGTATTATCTGCCACTGTGCCAGAGCTGGACAGAACTGACAAATGGTAGGGTGCCTGTGTATGACCAGTTCAATGAAGGATTGGGACTGACCAGTAAAAACAATGTGAAACAGCAGGTTAGATGCCAGGCAGTGAATATTGGTGACCTGAATATGACCTGTAAAAGGGAACAGAGAAAAGAAAGTAGCTTACTTTGTTAGCGAGCGTGGTGAAGTTCTGGTGGGCTAACCGGACAACATCGCCTACTTTGAAAATGGGGCAATAGGTGTGGTTTTCAAAGTTAAAATTGCAGGTCTTTATATAGTTCTTAGTTATGGTTGGCAAAAAGTTTCCTCTGTGAGAGAGAAAAAGAGAACGTACAAATTAAGAGAGATTAGGAGGCAGAAAGTACATATAGCATAATATACTGTAACACTGGGACACTGTAAAATGTAAATAACAACACATTGTTTTTTATGCTTAGTCATGCTACTAAACCTGTTGCCAGTTAATTAGTTGTGAAACATTCCACCAGGTGTTTTATTCAGTATTACACAACGTTTTCACAACGTATTACACAACGAGTCTTTTTTCCTCTATCTCAATGATTTTGAAGAGTGTTGCTGGCACAAAATTCTAACTGATAATATATTTTTTATTAACAACAAAACTTTCCGGTTTCAAAGTGTGACGCTTATTTGTCTATTTTAAATTTAATATGATTTCCAGATGATCACGTTATATTTTTATTTACATAATGATTAGCATTCCAACTTTTTTGGAAACAGGGTTGTATTAATAACAACAACAACAACAATAATAATATCACAGCATGTTGGGGTATACAGCATGTCAAGGGTATAGCTCAGTGGTAGAGCATTTAACTGCAGATCAATGCAGGTGCCTCCTTCATAACTTTAGAACTTTTGGTTGGCAGTGGCGGCCTAGTGGTTAAGACATTGCCCTTGTGAACTGGAGGTCGCATATTCAAGTCCCGGCCTGGGCAGCACTGAGGTACCCTTGAGCAAGGTACAGTCCTGGTACACTGCTCCCCAAGTGCTGTTGATAGCTGCCCCCTGCTCCATGTGTGCATACGTGATATGTTTAGTTATTATTATTATTATTCTGTTCTGCCATTCTGTTGTGTTTCACATTTGGGTTCTCACTTTGTGAAGTTGAAACGTGGAAAGCGAATGCTGTTTTTGATAAATATGGTGAAGTTCTCCACTTCCATCATGGGTTCACTAATAAAGAACAAAGAGAAAGGAAATTATTTTTATTAATTATTGCATTTAATCCATCCAGCTCTTCAACTATTACAGTTAGACTATGTATAACTGATAAATATGGCTGCTAATAAGTAATCATACCATTAATATTCATTCATCAATCACTCATACCACTCATCCAGCCACTCACTACTCACACGGAGACATCATCTATCTCTGCTGGGCACCAGCCTTTGATCTGGCATGTTTTGAGCGTACTGTTGAAATCCACACATGTTCCGGTCAGTAAACCTGACAGAGACACAGGAATGTGTCAGTACACAGATCACAGATATCACTTCAATAGAGATAGTAGTAAAGCAGCAATTGTAAAACAAGTAGCTATAAAAAAGCAGAGGAGAAAGAAAAACAGAATCAGCACCATGTGATCTTACCATTTGAACCTGGCCGTGGCATAATTCTTTTGCAGTCATCATTACTTTCACATTTAAACTTTGTCTCACTCTGAAAAGCAAATTCGAGAATGCATGAACACACACACACACACACACACACACACACAGATATTATGTAATAGTCTCCGAATGAGAAAGCAGTATTTATTATTTTGATCTTTAAGCATAGCTGAAATTAAGAGGCAGGGTTTATAATAACGTTTAACAGCCAAAATGATAAAAGTGTATGTTACTAACCTCAGGACATTTCCCCTGCACCTGATTCTCTGTGGTGATGAGCTTTGTAATAATACAGAACACTGAAGCACCCTTGTTAAGAAACACACACACACACACACACACACACACACACACACACACACACACACACACACACAAACACACACACACACACA
>JBBPDA010000145.1:4376441-4387553 GCA_037974385.1 Arnoldichthys spilopterus
CACACACACACACACACACACACACACACACACACACACACACACACACACACACACACACACACACACACACATCGCCATAAATCCAGACAGTATTGATGCTTTTGTTTCTATTTTTTCCACCTCTTGCCACAGGTAAAGCCACTGTATTATATTAATAACAATGTTTACTTAAATTATATAAGAAGTTGAATAATAAATGTAGTAATTGATGTAATTAACAAAACTGTTGTAACTTTTTTTCTGTTTTTGTCTTCTTATTGGGTTTGATCGCAATTTATTGGGCAGAATTACCAGCAGAAGAAGGTAAGAAACGCAGCCCTGTGCTCTGGGTTTGTGCAATGATTAGCAGTGCTTTCATCACTCTCTGTCTGTTAAAAGCCTGCCTCCCTGGTTTTCCTTTGTTGTATAGGCGATGCTACTTGTCTGGCTAATTAAGGATATTATTAGGTCCCCTTGAGGGGGGATTGTGGGGGGTTTTGGTTGCTGTGTGGCCTGGGTGAATCTGAATGAACGTGATTAAGCGGTTTAGAGATGTGTTTATAGAGGCTGTTTGGATCAGGGCTTGCTTGATAGTCTTGATGACGAGAGAGAAGACTTGTTGTTGACATTTGTGTAACAGAGCTGGCCACGTTGTAACATTCTCTCTGTGTTTGTATTTGCAGGGAAGTCTCTATGGGAACTGGTGCTTGAGCAGTTTGAGGATCTGCTGGTGCGGATTCTCCTTCTCGCAGCCTGTATTTCCTTTGTAAGCATGATTTAGAGGCAGTCCCCCACAAACAGTACACTTGATGATAAAGACCTGTAAAACATAAAATGATTATGTTGTATGTCTGTCTCAGACCCTGGCCTGGTTTGAGGAGGGTGAGGGCACCATCACAGCCTTTGTTGAGCCTTTTGTGATTCTCCTCATCCTTATTGCCAATGCCATTGTGGGGGTATGGCAGGTAAGTGTGTACAAGTGTGTGTAAGTGTATTTTTTCAGTGCAGAAAGAGCCTTATTAGTACTGGATTTAGTCTAAATAAATCATTGTACCTGTTAGTATTTTTTAATGTGGCACTGCTAGTACTTTTTTATCCATTCTAATTTCTGCAGACAAAAATACATATTGTAATTTTCTATTGGGAAAATATTTTGTAAGTATCTAAAAGGTAATTTTTTTTGCAATAACTTATTCAATGTAAATTTTGTGGTGCAGATAAAATATTATAAACTATACACTAAGCAGTATTGTAATTGTTTTATCTATTGTTTTTAGCTTGTGGTGAGTTTGTTACACCATAAAGAGTATACTGCAATTTTCAAATCACTCAAGGCAATTACCTGCCTTAAGATGGGATTACCGCTTTTCAGATTCGAGGCAGTATCGTATAGATGATTTGACACCTATGAAGCTGTAAAGTAATAACATATTTAGAATATAATAATTAGACCAGGGCGGCATGGTGGTGCAGTGGTTAGCACTGTCGCCTCACAGTAAGAAGGTCGGCCACTGGAGCCTTTCTGTTTGCAAGCTCTCTACACATTCGCATGGGTTTCCTCCGGGTGCTCCAGTTTCCTCCCATGGTCTAAAGGCTTGCGATTGACTGGATTCTCTAAATTGCCCATAGGTGTGAATGTGTGTGTGAATGGTTGTCCGTCTATGTGTTGCCCCGTGATGGGTTGGCCTCCTGTCCTGGGTGTACCCCGCCTTAGGCCCACAATCAGCTGGGATTGGCTCCATCTTCCCTGCGACCTGGAAACAGAAGACGTGGTTTAGAAAATGGATGAATGGATAATTACAGTTATTATGAAATTCAATCAGCCATAATATTAAAACCCCCTGCCTAATATTTTGTAGGACCCCTCGTGTCACCACAACAGCTCTGAACAGTTGTGGTACCCCAGTGCCTAAAGGTGTGTTAATGTATATGGGATCAAGACATTAGCAGCAGATGCTTTAAGTGTAGATTGTGCTAGTTTGTCTAGCACATTTCACAGATGGACTGGGGAATTTGGAGGCCAAGTCAACACCTTTGTCGACAGTCTTTGTCATGCTTCTCAGACTATCCCTGAACTATTTTTGAAGTGTGGCAGGGTGCATTATCCTGCTGAAAATGGTCACTGCCATTAGAGAATACTGAAATGTTGTACTTGTTCAAAAAAAAGTTTAGGGAGGTGGTACGTGTTAAAATAACATCCAAGATCCAAAATTTCTCAGAAGAATATCATCCATAGCATCACACTGGCACTGGCTTTTTTATAGTGCCATCTTTACCCCAGGGAAGTGAAGCACAAGCTCCCAGCCCACCACACGATGGATGGATGGATAAAAGATAACATGGTTCATCAGCATTTCTTTAAGATCCAGTTCTGATGCTCACATGCCAATTGTAGATGCTTTTGGTGGCAGACGGGTTAGCATGAGTTCTGTGATTGAACAGTGGTTTTGTAGCCCCAAACTGTGCACTTGTGTGGAATAAACCAGATGGGCTGGACCGTAGCTTCCCATTAATGTCAATGAGCCTTGGGTTTAGTAGGTAGTAGCCACTGCATACTGGGAACACCCCACAAGATTGAGATGCTCTGACCCAGTCATTTAGCCATCAGAAAACTGGACCTTGGCCATCTTTCTGCTTCAACTTCAAGAACTGACTGTTCACTTGCTGGCTAATATATCCCATCCCTTGACAGGTGTCATAGTAATGAGATAATGTTATTCTCTTCACCTGTCAGTGGTTTTAATGTTATGGCTGATCAGTGTACATATAACTACAACAAAAACAGATTCATAATGTTTATATATTGATTCCAAACTTCTAAACAATAGCAGATATTGCAGTAGTGTCTGTTCATGTTCACTAATAAATGTGCGTTTTTCTATTTCTAGGAGCGTAATGCAGAAAATGCTATTGAGGCACTGAAAGAATATGAGCCGGAGATGGGAAAAGTGTACAGACAGGACAAGAAGAGTGTGCAGAGAGTCCGTGCAAGAGACATTGTGCCTGGAGACATAGTGGAGGTGGCAGGTAAGCAAAACAAATCTGTTATGCTGCACTATGTGTGAAAGTAGACTCCATTTGCTAATGACTATATTAGAGACAGATATACACTTAATCATTAACTGTAGAACAAGAACATGTGTCTATCTATAACTAGAAGATGAATGAAGGCCTCTCATACTCAGCTGATATGTCAGACACAGCTGGAAGGCTTTACAGCTGTGACGTGATCTGGGCTTTTGTTTGTTTGCAAAGGCCCATCAGAACTCCCTAGGATTGCTGTCATCACAACTGTCCGTCTCATAGAAACCACAAATACACTGCTGGAGAAGAAAACATTTTCCCAAGGAAGTGGTCAAATATTCCCACAGCTTGGCCTGCTTGTAGGGCCAGCTTAAATTTCTTTGTGGAGCTGAATTTCTTAAATATTATTTAAAAAAAGGCACAGAAATGGGTCAAGGATCAAAATGGAAACTACGTTTTATTTAGCCAGTTTAATCTGAAAGGGTTAAGGCTCAGTCTTGTAATTCTCTTGGCGTACAACTTGAAGTTCTATTCTAATAATCCCAAAGGTCATGAATAAAAATAAGGTTGACATCATTTTTTGTATGGTACAGTGCCCTAATACAGACATGATGTGTCAGGGCATGGTGGCTATGTTTGATTCTATAAAAAAAGTTTTAAGACACTTGACCGTAGTGGTGCAGAGATTTTTTCATTTAGGAATTGACAGTTTGCTTGTTAAAGAATTGTATATTAATATATTATTTATGCAACTCTGGCATCTTGCCTCTAATAATGTCTGGAACGAGAAAAAAAAGAAAATCTGCATAGCTGAAATTGAATAGCTGTTATGACGTACCAGTTCCAGGACCTGCGGAAAGCAGAGTACATACGTCCTCTGTGTACAGACGTGTGAAGGCCATTTCAAGAACTTGGAAATGCAAAATGGAATTTACCTGAATAATCATTCACGTGTCACCCCTAACCTCCTTTAACATGTTTGCAGTAGTTATTTGTCAGATGCTAGATTCCCCCTCAGGCTTCATTTTACTTTGTAGTTTTCCAATTATGTTACACAAGTTATATCACTTAATGGTGTTACTGCACAAGAGTGTTTACATTTGTACAGAACCTTATCAACATAAGATAATCATTACAAATTACTGGGAAGGTCAGACTGTTCCCAGTTGCTGGAAATATAACCTGGCTTCTCAGTATATGATAATAAGCTTGGTTCCACAAACTGCATAATAAGAATATGTTTAGCACTTTAAAGCTGAAGCAGAAAACCACCATCTGTTCTGTTTAACCTCAAAAACCACCACTTCAAGGAAGGTTTTCTATAGGAATAAACTTTTAACATGTTAGTTACTTTTTATCATTATTGAAATTAACCAAATCAGTAATAAGACTTACACTCTAATGCTTAACGATCTCAATTTTATTTTGAATGTGTTTGCATGGTCACCCAGAAAATCACAGTGAGCCCAACAGTGAAGATAGGACATGAAAACCCCCTGTTTCACACACTGATTCATTTTACTGTGATTAATGTGAACATGCCCTTGGCCCAGCTAATGGCTGTGGTGGACAAAAACAAAAACGCCACAGTTATAAATGCACCCAAGATGCGTTTAAAACAAATATACACTTAATTGCTCAAACTACATCTAAAACGCAGTTTGTCTAGATGTTTTACTATACTGTTATGATTTTCCAAGACAAATTGCATTCTAAACCCTTCAAATTTGGCGGCGCTTACTCTTACTGTTGCTCTTCTTTTTGGGGTGGAAATCGTCCTCCAAACTCCCGTCACTTACTGTTGGCATTAGTGTACCAGTTCATTCTATAGTCTACATATTTACATTAACATTACAGACATCCCAACCGGCAAAAACCCATTTCAGGGAGGTCCCCCCCTCCCCCAGATCCCCCCAGCACCCCACCCACCCGGTCTGCTCTCTTTCTGTCCCCCACCCCAGGGTCTTCCGGGAGACTTGGGATGTCTGACATTTACAGCTATGCATTTGGCACATTCTCTTATCCAGAGCAGCTTCTAAGACTTTGAAGATCCTGAAAGAAAACAAAGCTTTTTCTTCTGGGATCAGTAAAGTTTTCTGATTCTGATTTTACAGTATAACGTTGTTACAGGTGTAGCTAAATATTGCATTATGAGTCTTATTGGTGCAGCATGGTGTGCTTGCCTGTACGAAGAATTAAACCCTAGTTTGCAGTGTGGAGGGCATATCTAAATTAAGTGCCAGTTGGGTTAACATTTGCTGTGGGCAGTGGTGGACTAGTGGTTAGGACACTGCCTTTGCGACCTGAAGGTCGCAGGTTCGAGTCCTGGCCTGGGCACTACTGCGGTACCCTTGAGCAACGTACCGTCCCACTACACTGCTCCCCGGGCACTGTTGATATCTGCCCACTGCTCCATGTGTGGACGTGTGATGGGTTAAATGCAAAGATTGCATTTCGTTGTGGTGCTTAAGTGTGTTCACAATGACAAATAGTCACTTTGCTTTGTCATTGTCTTGCTACAGTACATGGTGTTCTAATAAACATGTCGGTTCATAAAGGTGATAACTGGTACAGAAAGCAGGTAAAGGAAATGACCAGTGGCAGAATTGTGCTTTTACTGTAAATAGAACAGTAATAAAAGGAGCAATGCAGGTCATTGGTTATTAAGCTGATTTGCATATTATGCGACAAACGCAACACTTAAATTTCAATCTGACTAACAGCAGCTGAATGTGCAGGTCTTATCAGTCTTATCAACTGAGATACTATTCACATGCAATGGCCAGGTGTAAATAGGATCTGAGCTTACTGCATGTGAGATCTTCAGTTAGAGCAGATTTAGCCTGCCCTATATCAAAGTTGCCATATTTTATCATTTTTCTAGGACACATTAATCATGTGCTCTTAACCTAAGTAGAAAGACCCCTATCTGATCTCTTTGCCCCCTTTTTCCACTCAGTGGGTGATAAGGTTCCAGCAGACATCAGACTGACCTCCATTCGTTCCACTACCCTGAGAGTGGACCAGTCCATTTTGACAGGGGAGTCTGTCTCTGTGCTCAAACACACCGACCCTGTACCTGACCCACGGGCTGTCAATCAGGACAAGAAAAACATGCTCTTTTCCGTGAGTGTGAACACATGTGAACCTGATCGTTTGAATCAGCTACAACCTGTGCATTCCTGGTGTAATGTATTTGAGTGTGTGAGTGCAGATGAGATGTTATGTGCCTGAGATGTCTTGTTAGTGTGCGTGTGACAAGTGTTTACATGCTTGCGTTCGTTTGTGTGTGTGTGTGTGTGTGTGTGTGTGTGTGTGTGTGTGTGTGTGTGTGTGTGCTCTACCTGTGTGCTGAATAAAACATCAGACATATTGTTTGCTCTCACATGGGCTGAGGTATTACGTCACAGACACTTTGAGCTCTCATATGGATAATGACCAGGGTGCAGCAGGCCTCAAAGACCACATGTAAACACTCACACACATACGCACACACGCATCAAGTCTACAAAGCCTCCATTACCTCACTCCAGCTGAGGAGGTCTAATGGATCTATCAGGTCATAAAAGGACAAGAGCACAGAGAGAGTAGTGAGTATGCATTCAGACCACCAACACCAGAGTTAATAATGCAACATCCCACAAACCTTGAGGAGCGTTCATACTGTCTCCAGATTTTAAAGGAAAAAATAGAATTTACACACTTTTCCCTTTACCCCAAATATGGTCAACAATGTCTTTAATTTTCACCTTCAGTCTACTGAAGCTAGTAAGTAATGGAGACGGTTATGCCAGCAAATAGCAATATTTTTTCAGTTTTTGCAGTATATTGTACAGTATCAGAGACTATATAATTAAGTCTATTTAAATCAGTTAAAGCCTACTTAAAGATTTTTACTGAACTTTTCTATTAATGGTGTTTTCACTTTTGCACATCGCACTTTACACAATGTGCCCTTCCTGGTTCCTTTATATATTTGTAAATATTCTTTATATATATATTTATATAACTTCCAGTTCATAAAATAATATATCAATTATATAATAAGATATATATATGATATATGATATAATTGATATTATATAAATATAGAATTGCTTTTCTCTTGCTGTATTGACTGGTGTTGTAGCTTAATTTCTTTATGTATTTCTCTTACTCTCTCGGTCTGTAGATGATATATGTGTGTATATATATATATATATATATATATATATTTTTTTTTTTTTCTTTTTTTTTTTTTTCTTAATTTTATTTTTACCTGTATTTTATATTAATTCTTATTTATCATGTTCTTCTGCTGAGTTTACTGGTTCCTCTTGTCCAACACATTTCATTGTACTGTTGACCCAACGTTAACATACACATGATCAATAAACTGAACTTGATATTGAACTAGTAGGTAGCTTTTCTGAATGCTTTTCCTTAAGCTGCTCAATCCCAGGCTGTGTGTGTATGTGTAGGGTACAAACATTGCGGCAGGGAGAGCAATAGGTGTTGTGGTGGCCACTGGTGTACAGACAGAAATCGGGAAAATCAGGGACGAGATGGCAGCAACGGACCCAGAGAGAACTCCCTTACAGCAGAAACTAGACCAGTTCGGGGAGCAGCTCTCAAAGGTAGTGTGCTTTTCATTTATTCTATCACATTGTGTCGGCCCATCATCCTTTTGTCTTCTTACGTTGTTCGTACCTGGCAGACACTCTTTATCACTTTCTTCCCACATCATTTTCTGTTTTAATGGTTTTAACTTCCAGTTAATAAAATAATATATCAATTAAATAATAGGATAGAATAATGTAGAATTGCTTTTCTTTTGCTGTACTGACTGGTGTTCTAGCTCAATTTCCTTATGTATTTCTCTTACTCTCTCGGCCTGTAGGTGATCACAGTGATCTGTGTGGCCGTTTGGGGCATTAATATTGGCCACTTCAGTGATCCTGTGCACGGAGGCAGCTGGCTGAGAGGAGCTGTTTACTACTTTAAGATTGCAGTGGCTCTGGCTGTAGCTGCCATCCCAGAAGGTACAACTTACACCTCTTTTTAATCTAATTCATGTAACAAAACTGTAGTACTCTCTTTACTATGATGCAAGGTCTATATTCTCTTGGAAACACATCGGGACTTTTACCATATGTTCAAAATTAAACAGCAACAAGTAACTAATGTCACCGCATGCATGTCTCTTGTTGGTGTGTTTGAAGCCACTGTTGGTGAAACAAATAGGAGGATATATTTGTGTTTTAGTGTTTGTTATATGTTGAAAAATGCATACATTTTAAAAGTTTATAAAGTTATTTCATTTTGTCCAAGAAACTGCTTAAATCATTGGTAGGGAAGAAAAAAACTACAGCGAGTAGTAACTTGAGAACTCAGAAAGCTTGTTTTTACGATTGGTCTATGAAATTTGATGAACAAAGTCATTTAGATTGTCACTTCAGTGTCTTTTGATTAATTTGCATAAAACAGGAAATCTGTTTTATTGATCATGCAGTTGTTTCTGTGTTGCTTGTTGCCTGTACCTTAACCACAGCTCTTAGTCACCTTCACCCATAGGAAATGACTGGTCATCTATTGTTCTGTAGCCTGTAAATGCAGTGTTAGGTTTCTTCTTTATTTTGGGTGCTACAAAAACCTTTATCTTGGCTTGTAAAAAACACCATAAGGTTGTTGTAAGTACATTATAAGGTTATACAACCTAATTTCTTTTGACAGATGGTTTTGCTTGGTTTTAAGACATATATACAGATAAATGAGCATAATACACATAATTATTCTCATTTGACGAAATAATGCTTAATGCTGTTGATGGACTAGACCACAACAGACTAAAAAAGGTCATTTTACTTAATTTTGTAAAACAAGTAAAAACTAAAAATAAGATTTATAATCTTATGATATTCCTACAACCATCTGCTAATGAGAAGTGTTATGTTCAAGTATTCTGACAAACACATGTTCAAAATTCTGCATGTGATGAAATACGTTCTCTCTCTTTCTTCTGTTCTGCAGGTCTTCCTGCTGTCATTACCACTTGCCTGGCGCTGGGCACACGGCGTATGGCGAGGAAAAATGCCATTGTCCGCTCCCTGCCCTCTGTGGAAACGTTGGGCTGCACCTCAGTCATCTGCTCCGACAAGACAGGGACACTGACAACCAACCAGATGTCTGTCTGCAGGGTGAGATGGAGAAAACTCACTGGAACTTTTATTGACATCTTAAACTCCCTTATGGAATCTTAAATTTTTTTGTTTAGTGATTACACAGAAAGCAATGAAAATTTGAGTTAAAAATGGAAACCTGGACCCATTTCTTCTACTAAATATAGATTCTTGCTGGTTATTTTTTCCCAAAGAGTAGTAATAGTTGTGACTATAATTTTTCACTAGTACACTAGTCAGTCAGTGAAGTAGTTGATTAGTTATCATTACCACAAAATCCAGATCCCCTTGCAGAATATTGTGGTTTTTGTCCCAGCCTTGCTAGAGATGGCGGTTGTTGAAACCTACTCGGCCTGGCTTACAAGTCTGCAACTGTTGTATAATGTACTTTGGCTTTTTTCAGAAACTCAAATTTATTTTCCCTCCTCCTGCCTGTTTACTGTAGTTTGTAAGCAACCTGTATTTCAGTCATTGTCCTTGACTAGTCTACTGTTAGTCAACTTGTCAACTACTCTATGCAACTCCTGCCAACGGCTGCATGCTTACAATCCTCTTCTCAACTACAAACTGAGACATAATAGATGTAATAACATAGATATGAGTTTTTTCCCTGAAAATATCCGCATAAATCATACTAACGTTAGGTGTATGTGTGTTGTGTTGTGTGTGCATGCATGCATGTGTGTGTAGATGTTTGTTGTGGATCTTGTTGCTGGCGAGAGGTGTGTTCTGAATGAGTTCACAGTGACTGGATCTACTTATGCGCCTGAAGGGGAAGTGTGAGTGATTTTAACATCTACTTGAAGCACACACATACACATTAAATCAGACTAACCACAGTGAAACCGATGCTGCTTTTTACCTTCTTGTTTGACTGTTTATGACACTTTCAATAATTATCTCACATTCTTGGTTCTCTCTTTAACCCCCCCCCTGCACATGTCTCCATGCAATCTGTCACTCTCCTCTCAGGTATAAGGATGGTGCAGCGGTGCGCTGCAGTCAGTATGACGCTCTGGTGGAGGTGGCCACTATCTGTGCTCTGTGTAATGATTCTTCTCTGGATTACAATGAGGTGTGTATACACACAAGCATATACACACACCCACACTGATGCAACAGTGACAAGTATACAATCCGATAGGGAGTGCTTTAAGCTCCATTGAGGATTACCACTGGGATTAAAGTAGACAAACAATACTATGACATATGTGTTATACAGCTGCTCTGAACACATATTTCTCATATTTATTTATGATGATAATGAATTATTTTTGTAGATAAATGATTCTTGTATTTATTTTTATAATGAAAAACATAAATGATGAACAGTTACTATTACAGCAAGGAGCAGAAAATGATGGTTCCTGGCACAATCTGGCAACCCTGAACAGGTTGTTAAGACAGTTTCCACATAGTGATTACCAGTGCAGGGGGAGTCAGTAAACAAGGTGGTGACCATGTTTTAGGTTCCACCTTTATTTTTGTAGAGCTCTAATAGAGACAGTAAGGGACAGGGTCACAGGGTCTCGACAGCTTTGCCTATGAGTGGTATCACTATAGTTTTGGCAGGAAAGAACCAAAAGCTGATCATAAAGAGCAGTTTTTGTTTTTTGTGTTCTCAAATTTTTATCACATATCTACTGCAGCCCAATACTTCCAAATACTTTTTCCAAATATGTTTTTTATACAGATATTCCAAACACTGATTAGAATGCTATAGTCTTAGAACAGTGCTTATTTATTATATATTATACACTATATGTGGGCAGTGGTGGCCTAGTGGTTAGGACGCTGCCTTTGAGACCTGATGGTCGCAGGTTTGAGTCCCAGCCCGGGCACTACTGAGGTACCCTCGAGCAAGGTATCGCCCCACTATACTGCTCCCCGGGCACTGTTGATAGCTGCCTGCTGCTCCACGTGTGCACGTGTGATGGGTTAAATGCAG
>JBBPDA010000145.1:4387653-4400461 GCA_037974385.1 Arnoldichthys spilopterus
TTGATAGCTGCCTGCTGCTCCACGTGTGCACGTGTGATGGGTTAAATGCAGAGGTCACATTTCGTTGTGGTGCTTGATTATATTTTATGATAATACATTAATATTGTAACTGTTAATCTAGTGATAGAAACATAATTTGAAAAATAGAACCTCTGGAACAAAGAAGTTTTTTTGGGAAAACTGTTTATTAATAAATGGTTGATGTGATCATCATACTGCACCATACAGAACTTAAGATTGTCTTTATTTTACCTCTCTCCCTGCCACACACACACACACACACACACACACACACACAAACTACATAATCTACACATACCCAGAGTAAAGGTGTGTATGAGAAGGTGGGTGAGGCCACAGAAACTGCGCTGTGCTGTCTGGTGGAGAAGATGAATGTGTTTGAAACAGACCTGAGGAGTCTCACCCCTGTAGAGAGAGCCACTGCCTGCTGCTCGGTGAGTGTGTGTATTTTAAGTGCAAAATGCAGTAATAATTCAACCTCTCTTTATCGCTTACGTTTAAAGAGTCTATTTCTGTTACTGCTCCTTGGGCTCAGTTCCGATTGCCATCCTGTACTGTTTGTTGCTTAAAAAGCAGTTTAACTGTAAACTGTAATGTTTGAATTAAAACCCAAGTTCAGTCTACTTATCAGTCTACTTTAGTCTTTTCCTGTAGAGACAGAATTTTAAAAGAAATGTTTGTATTGTTAGCATATATAGTCGGACTCTTTATTATCAAAAGGTGGGAAAATGTAGTTTTCCATGATTATACCCTCTTTAAACTGAAGATATTTTTCAATGTCATGGATGGTCATGCATAGGGAGTTGTTAAGGATGTGTGAGACTAGTCTGAGTTGTTTGCATTGCGTCTGAGACCTGTCTTCATTGAGTTTTCACTCTTTGTTTTCAGGTGATAAAGCAGCTAATGAGGAAAGAGCTGACTCTTGAGTTTTCTCGAGACAGGAAGTCAATGTCTGTCTTCTGCTCTCCTAACAAACTCACCCGCTCAGCCACAGGAGCCAAGATGTTTGTTAAGGTCAGCATACCCACCCTCTTAATGTCTTTGTCAGATTTCAGCTTAATGATAAGCACTGTACCAAATATGTTTTTTATGGTTGATTCCAGCTTATTTTTTTATTACAGAAGTTATTCATTTACATTTGCTTTTTACTGAGCAAAACTGACATTTTAGGTTCATAAACAAGAATGAAGTTGCTGGTTTGCTATTTGTGCTGATTTCATTTATTTTTAAAAATAATTAATGAAGGATGCTTTTATTAGATAAATCACATATGCAATTTCAAAATATATTTTTACAAGACTCCTACCATTTACAAAACACCTAGAAGACACATTTAGACAATACTTTGGGTTTACAAATGTGAGACTGGATGCAGGTGATTATTTACATATTAGTTAGATCTCACACATTGTATACACATTAAAGGTAAGATAATACACTGAGTAATTAAATACATAATAAATTAATTCCTGACTGCTAATGACCAACAAGGTGCTCAAAGAGACTTTTTCACAAAAGCGATGTCAGAAAAAAAAAAAAAACTTGCTCTCAGCTGTATAATTTTACCCACTCAAAGTGTTCAACGATGTTTGCCTTTGGTACAGTAATTCTCTTCAACTCACCTTTACACCTCCTTGGTCTTGTCTTTCCTCACCTTGTCCCACAGGGGGCACCAGAGAGCGTGCTGGAACGTTGCCGTTGGATCCGGGTAGGGGGTGGTGCTCGGGTGGCCTTGACCTCTGACCTCAGGGAGCAGTTGTTAGGTACAGTGAGAGAGTGGGGTTCTGGTCGGGACACCCTGCGCTGCCTTGCCATGGCCACCAGAGATTTACCTCCAGACCCCCGAACACTAAACCTGGAGAACTCCTCTGCCTTTTCAGAATATGAGGTGAGCAGTGTGGTCTTTGTGAGGAAAGCATTTAAAAACCTGCACATGTAAATTCAGGCTTATTTTTCAGCAATTAATCTTATAAGTTCTGTTTTTGTCTGTAAGAAATTACAAAGTACATTACAAGTACAAATAAAAAAGAAACCTGATCTCAATAAATACGTTTTGACCCACCAACCTTTATGAAAAATTATTATGGCAACAATAAGCAAATCTACACTCCTACAAAACTACACTTTTTTTTCTCTGTAGTCCGACTTGACATTTGTTGGTTGTGTGGGGATGCTGGACCCTCCCAGGAAAGAAGTGCTGAACGCAGTACGCATGTGCAGACAGGCTGGTATACGTGTCATCATGATTACAGGTAAGTCTACACATACACAAACACACTTAAACACACACAAAAAAACTAACTTGGCAGACTCACTTGCTTGCATTCAGTAGGCTGAAGATTCTACACAAGAGAAGCTACTAGCGCTCAAGTTGCTTTTGCATGTTTCATTGGGAAAAACAAAGCTGCCAGAAGGATCTTGTCAATGTTTGAGACACAAATTGTGGTCTAAATCCACTGATTTTTATATACGTATAAATGAGCACTCTTACAGTACATTCACCTCATCTGAGTGCGTCAGCTAGACTGTGGACATGACATTCATTCATTCATACATTCATTATCCAAATTGCCTATCCACTTTGGGGAGCTGGAGCCAATCCCAGCTGTTTATGGGCCCAAGGCAGGACACACCCAGGACAGGAGGCCAACCCTATGGCAGGGCAACACAGAGACAGACTGCAAAAAAATAAGCACCAAAGATGCAATGGAGAAGTGGTGCCATACATTATTAACACTGTGTGTCTCTGATCATTTTTGCCCTGTTGTGCAGGTGACAATAAAGGCACAGCACTGTCAATCTGTCGGCGAGTTGGCATCATCACAGAGCAGGAGGAAGAGGAAGCTGAGGGTGCACCCTTCGGTGGAGGGCTGACCGGTCGGGAGTTTGATGAGCTGCCTCCCCACCTGCAGCGGCAAGCCTGCAGAACTGCCCGTTGTTTCGCTCGTGTTGAACCCACGCACAAGAGCCGAATAGTAGAGTATCTCCAGAGCCTCAGTGATATTACAGCTATGGTGAGTGTGTGGTTTAAATATGACCACTGATTAAGGGTCTGAGTAGTAGAGAACTGTGTGGGACTGACTTTTTAGTGCCATTCCTGCTCGTTTCCACTGAATTTATTCCACCTCTGACCATTACAGCTATTCTTAGATTCTGTTTCTGACCATTATTGTGCATTTCATTTTTTTTCTGTAGCACATATAATGTAGGACTAGTGTATTGTAATAATGACATTGCTTCTTTGGTTTAGAACTGAAACTTGATGCTTATGGTGCCACCAATCACTTCTAGTGACTGTTAGTATTATTAACTTCACAACTACAGTTCTAAACCAAAGAAGCAAAACTTGGATTCGAAACATGTCTTGACTGATCAGCTCCACTGGGAATATGTGGAAATTTCAATTCAAACTGTTACTTTAAGTCATTGTAAACACACTCAAGCACCACAACAACAACCTCTGCATTTAACCCATCACACATGCACACATGGAGCAGCAGTCAGCTATTAACAGCCCCAGGGAGCAGTGTAGTGGGACGATACCTTTGGTCAAGGGTACCTCAGTGGTCCCTGGGCCAGGACTTGAACCTGTGACACTCAGGTCCCAAAGGCAATGTCCTAACCCCTAGCCACTACTGCCCTTTACATAGTTAAAATCATTATTACATACTTTTCTTACTTGCTTCCTTTCTGTTCTCTATTTCAGACAGGTGATGGGGTGAATGACGCCCCTGCGCTGAAGAAAGCTGAGATCGGTATAGCAATGGGCTCAGGGACAGCTGTGGCTAAATCGGCTTCAGAGATGATCCTAGCAGATGATAACTTCTCCACCATAGTGGCTGCAGTGGAGGAAGGCAGAGCCATCTACAACAACATGAAGCAGTTCATCCGCTATCTCATCTCCTCCAATATTGGAGAGGTGGTGTGGTAAGTTCTGAAAGAAAAAGATCGAGAGATTGCAGAGTTAGCATTTTTGAGCAACAGGATCAATCGAATAAGGAAGGTACACAGATCAGCCATAACATTACCATCACCTGCCTAATACTGAGTAGGTCCCTCATGTTGCCACAACAGCTCTGACTGTGGTGCACTGTGTGTTCTGAGCCCTTTCTGTCAGAGCCAGCTCTCACTTTTTATACCACAGTAGCTCTGCATGTGAGATCGGACCAGCCAGGCTAGCTTTTGCTCTTCGTATGCACCAGGGAGCCTGAGGTGCCCATGAACTTTCACCAGACAGATTCACCAGTTGACTTCCTTGGATCACTTTTGGTAGGTACTATCTATTGCATACCTGGAACACTCCGGCTGTGAGATACTCTGACTCAGTTGTCTAACCATCACAATAAGGTCCTTGTCAAAATGGCTTAGATCTTTCCACTTGCCCATATTTTCTGCTTCCAGCATCAGCTTCAAGAACTGACTGTTCACTTGCTGCCTAATATATCCCACCCCTATGATGGGTGCCATTATAATGAAATAACTTAAAGTGACTATTTGCCAATGTGAACACACTCAAGCACCACAACGAAATGTAACCTCTGCATTTAACCCATCACATGTGCACACGTGGAGCAGTGGGCAGCTGCCAACAGCACCCGGGGAGCAGTGTAGTGGGACGGTACCTTGGTCAACGGTACCTCAGTAGTGCCCGGGCCGGGACTCGAACCTGCGACCTTTAATTCCCAAAAGCAGTGTCCTAACCACTTGGCCACCACTGCCCAACAAATTAATTCACTTTACCTGTGGTGTTAATGTTCTGGTTGTTTGGTGTGAATTTCAATTTCAATTGAATCTACAACTCTACCAGTAATTTTAAAATGCTGTATTAGATTGTTTGTGCAACCTTTAACTAGGAGAACTACAAATGAAAGGTGTTATGCAGAACCAACTGCCTTGACTACATTTTTTTCTTCTTGCTTTTGCATTCTCGTAGCATTTTCCTGACGGCTGCTCTGGGCATGCCTGAGGCTCTTATCCCTGTCCAATTGTTGTGGGTGAATCTGGTGACAGATGGCTTCCCGGCCACTGCCCTGGGATTCAACCCCCCAGACCTGGACATCATGTCACGTCCCCCACGCTCCCCCAGGGAACCTCTCATCTCTGGCTGGCTGTTCTGTAGATACCTCATCATTGGCTGTGAGTAGATGCTGTATACGTGGTTCTGTCCTCAGGTCAACTAATCCAGCTTGCAAAAAATTATGTTTCAAACCAGATATACTTTGCCAATGTGCCAGTTTGGAAAACCTCATCTGCTGTTTTGCATGTGCTGCATTTCCACTATGCCAAATTTCATCCGAGACAAGTGATTTCTTCTTTTATTGAGTAATGAAACATTAGTAGGAATATTGCGTGTACTCCTTCCTGTAGTATATTGCAGTATGTAGAAATGATTGCATGAATAATATGAGCATTGTAAAACATTATAGAGCATTTCTTAAAAGTAAAAGATGATAAAAAGGTCAAAAATCCTTAAGTCATTCCTTAAATCAGTTTATAGTACTTCTTGTGCCCTTGTGTTGCTATTTGATGTCCAAGGAGAATAAGTACATCAATTTGGTCTTGGTTACTCTCTTGGTTTCTTTTCTTTTGCTTTTAGGTTTTTCTTTGCCTTTGTTGATTCTGGCTGACACACACTGTGAAACGTTTGTACAACATAGTGCATTAGTTACTTTTAAATACGAATCTAATACTTTTTAATTAATATTTTCTGTCTTACTTTAGGTTATGTGGGAGTGGCCACTGTGGGTGCTGCTGCCTGGTGGTTTATGGCAGCACATGATGGACCTAAACTGTCTTTCTATCAACTGGTGAGGAAAAAAAACTTTAAATAATTTAAAAGATTTTATAAACAAGAGTTTAATTCATATTTGATGTTAATATATTTTATACTCCCAAATGAGATATCTTTTAATATGATTTGTCCCAGCACATTTATTTCTCTTTTTTCTTTCTCTCAGTCTCATTATCTGCAGTGCAGTGAGGGACATGCAGACTTTGCAGGAGTACAGTGTTCTGTTTTTGAGTCTCCCTATCCAATGACCATGGCCCTGTCAGTGCTGGTCACTATTGAAATGTGCAACGCTCTCAACAGGTAAGGAAAATTGTTTTCTGGGTCTTTTAATTGTTAATGCATTGTTTTTGCAGTAGGTTGTGCTGTTGGCTTACATTCTGCTTAAAGAGAAGTCTATTTTTTTAAATACTCCTTGCCAGTACATATATATATATATATATGACTCTGTATATGTACAATTTTTAATATATTAGATCCCATGAAAAATACTGTTTAACTGACATGTAGTTACACATTCATTTGGTTTCAATGGTGGTTGTGTGTGTGTCCTGACTGTTAATGAACAAAGTAAAGAGAGCTAGCGATGCAGAGAAATAGACAGACTACAGTCTGTTATCTGTATCAAATGTGGATGAAATGTAGAGGTTTTTATAAATAAGTTCTAAAAAAAATAGAGAGATCAAAATTAATTCACCATTCTCCACCCACAAATACAGACATTTTCAATATTTAAAACTAATTTTGGTGAGGTATTTATGATACTCTACAAGAGCAGAATGTTTGGGTGAAGATGGGTTACTTTGTTATTAGCATTTTATGAATGTGAACAAGATTATATAAGCTTATATACAAGCGTATATTCCTCCCTAATGCTACTCTGGGTAGTTATTATACCAATTTGTACATTCTAGAAATGGTTATTAGAATTGATGCATGAAGAAAATCAAAAACCCTATGAAAACTACTTTTGATCTGTCCTACTATTAAAATATGCACATAATTAAAACCAGTTTACTCTAAAGCTTGTCCAGCCTGGTAACAGTGACTATGAAAGAATGCATGGATTCTGAAAGAACAATTCTGTAATCTCTGGAAGAACCAATCAGAGGTGGCATCTCATTTTTAGTAATAAGCTCTGATAGGAATGCAGAGGTCACAGTAGTTAGGTTGAAGGTACCTTAAGGGAACTTTTCCTTCAGGGTTGCTTTTCTTTTGATTGATAATGAATGTATTTGTGTGTTCTTAAGCCTGTCTGAGAACCAGTCTCTGCTGAAGATGCCTCCCTGGTCCAATCCCTGGCTAGTAGGCGCTATCTGTCTCTCAATGGCTCTGCATTTCCTTATCCTATACGTCGACCCACTACCTGTAAGTGTGTTCTTATTTTATTAATGCAATTCTAACGTGAATGGCTTTAGAGGAAACACTAAAATATACTAAACACACAATTCATTCAGTGCTTATTAATGCTTCTCTTATGTACTGATATAAAACACCACAGAAAACAGAAAGCTTCAGTTGCACAGCATGATGCATGCCAAATGTGGTTTTGCACTCATAAGTACTGTGGCAGAAGATTTTAAGAGTTACTGGTCTTGACAGATGGGTCTGAATGTATCAGTAGCGAGGCTTTAGGTTTTTTAGGGTTAATAATATAATTTCTCCGTGTACCATACTATGCCCACTTTATTTATAGAGCACATTTCAGAACAACCTGAGTTGACCAAAGTATGAACATTTAGAACAAACAAGGTAAAAATAATAAAACAGGCAGTGAAGATAAATAAATAAAACAGACTGTACAGTAACATTCTCACTGTTGTCTCACTGTTGATGAAAAGCCAAAGAATATAGGTGGATCTTAAGCTGAGTTTTAAAAACAGAGCTAACCTGATGTGAAAAGGTTGATTCCACAGCCTGGGGGCTATAACTGAGAATGCTCTATCCCCCCTATTCTTGTACCGTGGTCTCAGGATCAATAGGAGGGACTGGTCAGAAGACCTCGGTGATCTTGAGTGAGCATAAGGTTTTAAAAACCCACAATATAAGGGGAGGCCAGCCCATGTAACAATAAAATCTTAAAATCAATCCTCAACTGAATGGGGAGCCAGTGCAGAGAGGCCAGAACAGGAGACATGTGATCACGCTTACGAGTACCAGTAAGGAGATGAGCAGCATCATTTTTGCACTAGTTGTAAGTGAGTCGAGGCATGTTGTGACAAATGCGTGAACGATTTTCTTAAAGTCACAGCAAAATTGCTTGATCTTGGAGAGGAGTCGAAGTTGAAAAAAACCCCACTTCACCACCCCATTAACCAGCACGTCTAGTTTAAAACAATAATCTAATCTGACGCCAACATTGGTTACAATAGGCCTTAAAAATGGTGTAAAGGGCCCCAGGTCCAGATTAGAAACATCAGAAGCACCACTGGGACTAAATATAATGAACTTTTAGTTTTATAGTTTTATTATCATTTAAGTTTAATGCCGTCTAGCCTCTGATGTCCTGGAAGCCTTCTAACAATTTATTTAAGGTGTCCTGACCATTTCATTTTAACAGACATATAAATTTGCAAGTCGTCTGCATAAAAATGGTAACCAATATGATATCTTTTAAAAATAGCACCAAGCAGTAGTAGGTAAAGGAAGAAAAGAATAGGCCCAAGAACTAAGCCCTGAGTGGTTCTGTGGACGAAGCAGAGCCGCAAAGACCAACTCTAAAACCTCTCCCAGACAGAAAAGACAGAAAACATTTAAGCACAGTGTCTATAACCCCAACATTGTGCTTCAAACGAGAAATAAGGATATCGTTGTCTGCTGTGTCAAATGCAGCCGTGAGATCTAAAAGTACCAAAATGATCTGTTATTGTTAAAAGAGCATTTACGACTCTCAGAAGTGCAGATTCAGTACTGTGAAAGGGAATAAAATCAGACTGAAACATCTTAAAAGTATTGTAGGTATCTAAAAAAAAGAGTAACTGTAAAAGTACTGCCTTTTCCAGGATTTTAGACTTAAAAGGGAGTTTGGAGATCGGGCAATAATTAGAAAGTACAGATGTATCTAAGTTTGACTTTTTGATAAGTGGCTGTATCACTGCTTTCTTAAAATAAGAAGGGACAGTACCAGAGGCAAGGCTGCTATTAATGATCGTTTTGAGCCCAACTGTGTCCCACACATCTTTAAATAAACAAGGTGGAATAATGTCAATAAGACAGACTGATGGCTTCAATGATTTTTTGTTTAGTTTGATCAAGGAAACATTTATATATTAAACATTGTTAATATTCACCTAATTCAATTTGAAATTGCACAGTTGAATATAGAAGAGTCCATTCAGATATTTACATAATATTTAGATTTACCTCTGCTGTGACTGAAATGTTGGTGTGACATTATCAGACATGACCATGGTAGAGGGAATCTAG
This sequence comes from Arnoldichthys spilopterus, assembly GCA_037974385.1. Classification (NCBI taxonomy): domain Eukaryota; kingdom Metazoa; phylum Chordata; class Actinopteri; order Characiformes; family Lepidarchidae; genus Arnoldichthys; species Arnoldichthys spilopterus. The sequence continues at coordinate 4,396,889 of JBBPDA010000145.1, forward strand.
GGCAGATAAATCTGACATTCCTCAAAGCGATCAATTGTTGGTGACGGAAGCAGCTTGGGTCACTAATAAAAATTAGAAAATCGATAGTAGGATTGATCATTTATCCCTTCCGTTTTGTAAGCATTGGCATTCCAAGCTTTGATGTGTGATCAGAATCTAACCAACCAAAAACACATGGGTTTTTACTACGCTCAAATGTAATTATTTAGGTTTTTGCAGTACAACAAATAATGTTCAATTTAACCCCAATATTTTTGTGAAGTGAAGTGAAAGTGACTATTTGTCATTGTGAACACACTCAAAGCACCACAAAAAGTGATCTCTGCATTTAACACATGACACATGCACATGTGGAGCAGAGGGCAGCTATCAGCAGGTCCGAACCACTAGGGCACCACTGCCCACATCCTTTACATGACGGTGCCAAACAGACACAAGGACTTGGATTATATAAAAAGACAATATTTATAAACAATTTTGCTTATTTATTTAGTTTTTTAATATTAAAAATATGGGAATATTTGCAAACATCTGGCAACTCTTTCACAGCTCAGAGAGTTATTCTGTGATCTGGATGTGCAGTTATTTTCACCTTTGCAGGCAGCTTGTTTTGACAATAGGGTGTCATTGGACTAGGAATTCTATGGAAAAAAGACTTATCAAGAAAAGAAAATAACGTATCTTTTCAGAGAAATCTCAAACTCTTAGGTTGAGGATCCCTGGTTTACAAGCAGCTTTTAGGAATGCTTTATATTATTGCTGAACACTGTGTGGATTTAGAATACTTAGTCATTTCATGTGTTTTCTTTACATCTTAAAAAATAATGTATTTGAAATCTGAAAATATCTGAATATTTGACAAACAAGGAAAAATGTTTTATTTTATTTCTAAATGTAGTTGACAGACCTAACATATACCCCACACTTTATTTTACTTATTGTTACTCAAATAAAACAAATAATAATAATAAACAATAATAAGCATATCCATAGTGATCTGACTATATTTTGGAATGTGTGCGCACACTCACTCAGAAACTATTACTGCACATCCAACAGTAAAGACAGCATGGAGCTTCTTTTGTATTGTGACAGAAAACATGGTAGCACAATTAAAGCAGTAGATCTACATGCTGATCCATGTTACCAAGGATGTACACCAACTTTCAGTGAGCGCAGATGAGAGCAGATTTTAGTGAATTGAAGGGGGCGTCACCAGTATCTGAATTTGGACAGATGAAATGCTCCCATAAATCAACTGCAGGAACATCAACCACAGTGAGCAATGACACTAATTCATGAGCAGTAAGAACAACTAGTCATTAAGTATAAACAGGGTTCTTACTGGTCATTAATTTTTTGGAAAATCATGGTCAATCAATCAAGTCCAGATGTGGAAAGTTTGGGGATTTGATCATGTTTTTGTCATGAAATTTCAGTGAACTTTGTTGCAAAATGTAATGAAAATGAAAGTGACTTATTTGTCATTGTGAACAGACTTAATTATACACACAAGTTCACCACAATGAAATGTTACCTCTTCATTTAACCCATTATACATGAACACATGGAGCAGTAGGCAGTTATGTGAAGCACCCAGGGGGCAGTGTAGCGGGGCGGTACCTCAGTGGCACCCGGGTTGGGACTTGAACCTGTGACCTTCTGTTCTTCCTAATCCTGCCTCAAAACGTGACCTGTGCATTTAACCCATTTGTATAGGAGCAGTGGGCAGCTGATGTAAGAGAGCATTGCTTGTGGACGGTTCCTTGCTCATGTGTACATCAGTTGTACTTTTATCGGTCTGGGATTTGAACCAGTGACCTTCAAGTCACAGAGGCAACTCTAACCATTACACTACCAATGCCCCACTAATTTAATTGCCATTTTATTTTTTTATCTATGCTGTGTTTTTCTTTGTCAGGTTATTTTACTCATTTCCCATATTGCATCAGTGTTACTTTATTTTTAATCAGCCATTTCCTTCTCACTCTGCAACAACTGGCAGTCACAAACATGTCTGGAAATGGAAGATTTCAAGAACTTTGGTTCTTCAGAGTAAACCTAATGCATGTTTTCATTAAGGAATAACTGTAAATCTATTAATTTTAGTCACATTTTATTTACATATTTCAAAAACTTGCTTAAAGTTTGTAAATAAAGATTGCAAATGTATGGGTCTAAAATCCTGCGGCTGGTTTTTGTGCTCTTTATAGGTCACGGAAATTCAGCTTTTCAGTTAGGAAACGTCAGAAAAGTCAGGGGATTTAACATTTAACTTGGAGTCTGAACCCTGTGCAAATGCAATATGAGCCTTAGGGGGAAAACTGAGTCAGCCCTACATGTTCATGTTCAACATGCTGTTTTATCTGCATGAGTCTGTTGGAAAGGAATGAGTGTCATTTTTCTGACTGTGTGATATCATTTGATTGATCTGATTAATGGCTACGTCTGTGTATGTATTATCATTGGTTTTACTGCTGCTTTGTGATTGCATAAAATTTGTATGAAGAGCATGAGTGAAAACACAACTGCCTGCAGCTCATGGGAAATTACTTCATCTAACTGCAAAACCACTTCTCACGCTGTCAGATTTTGGCTATGTACTCCGCAGATTTTGCCCTTCAACATCTGTGTTTCAGGGGAGTGTAAGCACTCCACTTGGGCTACATTCACATTTAAGTGTATTGTTGCTAGATTCTTTACATGTGTGTGGGCATGTGACTCATATTTTCTTTTAACATGAACAAACCCGCACCCTGAAATGACCTGCACCTGGTACTGTGAATGTAGCCTTGAACAAGTAGGTAGTTATGGCATTTAGTAGACTCATTTCTCATTTCTTTATGCATATCTTTTTACATAAATTAAAAATGACAAATAATGCTGTAATAATTATTTGCAAAAATAAAATAGTATATTTAGGTTATATTTGTTGATTAGTCTGGTGAAATGCCTGATATAACTGACATAATTAGCTGCTTATATTTATCCATTATATTTTTAGTGCAAGTCCATGTAAGACACTGTTAATTTGAACGGTGTAGACTTTGAACATTGTGGATTAATGACTGCAAACAGAAAATCTTTTGGTATTTTTTGGTGTTTATAAGCTTTTGTGGATGGTTGTGTGCACTACAGCTTTAACATTCCCTTAATATTGCTTGTTGTTTTGTGGTGTTGTTCTGTTGTGATGGGTTTTTTATAGACTTTTTTATTTTTATATTTAATCATTCTTTTGTATAGTACTTTTTATTGAGTTTTTACAAAGAAAAACACAACACCCACCCAGACCGTTATATAAGGCATTCAGCAAAACCCACAAAAATAATTGATTAAAAAACACCTAAAATAAAATAAATACTTAAGTAATAGTATTAATAATAAGAAGAAAATGACAGAGTTAGACCTGAATTGACGTCATACAAGTGCGTTAGTTAAATAAAATATTGACTCGGATCGGAAGTTTAGTAAATGGAGTATAAGATGTAACGGTGTTAAGTAAATGTGTGTGTGTGTGTGTGTGTGTGTGTGTGTGTGTGTGTGTGTGTGTGTGTGTGTGTGTGTGTGTGTGTG
>JBBPDA010000145.1:4406000-4420665 GCA_037974385.1 Arnoldichthys spilopterus
GTTATTTTTGTGACCATTTTGAGTTTTTCTTTCATTGACTGAAGGGTACCAACAATTTTGTCCACGTGTGTATATAACATACATTTACATGCACAGCAACAAAAGCTGTACTATGTTAATATTTTTTGTACTAATCGGCCAAACCCTATTAAGATCAGTTACATAGTTCCTATATATTTACCTACACACACAACTCATACATTAGAGAAACCATGAGTCGCGTAAGTGTACAATGATTGGTCCATGCGAAAGTGTATGGGCATTGCAACTGATATTGTTAAACATTGTAACAGCTCTTAGCATTAAAAAATGGAGAAAAAAAACATGGATGAATTAATTGACAGTGTCCAGGATTGGGCAAGGCACTCAACCCCAAAATTGTTCAGGTGTGCAGCCCATGGTGTGTTCACTCTTGCTGTGTTGGACATAAAATTTTGATGTGTCTATGCTCAGATCACAGTGACTTCCATCATCTTGTATGCAGTTACTGTACCGATCTTTAACCAGATTAGATCACTTAATTGTTCCTACTGGCGGTGCAAAGGCAAACAGGAAAAAACAGCCCTGAAGGGGTGTAGTTCTTGGGGGAGTTCCCAAGTAGATAGTTACTCTCAATTAATCCCTAGAACTGTTCAGGTCCAAAAGCACCTAATTTCATCTTGTTTGAGAATCACACGAAAGATTACTGGCAGCCACCATCATTATTTAAGAACACAAGCAAGAGTGTGCTTCAGCGTATATACATCATATACAGTTGTGCAAAATAAAGCAAAAAGCTAAATCCTGAACGTAATAACAGTTCCTTCCAGCTGGCTTCAGTTGTTTAACTGAAAAGTGTGCTAACAGGCACCAATAGGGTTACAATTTGAAGTAGGCCTTCTTCTGAATGAAACAAGCTGGTGAAACATTGTCTTATAAGAGTTATCTAATGCATTAACCAACTGTAAACTCATACAAACTATGGCAATAAACATGTAATTCTCACACTATATTCCACAGTTTTATCAGCATGAGTGATTGAAATTAACCACTAAATTTACATCATCCAATCTCTCCCAGTTCCTGCTTCGCCTTCTCCATGGCTTTGATCGCTGTGGCAGCATATAATCCTGCAGGTCAGTGTATGTGAATGTGTATGTGTGCATCTGTGTGTACACAGCACTATATGCTGTTAACATCATACAGCAGTTAAACACTCACTTGCCTTTATGGCAATATTACAATATAAAAATATTATTATAGCAATGATGCCTGTGTTACATAAACACAATTAAGTACAGAATGTTAGTGTAGTACTACCTATATCTATTTTTTAAGGCAGTAATAAATAAACAAAATGTTTTTTCATTTACCTCTCAGTATTATCTGCCCTCATCTTCGTTGCGGTCTCCTTTAATGGCTTTGGAGGAATATGTTTGACCTTTACTTCACTGACGGTAGGATAAACACGGACACACACACACACACAAGTATTAAGTATAGGAATTCTGTAAACTCAGACTTGCCTGCCTTTGTAATACACACTTGAGTGATATCTTCAGTGCCATGATTATCGACACCATTGATAAAAAAGAATCAACCTCAATACCACTCTGAAAAAAAAATTGAACAATCAAACCAAAACAAAGACCTGGGATCCTGGTAGATCTTGAGAGATTCCATATTGTGGAGGGTCTCAGATCAGGTCTAGTCTCCAGTTCCTTCCTGCATTGTAGGAAAAAACTCATTGCTGTGTCAATAACTGTGACGGTTTTATTTTTCTTAGATTAAGTTTAAGTATATTAAAAAAAATATTTGTCTTAGACTAAATGTACTTCAGTTAAAGGTTAGACTTCTCATGTTTTCATTGTGAGGTTAAGATAATTAACCACAAAGACATTTTCACCCAGCTTTACCAAATGTGTAACTAGAGTTATATAACTACGCAAATTAACATTAACATTTAAACCCTAAACAGCTACCACATACCACTGTATCACAGCCAGGACAATACGTTTGTGATGCTTCTATATTAAAAGAAAAATGTTTCTGTTTATTTTGTGTCAAGAGGAAATTTGCTTCTGTAACAAAGACTGAAGCACAAGCAAAAATCTTTCTTGCCTGATGTTTCCTCTGCATACTTCTGCCATCCACATTACAGCTGTAAGCATTCACAGTGAAATTTAGGCAGAAAGCCAGAAATGGAACCAAGAGCAAAAATAAAAAGTCCATGGCAAAGAAAAAGACCACATGGAAAAAGCTGCCATGATGAAAATTATGGACACACATACCATCATAAACATAGATGTTGAGTCCTATTCACACAATAAATCATCAGTCAGAATTATATAAATGGGCCTTTAAGTGAACGGAGCAGAACATCTGGATGGTGTATATTTAGAACAGTGTTCATATTTGCTTTCGCTGTCGTCAGTTGTAGCTTGCTAACGTTGCTGTTATCTTGTGCAAAACTCCGTCTCATTTGCATGGAGTACTGTAGGTTAAAGTGAGTGATGTGAGTAAGAGTGTCAGTGTATTTTGGCTGATTACTTTGGAAAGGCACATGGTGTTCTGTTCCCCTTCCAGGCTCTAAATTTTGGCCTGTTGCTTTTGGCCAATCAGAAAGCTGATCTGTCCTCACGCCCTTACCTCAGCCATGCCCACACACCCCCTGCCACACACACTCCTCTCTGTCTGCTCTCACTGCACTTTCATTCCTTCATACATGCTGTTTTTTTCTCTCTTCCTCACTCCTTTCCTCTTCTTCTTTCCCAGTTTTCATTCTTTCATTTCTCTTTTTTCACACTCCTCCCACTGGTTCTCACAACATTATTGTGAGTAATCACTTGCAGAAAGCAACAGTATAATGTCACAGTAAATGCTTTATATGTAATCACAATGTTTAATAGAGGTAATCAAGCATGCAAAAGTCCACAGATCTGGAATCAGATGCAGAAAATATAACTTCATACCTTTTTGTCCTGAGTTTAGTTTTGAGTTTGCTTTTTGACTCCTTCCTTCATTTATCATCCCTTGCTTTTCCTCTCTTTGTCCCCATGCCAGTCTGTGTATCATGTGGTAAAAAGCCAGTATTTGCGTGTGTGTGTGGGTGTGTTGCTGACTCAACATGTTTGCCATATTTCCAGAGATAGCAGGCAGTGCTCTCCATGGATGGACACATGTCCCGAGCTGAACTTTGATAAAGAGCAGAGTGGTGTAAGGGGAAAGAATTTCAGATGTTTGGGGCCCAACTGTGTGTATGTTTGGCACTGTATTTATGTCTTTGTGGAGATCAAAATGTGCCAATAATGACAGGAATACTAGAAAATCTAGAAAGATCAAGTAGAAGGATTACCTTTTAGTTAATGTTGGGTCAGGTTTAGGTGAAGGTGTAATATTACTCAGCTACAGTACAGTGTCAGCTACAGTCAGTGGAGGTCCTCACAATCACAGTAATGTGTGGCCTGTGAGTGTAACTCTAAAGTAAAGACTAAACTGAGGGAGAAAGAAAGAATATAAAAAATAAATAAAAAAGAAAAACAAAGAAAGAAAGAAGAAAGACTGAAATAAATAAAAAAAGAAGGAAAGAACAACAATGAAAGGAACGACTGAAAGGAAAGGAAGAGAAAACGTTATAGGTAAAGGGGAACTAAGTGAGAGCCCGAGTGAGAGAGCCAGAGTGTGTGAGAGACACACCACATTTCAACACATGCTTATTCACGTGCACTGTCTCAACTAGAAAAAAAAAACCCTCCCTGCCTGTCTGCCTGACTGTGCAGCACTGTCAGAGTGACCGTCAGATATAGATATCACTTATATCCTCATTTCACTCTTTCACATCTCATGCTTCCTCTTTCTGGAATAAAGAGTATTTCTGAGCATTCCTTAGAGGAGAGCACAGTGGCAAACGTACAGCTTTTCTCATATGGGGTGGGAGGTTAAACTTCACAGAGCTATGAAATAGACTCAGTTTGCTAGTGAGAAAGAGAGAGAGTTTTAGTATGTGTAGAGGCACAGTTTAAGCTGCCCCTGTAGGCTACTGCATGCCTGAGTTACACAGCTGTTCTGTTAAATGTCGCTTTGCTTTAGGCCATTTCACACTGCAGTGCTGTGAGCGCCATCTACCGGTCATGGACACTCATGTGTCAAAGCATGTAGGACCACATTTTCAAAACCCTTGGTTTGCTAGACCATTTTTTCTCTGCTCTGTGCTCTACATCATGTTTTTTTTTACTTATTTTTCAGCTCCCCAACATGTTTGGAAATGTGCGCTCAACCATCCTTTCACTCATGATTGGTTCATATGCCTCCTCTGCAGTGACCTTCCCAGGAGTGAAGGTAGGACAAACAAACAGCTAAACTAACATATAATTAAGGCTTGTGTTGATTTAGATTTTTTTTTACAAAATTATGACAGATTTGGTTTTGAAATGTCACAAATTATATATCAATCAGTCTATCGGTCAATCCATCCATTCATCTGTCTGTCCATCCGTCCGTCCATGCATCCAGCCGTCCGTCCATCTGTCTGACCGTCTGTTCATCCATCCATCCATTCATCCATTCATCCAATCTCAAACTGAATTTAACTTTCTGTAAACCTTGGTTGACCTCTGGACTTATTAACTAATAACAAAATCATACTGAGAATTTTACCAAGACAAAGAGAAAACCACTCCAAAATATCAGCAAAGGAATAATGTCAAGCTTTGAACTCCACGATTACACAAAAATGTGTGCACTTGAAGAAGTGGCCTAGCTGACCAGTAACTTAACTCTAGACTGACCCACACTGTTCATCCTGTGTTTCCCTCCTTAGCTAATCTATGATGTGGGTGTGTCCTTCCATGTAATATTTTGGGTGTGGGCAGGTTTAGCTGGCCTCGTCTTCATCAACTGCTTTGTGAATTGGCCATTGGAGCCGTTCCCTGCCCCAGAGGAGATCAACTTAAAGTAAGTGTTATATTTAACATGTCTATCTATCACTTCTCTCTTTCTCTCTGTATGTTTGTGTGTGTGTGTGTGTGTGAGAGAACACTGCTAATTCTGCAGCATCAGCTAGCAGACATTTTTTCTAGCTAGCATCACTCTGAGTAAGTGATAGTGGGAGAGGGAGGGCCATTATACCCACAGTTATGCCACCTGGGAGCATGTGGAGTTGTTCTTTAGTGTCCATCTAACAGGCATTTTTCCTGCACACTGTGCACTGATTTTAACAAGGTTATTAAACAAGCATGCATGCAGTTTCTTTTAAAGATTGTATGTTTTTTAATTTAGTGGGTAATCATTCTAAAAGAATTATCCAAAATCAAAAAAATGTACCTGTATTCTGGATATGTCCTTTTCAAAAGCTAATGTGGACTGATAGCAAATAGGACATTTCTGCACTCTAATACATATTCCCAATATTTTTTAAGCCTGTGTAAGGTCTACCATAATGATCCAAGTTGGGGACTTGCCCTTATGATCAAAAGGTCACAGGTTCAAGGCTCAGCCCAGGTACCATGGAGGTAACATGGAGGTACCCTTGGGCAAGGTACCTTCCTGCTGCACTGCTCCCTGGGTGCTGTTGATAGCTGCTTGCTGCTCTATGTGTGAATGCAGTGGCCACATTTTATTGTGGTGCACTTTGTGTGATGTTTTCCCAATGACAAACAGTCATTTTCACTTCTCTTCACTACTAAATAACCTGCTTACTCTGAACGGTCCTATTAAAAAGTGCTTCTCTCTCACTCTGTTTCTCTGACAGTAATAAAGTGAACTTGAATGGTGTAGTAATGGATCATAAAATGACAGAGGAGCCCTGCTCAAGTCATGTGACCACTAAAGCACAAGAAATGTCTAAAAAAGAGCTTTCTGATGGTCACATACACAGCAATGGAGTGGCAACACAGTGCCAGGGTGGGTAACACACACATATAGAAAAACACATACAATGAATTTCCCAAAGGAGTCTTCCCAAGGGATTAATAAAGTTTTAATCCATCTATCTATACACAAATATGCATGTGACCCATAGGAAAACCTATAGTTACTCCACAGTTTTCACAGCTTCATTTGCTATACTTGCCTATAACTTCGGCATAGTTCATTTTGTGTTAATATGTAAATTAGTGAGCGACTATCATTTTTTAACTTCTGTATGTTTGTTTAGGTTCGGTTCCTTTCCGACGCTCTGTTTGTTCACCAATCTTTTTATGGAGTCTAATCACCATGCCCATGACTCAGCTTCGCATTATCTTCTATATGGGTGCCATGAACAAGATGCTGGAGTTTATGGTGACCCACGGCAACCCAAACCGTGAGCATTTCACACACACTACTGAATCATGGGGCTGATTTACTGAAGAGATGCACAATAAGACCAGGCTCAGTTACAGAGCAGTCTCACATCTTACTCTCTGAATTCCAAGGCTAATCTGGGGTTATGGCACATACATTAAGAATGTAAAGATCAGACCTGTTGTCATTAAAGGAGAATTGTTCCACTATTCATGATATAAATAAACTGTATTTACCAATACTGACAAACAAATGTTCAAAGTTATCAGCTAGTTAACACACCCTTCCTGGCCTGAGGTGGATGTATTGGAGGGAAATGCACTAAAAATGTGTAGGGTACTCCAGAACAAGGGTCAATAATCACTGGTTTAAAGTATAGTGGACAAAACAGATGGGCTATGACATATGTGTATTTGCATACATGCTTATGAACTCTCTAATCTGCTCTGATATGTCTTCTCCAGCTACAGAAGAGTTGGTAATGGCAGCAGAAGAAAAAGGTAAGAATAATCTCAGGATATGTCACACATTAAGCTTTGATGCAGATTTTTAATATTGTACTGCTGTCCAAAAAAGTTGTAATAAAAATATTACAAATATTAGAAATCTCATTATATCAGCTTACATCAAAGTCAAAAACATTTTCAATGTTTCAAGTTTCTTAAAATGTGTAGATGCAATATGAGATTTGTTAAAGCAAAGATTATGATTTGCAAGTGTATGATGTTTTTTGTGAAGGATGACATAGCAAATTAGGATGCTGTTAGTGTTTCAGTGTTTTAGTGTCTTCCCTGCTCCCAACACACCAGATACAGCTTAACCAGGGAAACCATTAAAATGGACAGAGCCTCCAGGACCAAGGCTGAGAACCACTGCCTTAACTAAAAGTTTATGTGTGTGTGTGCATTATCTCAGTGAGCTTCTACTCGTCCATCTTCGGCACTCTGCAGCTTCTGTGTCTAGTGACCTGCCCTCTTATTGGCTACATTATGGACTGGAGGATGAAAGAGTGTGAGGAGGAGATGAGCATAGTGGATGGAGAGAAAAGGTGGCGAGAGAATATTAACGTATAGAATGAAACATTGTTCTGTTGAGTAACCATTACTAACATTCCTGACTTCATTAGGCCCCCCAAGAGAGACAGAAAGATCCAGAAACTCACCAATGCAATCAGGGCCTTTATCTTCACCAATCTGCTGCTGGTTGGATTTGGCATCATCTCTTTAGTAGACAATCTGCCTGTACAGGTGATAAACACGCATATACGCATTGGTGTTATTACTACAAGCCATTCATGTTACATATGTTTTCAAACTCCACACAAATCTGTTGCTCTCCATGTCTTAGGTGGTGTCCTTTGTTCTTCACACCATGGTAAGAGGTTTCGTTCACTCTTGCTGTGGGGGACTCTATGCTGCTGTGTGAGTATCTGCATTAGGCTGGTCTCTTTAGCCCAGACTTAGACTAAGACTTTTAATAAAACACCACTTATTAACAAGGTCAAACTGATAATCATATAATGCATATACTACCTGCCATTGTATTTCTACCCAACCATATGTCTACAATAATGTCACTTTGCACTTTACATCGGTTACACTTTGCATTGTTACCTATATGCACAATCTACAGATTTTACCTACATTTAATAATATATTTTTCTGTAATATATATTTATTCTTTTATTACTTTAGATTTAGCTTTCTTTTAGTCTTGTTAACTTGTGTTTAATTTTGCAGTCTCAGGAACAATCAGGGTACATTTTACTACATGTTGTATAACTATATATGTGACAAATATAAAATGTAAATGTGAATGTAAAAATAAAAGCAATATAAAAATCTTGAAATCTAAGACTAGGTTTACTTCATGTCCAGGAAGACAGCCCTGTAAAATCTACTGCAAATCCATATATGGAATCTGGAGTTTGTTTTGAAACAGCATTTAGATACAACATAAAGCTATATATTTTTCATGATATGGGCCCTTTAATGACTTAACCGACCTCGATCATCTCTGTATGGGCTTAATATTTGTATCAGGTATACGGGAGAAGGAAAAATGCTTCAGTGCTCTTCAGACTGAAGTCACCTTATGTTTTTATGTGTTTTTAAAGCAATATTCCAGTGTTGTTCAACCTAAGCTGTAACTGCTTTTTCAGCCTAAGCTGTAACAGCGGTAACCACTGTATTGTACTGCCAGTTAGTGAAGACATTTCTGAGGTTTCCTTGTGCGTAGAAAAGACTGAAAGAATTTGGTGACTTGACATTCACTCATAATATGTTATTTGTTAGTTGCTGAATTCCATGAATAAAGGTTTGGTTAAACTGTTCCACTCCTACGGTTCAGGGTCTTATGATGCCACGAACATGAGAATGTGTGTGAGGTGTGTAAATAATTAATGATTAAAGATTTGTGACTGAATATTCTCTTTTACGGTGGCCAGGTACCCCTCTAACCACTTTGGCACACTAACGGGCCTGCAGTCTCTAGTGAGTGCTCTGTTTGCCCTAATCCAACAACCACTCTTTGTCTGCATGTTGGGTCCACTCAAAGGAGACCCCTACTGGGTAAGATGTAAATAAATATATACATTCACATACAGTCTAATACATTTGTGGAAATTTCAATCATTATTAATTATATTATTAAATATCTCCCCCAATCAACAGATCAACTTTGGGCTGCTTCTCTTGTCATTGGTGGGTTTCTTCTTGCCTGGATACCTGTTTTACCACCGCAGACAGCTTGTTAAAGAGAAGGAGATACGGGACAAGGCAGCAATGGGAAAGCAGGCACAAGAGATGGCCACCCTCAAACCACCAGCAAACGGCTCAGCGAAGCACCTTACCCATGGGCTCGATCTAGATGAGGTTTAAAAACAGCAATAAAAAGAAAAATGTAGGCAAATTAGTGTTTCTTCTCTTAGTATAGATGGAGACCACCAGGATTGTCTCCCTAATCAAAATCTTACAACTTCATATCCAACCAACCAACCAAAATAAAAACAAAACTAAACAACAACAAAAAAATACAAATGTTCCCGGTAAACTTTTTATACTTTTCAGGACATGTGTAATCTAGCCCTTCATTGGGACTAAGTAAGGTCCAATTAACAAGAAGTCTGATTGATTCCCAATTCCAGTTTGTGAAATGAAATAGAGCAATAAAGAATATGCATGCTTTATTTAGGTCACATGACCACCCTAAGAAACGAACAGGACAGTATTTATTTCATCGCATGAATGAAGCATATAGCCTGGCTGATATTACGAGCTACCTCCTCAGGTCAACTTTCAACTCTCTACAGTAAAACCATTTTGATCAATCAGCAGTCTTTTTGCACCGAGTGTATTTGTGTATTTTATAGTGCCTTTTTATTGTGTTAACATAGATACTTCAGGTTGTACTTTTTTTTTTTTTGCTTCGGTCATTTGTGTGATATTAAGATGTGGTTTGGCTTTTTCTTTTTTGTCCACTGCTTTCCACGGCATAGTTGCATTTGGCTGTGTGGAGGCACTGTCTAGTTTGTCACTAAATCTTTAGACAAGAATTCATAAAGCATAGTGTTTAAAATTTAAGAACCACTGCTATACTAGGGTTTATAGAGCATTACTGTAAAGGCAACAGAGACGGGCACTTTTAAGCTTTTTTGGGAGGGCATTTGTTGAAAAGTGAACTTGCCATGGTTTAAATCTTGATGTCAGAAGAACTACAATAATAGACCATAAAATGTGCAATATGTTAATGGAATGTACTGTGTGCACCTAAAACATTTAAAATATTTTATAACTGTGTTTGTTATATTTCTAAAATATCTGTTCTTTTTGACTCCGACAGCTCCCTGAACCAAGGCTGCGAATGTTTTGACTTTTGCATACTCTTTTTTTGTTGATAAAAGCAATTGTTAATTGCACTTTGAAATTGCTAATGCGTTGTTAATTTACAGTTACTGCGGAGTAACTGCATTTTCATGTTAGAACTCTAAAAACCAAAGACGTATTGGTGTAGCACCACTTTGGTGCTGTGGAAATTATTCTGTGACATACAGAGAATAATTCACTTCTATTTATTAGCCTAAATGTGTATAATGCCATTATAAGTATGATAGGGAATTGCACTTCTGCTATCAGGGGTTTATTTTTCTTTGGGGCATCACATGCAAAGTTCCAGCTTGACAATTTAGCTGAGATGCTAACTTTAGCTATATTAGCATGATTTCTGAGTTGCCCCCATGCATTCATTTCTATGATGATGTTTTTGGCATGTAACATTGCCTGGACCTTGACAAACAAAGTTACATGAAAGATATAAGTAAGAATATCTAGATGAAAACAAATAGTTTAGTTTCATCGCTGTATTAAATCTTTTGTTAATGCTGGTTATCTGTCAGGTTTGCTATTTTCCTTAATCAAAGGTGCCTTAAACCTAGACAGACAACATCACAGATAATCAAATGCAGTGTTAAAATGATTTTCTGTGATTTTTTGTAAGCTGATTTATAAATGTTTGGGTGATCTTTTGCCCAGCTGTGTGCTTATCTTCATTAATACTGTCTTAATGGTTTAAGTTGTGAACAAATAAAATGAAAATATGAGTCACACGCCAAAACTTTTATCAAGTTTTTTTTTAACTTGCAAAAGATATCAAAGTGAACTTGACTGATTTATCATATGATAAATAAACACAGGCACTTGAATGATTATGAACAGATGTAACAGATGTGGTTTGCTGCCAATTCTCTTTCAGGGGTTTCATACTGATGCATATAATACACACACGCTCTCTCACTCACTCACTCACACACACACTCAGTCACACACTGATAAAACAACAACTTTCTTCCAATGCTATATACAATGAGTTCTCCCTCTGGTCTGTCTGCTCCTATCTCAAGCTGCTGCCACTGGGCTGAGAGCCGGTCATGCCCGGGTGGTCAGGGCTATGGCGGTTCTGAGTACAAAGAGAAAAGAGCAAAACATCATTATATGCACTGGATATAAAATCATAAAATGTAATTAATTTACACTCAGTTCCTGTATTATGAGTTTACACAAATATAATAAATGGTATTTTATGTTCAGTATTCATTAAAGATCCAAACATATTTTTCTCTGAAGTCCACTTATAATGTTTGTGCGGTCATAATTCATTTTCCAGCCTGTCTTTATTCTTTAGAATCAAACAGGTTATTTTTGTTTCTGTGACAGATGCATATACATCACCTCTCTTCTTGTACCTTAAATCAAGTTACAGGATGATTTGTACCTGATGACAAAAATGTCTCACAAACCTTCTTCTTTTTCTTATCCTTCTTCTTTTTCTTTCTATCAGGATCATCATCCTTCTTCTTCTTCTTTTTCTTGTGGTCTGAGTCTGAAGGTGTTTCTGTTAGAGCAATGTAAAAAAAGAGCTGAGAGATTTTGCATTTGTGCTGCCTTTCAGCAGTAAGTGTGTCATACTGAGATGCTTTGAAGAGAACAAAACAGAAAGATTGTGTTCGAGAAGACTTTACCTGGTGGTAAAGGATCCTGAGGCCGATGGTGTCTGTGCTTGTGTTTGCTCTTCTTCTTTGGAGGTTGAATGTGCATCAGTCTGTACTGTTCTGGAAGCTTGAGGTGTTGGGAGCATTGAGATTTTTAAAAAGTCAACAACAAAAAAATGTAGTGAAAGTCTGGACAGATGTTTTTCTGCCTCTGAGACCTGCTAACTGACAGTGAAATGCTAAATACAGCATATTACCATATACACTAACCAGAATGAGCCAAACTCAAAACCTCATCCTTAGTCTGAATCTTATGACGCTTTACATACAGTTGTTTTTTTGTTTTTTTAAATGGGGGGGGGGGGTGTCCCTGGACAAATGACAAGTTTTACTGATTTTTTATGTGTAAATATTTACATGTCCACTACAGAGATATTTCTGTATATCTTAATGCACAGTTGGTCTTTATTTGCTGAATTTAACATTCTGAGGAAAAATTATTAAACTTCAGGCTTGTGTAATAGTTATGGTACATTTTGCATTTTTCCAAAAGTTAAACTTAGCAAATAAATATAAACTATGTGCTAGAATTTCAGAAAATGGCTGGTTCATAGAAAACGTAATTTGACTAAATTGTTTTCTTTTGCACACAAAGCAATTGATAATATATGATTTATAACTCATAATAAATAGGACATTATCTTAATAATCAGAAAATCAAAATCCTTTAAAAAATACTTGTTGGCTAATCTAATGCATCACTAACCTGAACAAACAATGTGGCTTTTATGTCATTTCGATCAATGAAAAACTTGATCTGCCAAAATTATATTTTTCCATATTTTATCATTTCATATTTTATAACTCTGCTCTATGATTATAATTAAGGGTGGTGGTGGTGGGGGGTGTTTTGAAATATCTTATATAAGTTTGCAAACAAGTTAGAATGTTCAGAATGCAACAGCAAAACAAAACTAACATTATTTACCATTACATTATTACCATAATCACCATAATTACAGAAATGGGCAGAGAACTCTTACAGGGCCTGTGTGCAGTCTGAAGCCTGTTAGCATGACACCAGTCAGAGGGCTGAAGGAGTTGTTGCACACTGGTTGTTTCTCAATGAGAGAGCGTAAAGAACTTCCATCCTGAAGGCCTGGATTGTCTATCATACCTACAAGAGACAGACAGAATACTCTTTTGACTTCAAACCTAGAAGCAACCCGTGTCATAGTTCATTCCCAGCATTTCCCATCCTTGAAAAAACATGCCTATAATAATTCAGTTCAACAGTGAATAGAGTATGAAGATCACCAAATGATTATGAAAACACTCATCACCAAAATGCTGTAAGATGCTGGAGCATTGTATGTCAAATTAATCTTTACCCATTCATGTTCCATAAATCATAAATCAATGTGGGGCAGTGGTGGTGTAATGGTTAAAGAGTTGCCCCTGGGACCTGAAGGTCCCCTGTTCAAATCCCAGACTCGCACAAATACCACTGAGGTACCCATGAGGAAGGTACCTTACCCAAGCACTGCTCCCCAGGCATTGCCCATGTCAGCTGCCCACTGCTCCTACACTGATGGGTTAAATGCAAAGGTCACATTTCATTATGCTGCACTGTGTGCTGGGCTGTGGTGTGTTCACAATGATGAGTAATCACTCACTCACAATTTTACTTTGGATGAACAAACATCTAACAGCTAAGTTTTTCTTCCTTGTTACATTTGGTAGCATATTATTGGTCCCATGTGACCAAGAAACCAACTTCAATGTGATAAATAAAACCCAATTTTGTACCCAAATGGTTTAATCTGTTTGACAGATTTCCACACATCTGTGCTCAGGCAAAGCTCAGAGAACACAAAAGGCAATAAAACGGGTTAAATGTACTTACAGTACACAGCACTTACCAGGAAGCTCAGAGAGAAAGTTGCTCAGCTTCTCCTTCACTTTCTTGCCACAGAACTTGTTGTACGCGTGTTCAAGGTTGTAGTGTGTGATGAGGTTGGTGTTTCCAGTCAGCTCGTTCTCCACTGAAGAAGAGACAACATGGAAGGGGTGGTGGGCTTAACAATGGTCTAGGTCAGTGGTTCCCAAACCCAGTCCTGGGGACTTGGGCTTAATGATTCATCATTTTCATATCAAATTCACAATATGAAAAAGTGCAAATTTTAAACTGCAGGGGCTACAATGTAATAATCCTGTTATGCAATACTGCCAAGTTTAATTTGGAGCAGTTAAATAATAAAGAAATAACAACGAGAACAACAACACAGAAATCTAGTTTCTAAATACTTTTTTGGCGAAATGGGTCTGGGAGTGAAAAGAAACAGAACCTTTAATAAAAATGTTTTACAGAAAATAATTACTTATAAATTGCAAAATGCACTCAAATCCTGTGCAACTGACAACTGGTAAGTTGTGTGACTATTATGCTTAACAGCATACATTATAAACTAAAAACTAATTTTTACTAATTACAGCTCAGGGAAGAAGCAGTAAGAAGTGGTAACAGATGGACAGAAGCAGTTAGTGGGGTTAGAAGCAGAAAGAGGCAGTAAGGGGGGAAGAAACAGTAAAGGGGAGAAGATGTAAGGAGGGGGAAGAAGAAGTAAAGAGGGCAAAGGCAGTAAGGGGGAGCAGTAAGGAGGAGGAAAAAACAGTAAGGGGGAGTCATAAGGTGAGTCTGAAGCAGTGGGGAGAAGAAGTAAAGAGGTGGAAGAAGCAGTAAGGGCATAAGAAGCAGTAAAGGGGAGAAGAAGTAAGGAGGGGGAAGAAGCAGTAAGGAGGGGAAAGAAACACTGAGGAGGTGGAAGAAGCAGTAAGGAGAGGGAAGAAGCAGTAAGGAGGGGAAAGAAACACTGAGGAGGTGGAAGAAGCAGTAAGGAGAGGGAAGAAGCAGTAAGG
>JBBPDA010000145.1:4436164-4465309 GCA_037974385.1 Arnoldichthys spilopterus
AAAAAAAAAAAGAGAGAGAGAGAGAGAGAGAGAGAGAGAGAGAGAGAGAGAGAGAGAGAGAGAGAGAGAGAGAGAGACATTGACAGAGAAAGAGAGAGCATGGGAGAAAAGCAGAGAAGTAAAATATTTTTAAAAAAGAGAACTAAAACTCATATGTGAGGACAAAGATGAGGAGGGGAAGAGAGAAGTAGATGCAGAAATGCTGGAAAAGTAGTTAAGGGCGTACGAAACAGTGGGTGAATAGGACATCAATCTCTTTAAGAGCTTCTAATGAAGTCAGTCCTGCTCACTATCACCATATCCATTGTGACATGGGCAGAATTTGTCCTTCTTCCCTGTAAGATGTTGCAATTGTACACACATTCACACACCATGATAGAAATATAAGCAGGTGCTATCTGTCTTTTGTTTCTCCCCCAGTTTCTTTTCCCACACGTGCATTTAAACAACCTGTTTGTCAAGAAAAGAAAAAAAGGAACAAAAAGGATGCTGCTGTAAAATGTAGTACGGTCGTTCTGTTAGTTTGTTGTCTAGATGGTGTTGACAGCCATGCTAGTGGTAAAAAGTGATAGCAAAAAATGAAGTTTACTGACCAAAAGCATCCTGAAACACTTTACTAAGATAATGTTCGGAAGAATCATTTCACCGCTGCTTGTGAGGTGTAGTGCTGTTTTCTTCCGATTGCTTTCAAGACGTTTTACGGCAGTAATCCATTCATGTTGTCTTTTAGGATCTTTAGGAATCGGATAACATGCTCTCCCTGTTGCTTTTCCAATTTGTTTTGGCATCCCAGCGTAGAACAGCTATCCACTGTGTTTTACCATATAAAATTACACCCAGATTACCCAGCAATACTCCCACTATCCTACAAATGTGATTAAAGAAACTAATTTGATTTGGCCTGCAGTGCAAAGAAATCCCTAATCTGAGGGAGGATTCCCAAGATCCACGCTTATAAATGCAACTGGTTTACTACTTTTTACCTGTCCCGCCCTAGAACAGAAATGGGATATATTCGTTTGAAATTAAGTCTATAAAACAGATTTTAGAATCCGATTTGTCCTGCAGTGTAAACAAAGTCTAGGTACAGATGAGATCAAAATAATGTGTCTTAGAGTCGCACCTTCAGAGGTGATCAGGGTCCACATCACCACATAACTGTAGTGTGACTGCTAAAGAGTCTCAGTGCATTGTTGGCAGAGACAAAAGCATCTGTACACCTGTTTTGGTTCATCTCCCATTTGTTAAGTTAGTCCATACTATCTAAACAACCCAAGGATGCAGCAACAAGAGGAAGACATTGGAAATGGATTAAACCACTGAGATTAGATCACTCAGGATGGATGTTAATTAAAAAGTACAGGTCTGCTCTATAGAGGACACTCTGCCCTAATTTGTGGCTCAATTTCTGCCCATGTCTCACTGGAGTATTAGTACAGGAAAATTGAAGAGGGCAATAGCAAGTTGTTCTACAGCTACAAGGACTCTATAAACCAAGAAAAAATATGCATGAATGCTGCAAGTGGTCGGAATTAACAGCCTCCATTTTTTCCTTGCAAAGATGGACAAATCACAGTCCACATTAATACTTTTTGAGGGAAGAGCTTAACGTGACACAATCATATAACTGGTAGCCTCCTGGTAGCAAATAAGTTTAAATGTACAACACTAAAAACGTGAGATAAATAGAGACAGGTATGTGGCAGAAGCTTGATTCAACATTTCCCTTTGCATAATAAATAATCATTGCCACCACCAGTGATTCTTCCACCATCACCAGAACAAACATTTCCCCCTTTGTCATTCTCAATCAATCCCTCCAAAAAGCTTAAGAGTCCATATGCTAGGAATGATGTCACTGAAAGAAAAAAACATTTATTTCATTTAGTGACATCAATTTTGCTGGCACAGGAATGTAGATTCACTCTTTGAGGTAACACAAAGGCGAAGCATTATTTAGTGCTGCTTTTCCAATTTGATTTATCATAATCCAGTGCTGCACAGCCAAAACTCAAAAGAACACCCACTAGCTCAGTGCATGGTGCTGCTAATACTAAATCTGCCTTTCTCTCATGGCTACGTTAACAAAACAGATGGTGAGTTCGTGTGTGATGAAGATTGTGCTGCTGAGAATGAGGGATCATTAATTCAACGGATTCAACTCCATTTCAAAAGTTAATAAAGCGAATAGTCTAGTCCAGTGTTTCCCAAAGCTGAACCTAAAACCCACCGCCCTGTACATTTCAGTGTTTCCCATGCTTTAACACACCAGCTTCAGCTCAGTGAGGGTTCGTCAATGAGCTGATTATTTAGATCATGTGTGTTGGGAGCAGGAAAAACCCTAAAAGGTGCAGGGCAGTGGGCTTTCTGGATCAGGATTAGGAAACAAGCCATAATTGCGGATTTCTAGTCCTACTCTTCTACTCAATTTCCCAACATATGTTAACAGCTAAAAATAGCTAATATTCAGAAGAAAAATTGTTGATATGTAAATGACCCCATTCAGATTGGTTGAATTGGCTAAAACACTCCTCATAGCGTCATCATTAATGGGTGGGGCTAAACTGCTGTAGGTAGAGTAGAAGGGCAAAATGTATTTTTTTTATATGGGTCCTTTAAAATGTTTGGGAAACCAGATGTGGCACATAGCAGAACAGCACAAACATGTTTTCTATAGCCTGAAGCTGGGTTTAACTGTTAGCAAGCCTAATCTTAAATGCAACACTGGGCCAATGATGAATAGAATACTGAGACCATGAGGCAAATAGTGTTAAAGTAGGAGAAAGGCTTAGAAACACATACAAACAAAAATAAACACAAACACACATTTGTATGAACAAAAGGAACGAGTACATTGTCAACTTACTGATACTGTTCAACTGAAAGCCACTGGGTCAACCAAATCAAAAGAAAGAAAACAAATTAATGCAAAAGAATGGATTAAAAATAGGGGGGAAAAGACAAAGGATTAAAAATATGAAGCATAAAGGAAATCATAATTAGATGCATGCAGTGAGGGATGAATGATGGCACATCTACATAATCATTGCTTGTACATGACATACAGCTTGACTGATTCACACATTCACACATTTACGCAAACGCACACCCTTGTGAGGTGTACAATGATACCTATACTTAAACTGACATGCAACACACACCAAGGTTACCTGGTTGGCATAGGCGTGTGTAAGCGCTGTGTGATTCTTCCCTGGGCTGCTGTAAGTAGGTCTGTATTTGTACATTGTGGGAGTTGGTGGTGCTTTATTTAACAGGCTGCTCTCTGGAAAACAGCAATGATGTATTAGCAACAAGTACAAATAACACTAACAAGCAGTAAACATGGTTCAGCCTCTTTTGCAAAAAAGTCACAGCAATCTACATCATCAACTACAACATCAATTAAACTTAGTCTAATACCACATGTTCACTTGCAGAAATCACAGCTTTGGTTATCTGACAATATTGATATTTATGCAATACTTTGTATTCTAAGAAAAAAAGAAATTTTGTATTATTATAATATGGAAGCACTTTGCTCATGATGGCCAATTAGCCACCAATTAGTCAATTAGCCACATCACTCAAATGGAGAACAACATCCCCAGTATTCAGTCTAAAACAGCAGTTGGTTATAAAACATTGACACTCTTTATTCATGCAAAACACAAAAAAACAGGCACTGCAGAACATGAAGTAACCTACACTTAAACAACAGGATTCACCACTGAGCAAAAACAAACAAGACAATCCCCTACAGTGAAGCAGTGTGTAGCACACGTTGCGTATTAGCGAATATCTCAGTTGATAGAAGGGAATCAGAATATGTTTACAGAAGGCTTAGAAAAGTGGTCTTCAGGAACAACGGTGTTGTGTGTGTGTGCTTCGGAGTTGACCTTGCCAAACAAAACTGACCCCTTCAGACAACTCAGTTAAACAACAAATATCTTGAGCCTGATCCAGAGTAATGACAAAAATTATAGATGATTTGATTTATTTGCACTTAAAGTATTTCTTAAGACATCTTTTTAATCTGAGGACTTTCTGCAGGGCATACATCTACAATGCTGAAGCAGACATTACAGAGATAATAATTACAATAGAGATTGTAATAATTAATAAGGTTCATCTAATTGTTTGTGTGTGTGTGAGGAATTGGCATTCTGAATAATTTTGCAGTTAAGGACATGAATCAATTACACGGAGACTGAACAGTTTGACCGTTCCTTTCAAAAGAAGGCAGTTCTTGGATTTTTCTTTCTTGTCTCAGTTAACATAAGTATTAATCCTCAGCCAGTCAGTTACTCCTGCCCGCCCTATAGTGTGTGTATGTCTGTGTGTATGTTTACCTTCAGAGTGTCCAGAGGGCGCTCTAGACAGGCCAGGGTATCTGAGCTCCGGTTTAGGTGGAGGAGGTGGTTCAGCATCGGCAGACTGACTCTCCATCATCTCTAAACTACTTTTAGACTGAGAGAGAAGAGAGTGTCATTAATCAGCACAGACAACCATAGAGTAAACACAAATCCAGACTGGCAGTAGAGAGAGAGAGAGCAGCACTTTCACAGAGCACAGAGGGGCTGGATTACCTCTCAGTTTAGTTTTGGGCTTTTACGGCTGCATTAAAGGCATTAAAATAAAATTTACTGTTTAGTGTTGATCGCTTTATAGACAACGAGCCCCTTTTCTACATCACTAATTATTCGATACAATACCATGTGTTTTTCTGATGATGCCTAATAAAATCTCTCTGCTTCCATAAATCTTCTATAATAAAAACCCCATAATGTTTTCACTTGTGTGATCACAAAACCTAAATAAAAATGTCACTGCTCACAGGCAAAAACAGGGAAAAGAATCAAATGTTCCAGGTCACAATAAGCCCAAACTTAACCTCTTGGCATCTTCACAGCTGTATGAGCTAATGATTAATGCCAATATGTACTTACAGATGTAATATTTGTTTATGCATGTACTGCTAACCTAAATCACTAAAAAACTGAATTATTAAGCTGTTTCATGTCAGTGTTTTAAGCATTAAAAAGTGTCTTCGTAACAAGCTGCAACAGAACACAGTTCTGAGGATCAGTTTCCATTCTCTGTTCACAGGATTAAAGTGCAGATTTTAATATCAAGAAATTATCAATTTTTTTCAATACATACATACAGATCGAACTTAAAAATCATATTTAATTAATGATTTGTTTATGTTAACATATTAATGTAGAAATGAACTATTTTTCCACATTTAATGGAGAAAAATTTGTTAAAGAAAAGAAAGTGGGATAATCGTGAATGCAGCTGAAACCCAAAGAATGAAAAAGCACTGCATGAACACAGCAGATGACCTACCCGGTGTAGATCTCCCTGGATACCATTGTCAAGCACTTTGGCGGCCAGCTGTGCCTCAGTGAGCTGCGGCCGGAGGAAGGGGGGCTGCACGGACACTGTCTGAGCCCTTCTCTTCCTGCCCAGGTACCTGACAAAGAGGAAGAGAAGTAGGAGAAAAAAGCATTTTTTAACCTCAGCAAATTAACCTGACAAACGAAAAATCTAGCAATGTACAAGTTGTCGTGCCTGGCAAAAATACAGGAACCTTTAGTAAGCAAACACCTTAAATTCTTTCTTCGAGTAAATTCTGTTCTAAACACCCAGCAACTGGCTTCAGGGAAAAACACAGCTCTAATACAGCTACTACCCTGATAAGTAGATGCAATGTGCTGTACTTTTCACTGACGTGTCAAAAATCTCTGAAAAAACTGACCACCCCTTGCTACTGAAAAAAGTTCAATTTCAATTCAGAGGAAATAAATATAAATTTATGCTGTTTTTAAAAGTTGCTTGCATTAATTTTTAGAGTGTTTAATGTTTGACCATAGGGCAATCAGCCATGTCACCATATATCACTTCCATGCTCACTGCTAATAATGGAGTACACCAAACTGGCTCAGGCAATATTATATACTCTCCAGAGCATGATACACTCAAGCTCGACATACTCGATCCTCTTTTATACTATTTGTAAATGTTTTAGTTGATTTTTATATAATGTTTGTGTATAAGTGTGTTACCCTTTTTTTGTGTTATTTATTACTTTAATCTGGGTGTATTTTGTATAGGCCCGATACATTATTAGCTTACTAGTTTACAGTGGTGGTTAAAGTTTTATGAACTTCTCCGAATTTTCTATATTTTTGCCCAATATTTATATTAAACTTGATAATTTATTTATTAAGGACAACAACCCAGTCTTACATATCTCTGAGTGGCAAAAGTATGTGAATCTCTAGGATTCAGAGTTAATTTGAGGGTAAAAAAAAAAAAAAGAAAAGTTACAAAAACATCTATAAAAAAAGTCTAATTCACACCCAGACAAACTGTACAAATGGAGGGAATACGAGAACAGGAGTTCTCTCCAGGAGTGCTTGACCAATAAGGATTACTCCAAGAGCAAGGCATGTAATAGTTCATGAGGTCACAATGAAACCCAGGATAATCTCTAAACAACTGAAGGACCATCACATTCCCCAATGTGTAGGTCATGCTGATTTGTTTTACTAATACAAGATCCAGAAAACTGTCTATCAAACCATAAACTATAAATATTCAAAGAAATACAAAACCACTCAAAAAACAGATGAGCAATTAAAAGCTAGAAATACCCTTAATTAAGGTTTAACATTAATAAAAGAAAAAATTATTTAATTATATATTATATTGTGGACGCTAGGAAGAAAAACTGTAAAAATAATTTAACATATAGAAAGAAAAAAAAACATTAGGCTGTTTTTTTTTATTTGAAAACAAAAAGTGCTTGGGGTTAATCTTTAGCTCATACAGCTGTAAAGATGCCAAAAGGGCTTCACGGTTAAGTCCAGGCTTAGGGAATTTGGGTTAATATTCTGAAATTCAGCACAAATGGCCAACAACAACATGCTATATTCAGGTTATGCTGCAATACTTCAGTTACAGTGAGAAAAATCAGGTGAATTAAAAAATAGTGTCGACAGCAAAGTGTAAAGTGTGGAGGACATACCTGGGTGCTTGTGAGCTGCAGAGAACACGTGACACGTTTCTCCAGCACCCATTAGTGAAAGGGTTCACTCCTCCTCTGAACTTTCCAGTAACCTACAAAGAAAAACAGGTTGAAAAGAAGTACTATGCACTTGGACTGGGAAAAAACCTAGAGTCAGAAAGGGCATTTTAAAAGACAAAAACAAAAAGATGTGGACAAATGGGAGAGTGCGAGAGAGTGAGCGAAAGAGAGAGTCATATTTGCAAAGGTTATAAAAGTGCTTTACAAGGATTACAATTATACCAACTTGACTACTGCATACACACACCTGCTCATTAGTTGTTCTTCCTCTTGCCACCAGTACGATGTGAAAACCAGTAAGGCCAGCTACAGGAATGAAGAAAAGTCCAGCAACACACATAACAGCCATACTGGGAGGAGGAAAATCAAGGAACAACTGGAGAATCACACTAAAGTATATATATACAGACACACACATCAAAGTATACATTTTATATAGACTAAAGTATACATGAAAGCAAAAATAAGTTAGTGCTAGTATCCACAAGTTAGTGGGAGCTGCTATTATGCCACAAAAGCCCACTAATTTCTTCCCCAGTTTCCAGTTCAATTTCATTTTCTCTTTAAGTTCAACTAAAGTAACACAAATAGAAAATGAAGAGAAACAGACGTCACTTTATTAGCCCACAATTCAAACATGAGCTCAGATTTGACCTGTTTCTTGATATTGCTGTTACTGAAAAAAACCAATAACTTCTTTATTTTAAAACAGCGTGTTTCCAGTTAGATTTTCCATTTCATTCTAACGCTAAGGTCGGAGAACTTTCACTTTTTCTACAGTTAGTCTTATACTACTTAAAGCCTAAACAATGACATTTGAAATCCCTAAACCATGCAACATTCTTTATTTTGTATAATACAATTTTTAGCACATTCCACTAAAGAAAGGCCTAATAACACCAGAGAAGTGTACTCATCAGCTGCATCTTGAGCAGGCTGTTAAAACAAAACCTTATTTTGCATGATGTGCCTACAGCAAACTGTATATGTGAATTGTACACTTTGGTCACTTGTTGGTTTAAGCTTAGGAAAAATACCAAAATACCATCCACTTTATTAGACACATCTGCCCTCCCTTGCTGACTGAAGCGTATCTGTCAACACAAGATGTTAGTCATCCTCTAGCTCTTCATCAGTGGTCAGAGGTCAAAGAGTAGAACCAGATATGACATTTTTGACCATCCCCACCAACAAACATGCCACTATCATGCTGGTGTCACAGCTGTGCTGAGAATGGACTACCACTGTGGTAAGTTGCGGTCCAACTGTGGTCCCTTTCGAGTACAGAGCGGCTAATAAATTGAGCATCATCAAATGGGCCTCAGTTAGTAACCGAACCAATGGAATATGTAGCCAATAAACCGGTAACTTGGTATATCAATATAAAGTATTAGCGATTGCACACAGTGTAGGAGGATACGTGACTGCAGAGTGTACTCTGTCGAGCTGCTGTGTGTGGTAGAGGATGAAGAGCAGGCCAAACCCAAAAACGCCCATAATGTGAGCAGTCAGAGAGAGCAGAAACAGGAAGAAGTAGCGGTAGTTCCTCCTGCCTATACAGTTATTCACCCACGGACAGTGGTGATCAAAATCCTACACACACACACAGAGAGAAACAGAGAAATAAACTTTTAAGGGTTTGCACTGTAAGCACATCTAGTCATGAAGAGTGACTGATTAGGACAATACTTGTCAACATCAGGCACATTTATTTAATTTACTATATGAAATTGATATTTTGAATATGAGAGAGAGAGAGAGAGCGCGAGAGAGAGCGAGAGAGCGCAAGAGAGCAAGAGAGCGAGAGAGAGCAAGAGAGCGAGAGAGAGCAAGAGAGCAAGAGAGAGCAAGAGAGCGAGAGAGAGCAAGAGAGCGAGAGAGAGCAAGAGAGCGAGAGAGACATACACCATGGGCTGTAAGACTTGAATGTGTGTATGTCATACCTCCACACAGTTGTCACACACAGAACAGTGTGAGCAGCGAGGTGGTCGGTAGAACCTACAGGTAGAGCACCACTTCATGCGCACTTGAATACCCCTAATCTCCACCGTCTTATAGAGCGGAGCACGGAAATCATCCTCCTTATCCTCATCTTCCTCAGCTGAAACACAAACTGATATTAAACTTTTTTTTTGGCCTGGTACTGTATTATGAAATATGACATAATTCAAACAGTACACTCAGGGACAGTTATAACACATCCCTTAGGTATGTGTTCTTTTCCCGCTAGCGCATACCAACAATGTAGCTTCATCCTTAAATAAATCCTGAGTATGAACACTTCAAATGGCAGCACAGTAGTGACAACACTTTGGACATGGGCATCACCATGGTCCTCCAGGCTCCCCAGACAGTCCACTATTTTGTGCCATTACAGTTTCCAACACATGGGGACAGAGCAAAAATTAGGTAGTCGAGGGGGGCCCTCAGAACTGGCCTCACAGCCACCAAATTACATGGCTGTGTGCAGTCACTGGTCATGTATTGTCACAGTTTACATCTACTCTCCTCACAGAAGTTGGAAAACAACATAGAAACAGCATGAAGACTGATAAAGATCAGTCAGTACTGTTCAACCACTGCGCACACTAGATGACCGTACACATGTGTAAGCAATTTTATTATAGGGGAGGCGTAGCCTACCTCTAGGGAAGATGCCGGGATCCATGAAAGTGGCCATGCAAAAGTTGGCCAACACAAAAAGGAACATGATGCCATTATATATTGGCACAGCAACTGAAAACTGCTCTGAAAGCCAAGGACACCTGTAAGAGGACAAAAAACAAAAGTAATCAGTCAAAAAATATACTCATTGCCTTCCTGACCAAAAAGCATTAACAGTGTCTAGGTGTGTGTGCATCAATAACATGACTTGTAGAGGTTCTAGCAAAGCTGAAGCTCAAGAATTTGATTTAGGTAAAGGGGGTTGGTTGTCATGGGAACACTGACCCATATTTTGGACTTTATGTCAGCTACTCCATCTCACGCGCGCGTGCGCACATACACACACACACGCACGCACATGAACAAACACAGTAAAAACAAACAGAAGCTTATCCACAAGGGACAAAAATAAAGACCAAGACAGCCGTAAAGCAGAAATAGAAAGAGCAAAAATACACGTCTGGAACTTTAATGAAACCTTCAGCTTCCTGGTACAGACTGATCGGAGGGAAAAAAAAAAAGAGTTAAAAGAGGGAATAATGCATATAAACACAAAAATGTTTGTGGAAGTGATGCAAAAGATGAATGAAAAAAGAGAGAAGCTGAAAAAAACACTTTTATTCAAAAGTAATAAAAAAAAAATAAAAAATGTGGAAAAAGGGGGGGGCTGTAGGATGACGATGTTTTTCGGGTACAGAGAAGCAGATGTTGGCCTATTTAATTTGGTTAATCTGAGTTTGGTCAGAAGAGGGGGATCAGGGCAAACGAATGACTGAAGCAGAGAAGTGCCTGTGAGACTACCTGCCAAACATACCCGCAGCTAAAGTGCACACTGTATTCACAAATTCTGACCATGACTTTAAGAACTCATGAAGATTACGGAGATATACATTTGCAATGGCTGGTGCTACAGAGCATTCTGAAAGTAACGAGGAATCAAATTCTTGACAATATTAACAATAAAAAAACTCCAAAAAGAAGATAAAGAATACAAATCAATAAGGCCTCTATTTCAAATCTCTGCTCAGTGTACGGCGAGCTGCCATCTCAACTGAGAGGTCATTTCAAGGCTAAATGTTCCCAGTTCAAGTGCTGTCCTCTTATAGGTTGAACTGACAGGCCAATAGAGTAAGGAGATTTTTCTACTGGGAAGCAGATCTAAAAAAAAAAAAATTAATGGAATGATGAGGGATAATGGATTTAACCAACAGAGCACCTTCTTTAAGCCAGTATCCAAACCCTTGTCCACATTTTCCCCATTTTAACATACTTCGGTTAACAAACAAATTCGGTCAGAATGGTTTAATTAGGGGTGTAAATCATGAGTTTCATCACAATTTGACCCGATTATTTTAGCCAATGATCTGATATGTTTTCGATATCTCAAAATGTAAATTTGTTTGATGCGATGCAGTTGACTCAACTTGACACTGGGGTCTGCAGTCAGTGTGAAAAATAATGAAAGTCTGCTACATTTTCATAAAATCACACATGCAAACAAATTATTAATGTGACCATTTTATTATTAAAGGCCAGAAACAGCAGTGTAGTCATAACCAAAAGCAGATTCTCAGTACAAAAAACTGCTCACAGTAAAATTTTTTCATTGTGCCATTTTGGTCGATGCATAAATACAGATGAGTCCATTTTTTTACACCCCTAGTTTTAATGGACAATGAGCGGTCTTACCCCTTTTTATCTTGGTAATTGCTCAGAGGCATTAAGATATAAAACATGGGAAAGACGTGATGTGTGTGTGTGTGTGTGTGTATATACTCACGTAAAGCAGAAGAAGAGTGTGGTTGCGCCCACCAGGAAGGCTGTTGCTGCAGATACTGGGACATAGCGGCTAGGCCGGAGGGGGCGAGATGGAACAGTGGGGTGGGGTGGGGAGGCGGGGCCAGACACACCCCCACTCTTACTGCTGCTTGGCATCACCCAGGGAACACCAGGAGCATCCGCCACAGGAAAAACTGCCCTTGTAAGTGAGCGAGGGTGTGAATGTGTGAAAGATGGAGGTGCAGACTAAGGAAAGCGAGGCTGTTCTTTACTCCCTCGCTTCAACGTGAAAAAATGCCACAGCTTCTGCATAGCTTCAGCAGAAAAGTTACATTTGGCACTGTTCGAGGGGGGAAAAAAAACATGGGGGGAAAAATTCCACGGATGTAATAAGATTGTCAGCCTAAACCGGGCCACACGGCACAGGCCTGAATACTGAAGTTCATTTATTGTCTCCGCTTTGAAAACAAGAGCTGTCTAAGTGAATGGCTTATGCAAGATTATGAAAGGATAGAAATCTTGAAAGCAGGTTCTCTGTGATTTTCTTGGCTTCTTTGCTAATTATTTAAAGATTAAAGAAGCTCTCACTTAAGCCACAAAGGCAACAGTTATTCAAAAAGAAAAGAAAAACAATGTCATTTTTTTAAAACCACAGTAACAAAAACCGTTTCAAACAAAAAGTACAACAAACAATATGTTTGGCTCAAATATTTTTGGTGAACATAATTTAACAATAGTGTTAAGCTCAATAAAGTGTTTTTCACAAGTGATCCAAAGAGTGAACCACTGTATTTGAATTTTAATGACCACAAATTAATGGAAAAAAAATCAGTTTTGCAAGTAAAAAAATGGTTTGACAGTATAACTTAAGAGGTAGAAGAGAAAATATGAATGCCTTGGTTTAGTCAGTTTTCTTTGTGTCTTTAGCAAACATTGGCTTACCAGGGGAAAAAAAGAAACTGCAAGCTTGGCCTTTCTAGCAGACACATGGCCTCTGAGATTTATTTAAAGCTTTTAAAATCTACCCAGAGGGTCTGACGTTTGGTTAGAAAAAATGCTTAAAGCAAAAAATGACATTAAAACAGAAAAAGGCAGCAAATCTGAGCAAAAAATGAATGCAGCAGGTTTTAGTGTGTCCTATGAGGAGCTGAGGTTGGCACACAAACGGCCACCAAATGAAGTTGCTGATCTTTCTACCCACTTCAAAAATGTAAAAATGTCCTTTGTCATTTCATTCAACATCTGTGACACTACACTTCACTACACACTTAAGTCTCTCTTTCCCAACTCGAAGCATTCTTGGTTCAGGCCAAAAGCCCAATGACAGCGAAGGATCAGCCTAGAGGCAGTCCTCACACCAAAACAGCAAAATATGGGGCAAAAACAACACCTACATGATGCTCCAAGTTTCTGCCTAATAGAATGTGCACCAAGAAAACCATTGACAAAAACAGTAAGAGAAGCTAAAAAAAGAAAACTACAATAATCCTCTGGAGCACAAAGATGGTGAGCTCCTAAAATAGAGAAATTTTACTCCAGAGTGGTGATTCAGGTCAGTGGAGCAACTCTACAATGAGTTACAGAGAATTCAAAAATGGTCAGGTGAGTGTCAGGAGAACAAAAAAAGAGAAGTGCAATGGAAAAAACAGTTCAGCTTTCCCCAGGGAGATGTTGGGGACTTCCTAGTGTGCTTGTGTGTCGTGGCCAGCTGTCGTTCCTTGGAGGATAATAGAGAATTACATAAGCACCTCAGAGGGATGCAGCCTAAGGACAGGAACTTGGGCCATGCCTACGGTTACATTAGAAGGTGTGTGTGTGTGTGTGTGTGTGTGTGTGTGTGTGTGTGTGTGTTTGTGAGCAAGAGAGTATGAATAATCCACTGGAAGAAGAAAACAGCCCAACAGGTGAACGCATCAGCTGCAGCAATGCTCCTTTCAGCAGGGTGTGGCAGGGTGCAAAGTCATCCACAAACAGCTGTATCTGAAAGAAGACACAAAACAGAGAGACTAATGAATTATTTAAGCCTGTAGAGAGCTATAGTGAAGCATTTCTCACAGTGACACTTGATTACTGTTGACAGAAAATAAAATTATTACCATTAAAACCACACAATGCATTTGAAGTTCTTGTCAAAAACATTGTTACAAATAGTGGCCGACACTTTTATTCAAATTTACATTAGATCAGAGTGCACTCCAGGGCGGGTTCGTGCATGTGTGTGTGGTGGAGACCGGGAAAAACCATCTCATTCACATAGACACAGATCCCAGCACATTACTCTAGAGAAAGAAGCACAGGCAAACCGCTTTACCTCTTTAACACGCTTCAGTGGTCTGGGCTTTTTTCTCATTACACTTTTTTCTTTCGGTCTACAAGGTCACCATGAAATCTCTCGCTCTCTCTGTCCATCAGAACAACTTCACGGGAAACACCAGTGACTGATCTATAGCGTTAGAATAAATCAGCATGTAGACCTCATTACACCTGATGTGTATACCTCATTATGGAGGTGTGTGTGTGTGTTTTGAGTCACGAAAAGATGTCATTTTGAAAGAAAAGCCGTTTTTTTTTTGTCCATTTAGATAACATCTTTAATTAGATACAAAGTGTAGACATTGTTAATGTTAAAAACGACTATTGTTGTTGAAAATGACTGTTTTAATGGAATATCTAGAAAGGTGGCCCATTATCAGCAAAATGAGTCCCATGTTTCAATGAAGTATTATGTTTGCTAGTTTGCAAGTTTGTCATTTTAAAATGTTTACTGATCATCAGAAAAACCTTTTGCAATCATCTTAGCACAGCTGAAAACTGTTGTGCTGATTAAAGATGCAACAAAACTGGCCTTCTTACACTAGTTAAGTATGTGTGTGTGTGTGTGTGTGTGGTTGTGTGTGTGTGTGGGGGTGTGTGTGTGTGTGGTGGAGACTGGGAAAAATCAGCAATTGTAGGTTTGATTCCATACTCAAAATGGCCAAAAACAAAGAAATTTCATTCTATTCTTGCTTTGATAAATTAAGGTTATTCCATGCAAGAAATTGCCAAGAAAGTGAAGATCTCTTACAACAGTGTGTACAACTCCCTTCAGAGAGCAGTGCAAACTGGCTCTAACCACAATAGAAAGAGAAGGGGAAGGCCCCATTGCAAAACTAAAGAAGAAGATATATACTTTACAGTGTGTAGTTTGAGAAACAAATGCCAACAAAGTACCCAACTGGCAGCTTCACTTACTAGTATACATATAAGACGTCAACAGTGAAAAGGTGCCTCCGGGATGCTGGACATCTCGGCAGAATTGCAAAGAAAACCATATCTCAAAATGGCCAATAAAAAGAAAAGACTAAGATGGGCAAAAGAACACAGACACTAGACAGAGGAAGATTGGAAAAAATGTTGATTAATTGTAAATTTAAGTTTGATGTGTTTGGATCACAAAGAAGAACATTTCTGATATGGAGACCACATGAAAAGATGCTGAAAGAACGCGTGATGCCATCTTTCAAGCAAGGAGGAGGAACTGTAAGGTTCTGGGGCTGCTTCGGTAATGGTAAAGAGGGAGATTTGTACTGGGTAAAAGGGATCTTGAAGAAAGGCGGGCATCACTCCATTTTGCCATGCCGTGTGGACAGCGCTTGACTGGAGCTGGTTTTATTCTACCACAGGGCAATGACCCAAGGCACAGCTCCAAACTATGCAAGAACTATTTAGTGAAGAAGGAGTCAGCTGGTATTCAGTCTATAATGGAGGGGCCAGCACTGTTACCAGATCTCAACCCTATTGAGCTGTTGTGGGAGCAACTTTGCCAAATAGTGCATAAGAAGTGCCCATCAGGTCAATCCAACTTGTGGAAGGTGCTTCAGGAAGCATGGGGAGAAATTTCATCAGATTACCTCAACAAAATTGTACATACAAAAGTGAGCCCTGCAATGTCATATGTAAATAACTTACATAATTTACATTCCCTATGCATTTATTTTCAAGATTTCATGCCCTGTCAGTTGATTTATTTATTTAGGGTGCAAACTCATCAAGGGTGAAAAAGGTGATCGACATGGACCTGCTCACAGCACAATTCTCTGGGGAAAATGTTTATTATTATTAGCTTTAAAATCTGAATTTACAGTTGTTACAGGTAACACATGCTAGAGAATTAATGTGATCTGGCTGCTACAAAAGTCATTTAAGGGAGACATCAGTTCAGGGCACTGAACAGGGTACAGTTAAGTCCATTAGATAAAAAAAAACTATGCACAAATGTACAAAAACAATAGAAAACAGCTTATGCTATATATTGGTAGAGGCAGAGCAAGAGGTAGAGCGAGAACGAGTTTGACAGTGTACATGCATAAAGATCTCCTACAGTAGTGTTATGTTAACCTTCATTTGAATAAAGTTAAGGATAATAGGGCCCTGTTACTTCTTTAAATTACTAATGTTACCATTTTCCTTTACAACATTTACAACAAAGCTTGAGCTCCTCAGCCAAAGTGCCAAATAATTGTTAACGATACCTTCTGAAGAAAAGGATTCCTGAATGTCTAGATAATGTTAGCACATCTTATAGAGTTATGACTACAATCTTTGGCACGGAGATCTCAAAGTCTATTTTTCCCCAAAAACAAACTGAAGGTTGGACTAATCTGACCAAAACACGCGTTTCCACGCATCGTCTTCCGGTTGATTTGAAACGAGTTTCTGTATAAAATTGAAGTCCATCTTTCATTTTGAGCAATAGTGTTTCAGGTGACACCTCTTGATGTAGTGGCAGCCTGTGTTAAAAGGCAGCAGTGTTCCAAAGTCCACCTGAGTGCCCATGGCTATTTATCACAGTAGCATGACAGTTTTTTTATGGAGGGCCTTCTGAGGGCTCGAAGGTTTCTGGCCTTTTATTATTTTTTATCTGGTCTAAAAACACTTCTTCAAACTTGTTTACACTTTGTAATGGTGTCCAATCCTGTCAGGCCTTTAAAGTCATATTTTCCACTTAGAGTAGGTGACTCCGACGTAAGCACTAGAGCGTGAGGGGTGTGCTTGCTATGTTGGGCGACTACCGCTAATGTTTACATTCACTATAACGGTTTCAGTTTATGAACAGTACATGAAAACATGCTAAAAACACAATAGAGTGAAATATCCTTATTAGAGACAAGCTCACAAGAAAAGCGAGGAGATGTTACGATGGAAAAATTCTCTGGTCAACAGTTTAGATCCTTAAGAGCCTAAAAAGTCATGAATGGAGTTCAGACAGATTCGTTTTAGATTCAGATTTAGACACCTTGTTTTTTAGAGCAAGTTTTTACACCTGTCAGAAACGTAAAAACTACAAGTCTTTACAAGCACACAGTAATTTTACAAATGGATGAATGGGTGACCTACAGTCTATAAACTGCTATTACTACTCTGTCGTCACTGCAAAGGTATGTGCCATCATGAACGAGTGTTTTTCTTGTGTGTTTGGGTATCTCTACCTGGCTATATTTTACTACCCATAGCTCCTACATACTACACGAACACCCAACTAGCTGTATTTACCACACAACTCTAAATACCTGCCGGTTGTACATTCCTAATCATCATGCATAGCTCCTTTACACTTACCTGTTTATAGACATCTCTGTATAATTGCTATAGTAACCCTCTCCTGTTTGTGTAGTTTTTGCACTCTCAGTGACCTTATAAACCCCCTTTAAAGCTGGGCATTGTGGAAGAAAAAGATGAGTAAAATATCCAGGACTAAATCATTTATTTAACACATCTTGTTTAACCAAAGGAGCAGTAACAAAAGCAAGCAAAAAACATTCATCTTTATAATGTGAATGTCTCGACATCTCCTTATACCCTTTGTCTCCATGCAGACATATGATAAAATTAAAGTCTCATCTTTTTTCTTATGAGTGCTGGTCATGTGATCTGCTAGCACAGCCCAGTACACATTTCATCCTTTCAGGTTTTCCAGAAAACACAATTAATATGAACAAGATGAAAGCCACAACCGCTAAGCGCACAATGTGTTTTACGTAGTCCCCCAACATGGTGTCTCAATCCCATCGTTCTGTGCATCGATGACGAATGAGGGCCTTCTCTATATTGAGTATTTTATTTAGTTTTATTTACTGATGGAACAAAATCCTGTAAATTATTCCTGTATGTTTGATTTGTGTTTGTTGTTTATTATCTGCTTTACAGTGTCCTTGAGTGCCTTGTAAGACACCCTCTAGTAAAATGTTTAATTTTTTATTTTTAAACTTATGATGGAGGTCGATGTAAAATGTACTTTTTAGAATTTAGAAGTAAAAATGTAAAAACATTGGAACATCGCAGAAGTTTTGGTCTAACGGCCACAATTTGCAGTTTAATTTGCTTTGGAACATGAGACTAATACATGAGACAATGGTGTGGACATTTAGCTAAAACACGCCTAAAATAAACACTGACCTCCCAGAGATGACACTCTTCAGCTTTACTCATCTCACGTGCCAAAAACAAAAGCCAGGAGCTTTTTTTGCTCGTTTTTTGATAGAACTCAGATGAGACGCGAATCTCATTTTTTTCCATGAGACTCTGCATCCTCACAGATCCAAATGCCTCAAAATGCACCCCCCCCAAACACACATGCACACAGCATTTTAAAAACTCAGTGGATCTACACAAATTACCTATTTCTGATTCAAACCTGTGATTTTCGCTGAAAGGTGACAAGCTTGCATCCCTGAAAAGTTCATGTTCTTTCTTCTTCCAATTCATGTGCAGTGCAGCTCAGCTCTATGAGTGGGTGTGCGAAAGTGTGAAAGTTAGCGCCAGCATCTGAGCCCTCTGGGGGGGTGGGGGGGGGCTAGTGTGGCATAAAGCAGCACTGACATGACCTGTTGGTATGGGGAGATTATCTTATTTAGATCTACAATTTTCTTACAGCAAATTACTGAAACAATTTATGAAGTCAGGATCGTCGGTGATGCAGATTAGCATGATGGCAGCACCTCACAGCTCTACAGACTAGCTGTGGATAGAAGGAGCTTGAATTTGAACAAACATCCTGACACTTAACCAAATAGTAAGGGGACATCAAAATTGGTTGGTTTGTCCAATAAAACTCCACATTTCACACTCTCGCTTCACACCATTGCAGATTTTGCATGCAGCACCAACAAACTTGCTACAGACCAAACTGCTTGATGGTGCATACCATAGAGCTGGGTATCGACAGCAACTTCACTACAGCACATGTATCACAATACAACCACCACCACAGTACAGATGTTGTAATGTGCAAAGTACATATGTTGCAATTTACCAAAATACTCGAAGCACATAAGAGATGTTGTGAATATTTACCTTAAAAATGAATAATGGATACAGGAATGATGTCGGTGAGGCCCTTCAGGAATTACACTACATAACCGTTTTTTTTTTTTTTTTTTGTTCCTGGGTACAAAGTGTTTTCCCTTATGCCTAAAGTAAATAGAAAATGGCTGTTCCCCAAAAACTTCGTTTCTGTGGTCAGGACAATGACATTTTGAAATGTATGTTTTCAAGAACATTCTTCATTCACTTTAAATGTAAAGTACACTTCCAGAACAGCCTGGAACTGTGAGAATTGTCCAGAATTTTTGCAAACTTTATGGAATCTTCTAGAACTTTCTAGGACTGTCCAGAAAAGATTTGAAAATGCCCTGTTTTGCATTTATAAAAAAAACTTTTGTGGGCTTCGGTGATAAAATCAGAGCTTGTGAACATAGCCGTTTTTACATAGACTTTAGACATAACCACTCAGAAGCCAGGAACAGACATTGTGCAACATTGTGTTTATTGTATTGTATTATAGATGTGGTTCACTCAGAGATGCACAGGAATAAACATTTATACAAAGGCAGCAGAGCATGCAGCGCAGAACATGCAGCAGTCAGTATGTAAGCACATATGAAAGAGTCACACGACATACAGCACCTGCTTAGCATTTTACATTTCATAACACAAAGCAGCACTTGACGCATGTAACCAAAAAGCCAACAGCTGATCACGGCACACTATACAATAATACCGTAAACAGCAAAAACACATCAGAGAAAGTGAAAACAGCGAACGTACAAAGAGACAACAATCATACATTTTTATGGCCAACCCGGTTTCCTTTAAAAACAGATTGACCAATTTTATTAGACTTTCTTTTTTTTACATCAAGCTTGTACCGTCTGGGCTACACAAACTCATGAAACACACAAGAACATTTCAATAACATTTCTGAGTCAGTTCAAAAGAACTCTTTTCTTGAGGTCTTGTAAACTCTATTCAAACTCTCATGAAAATGCTATGAAAAAAATGCATTTGGGCAGATGGGCCAATTATTGCAATTGTGATTATTGAAACAAACTAAGAACTTAAATTAAAAAAATAAATTCACACCACTTTTTCTTACTGTATCTAATAAAACTCCACATTTTAACCTTAATGACAGATGCACAAGATAGACTGCCCACAGAAAAACTAAAATCCCATTAAATAAAAATATACACATGCTTGTTAATATTTAATATTTTAATAGTATTTTCCTCTGTTAGTAGTGTAATAACTAACACTTACATACAATAACAATCTACAAACTACCAGTACCAGTGTTAGAAGTAGAATTTAACCCTTACTTTTATATTTCTGGAAAACTATGAATCAAAATCTATGACTGTACAGACTTGGTCAACACATGCAAAAACTGATTATGGAAACCTAAATCACAGAAAAATGAAAGCGTAGCAAAATCTGGAGATCAGTCTCCCACAACTCTAATTATTTTTGTTAAAGGTCATCCCCCTGACACCTTGTAATAACCTAGATTTAATCCCTCTTCATCGGTCTCTCTCCATTCTCCCGCTCTCCCTCATATTCTGAATCTGTACTATAAACATACCCTGTGGACCCAGAGCTAAGATGATCTGACCACTGGAAAACAGGCACGCAATGATAAATGCAATAAGCTTCTTGGGTTAACTCAAACAGTTTTCCACTACTTTTTTCATCTGGAATTATTAAATGACCTTTCCACCTGAATTTCTGACAAACACCCATGTTTTAAACAATAGACATTTTAAATTGTAGATCAAGGATGTAATAATGCACTGAGACACCGTGGTACAGTAATGCAAAAATATTGATTATTTTCTGTTTACTGAAGACGAAATTATAAATTAAATGGACCAATATAAATATACACATCAGCACTGATGCTCTTAATTTAGAACAGCAAAAACCGTGATTTGCATTTTTATGCATCTGTTTTAATGAATGCCCTACAACTAGATAACAATAAATTGAGTGGCAATGATCAAACATACTTGTTACGGAGGATGTACCAACCGGAGTTTTATCCAGAAAGGGATATACTGATACATGGACTTTAGGTATGGGCAGATACGGAGCACTGATCTGTGTTTAAGCAATAAGCTGTGTGTCTGACAGCATCAGGTTGGACTTGAACAAAAGGTAGCAAATACATATAAACCCATTAACTGTATGATTAAATATTAAAACAGCAGCAACTTGGTAAAAAAAGAAAATCTTAAAAATGAACAGGAATTAGTTAATATGCAAACAAAGAATAACAGAATAAACAGAACGGCTCCATAGATATAACAATTGTTACCAATACCCAATCCAGCTGTTTGAGCCAGTATTGGACCCACAGTTGGTATCAGTATTGAGTTGGTGCTTCCACACTTATTTTTATTATTATATGTAAATAAGACACTCAATCTGTTGAACAAAGGTTCTCATCAGACTACAAAAGAAATGCATGAGGCTCTTAAGAGCACTAATCACCAGGTGTGACTGGATGAAAATGCATAACGAATGATTCACTCCTCCACTGGAAGGACAAACCTGCGTCTTTCTTACAAGTGAGGTCACAAATTACACAAATATTTTTAATGCAT
Organism: Arnoldichthys spilopterus; assembly: GCA_037974385.1. Classification (NCBI taxonomy): domain Eukaryota; kingdom Metazoa; phylum Chordata; class Actinopteri; order Characiformes; family Lepidarchidae; genus Arnoldichthys; species Arnoldichthys spilopterus. The sequence goes on from JBBPDA010000145.1 coordinate 4,457,621, forward strand.
TGTGCATCTATTTAAGCCTGGGAAAATGCAGAGGGAATCAGAAGCACAGCAGCACCAAAGCCTGCACTGGTGACACTGGCAGATCTGCTTCAGTGTACCGACTCACAAGTAGTGTCTTTGGCTATTTCGTATAGTTGCACTGAACTAATTATTTTAAAGCTGCATGTATTTCAGACATGTCACATGCGTGTGAGAAGTCCATGCACGTCTGGAGTTTTACCTCCATGTGCATTGGATCTGCGGCGTTCCACGGATGCACCGTACAGCCGGCAAAGATGGCTTGAAACGGTACAAAAATGGTGAACCTGGCGCATATTATGGCTTATTCCAAAGCATGGGGAACCACGTTACCCCGTTCACACATAGTATATATAGTGAACGTATGTGTGTTGCCTGCAAAGACTGCGTGGAGGATGACACCGTGTGTGTCTGGGAATTTTTTTTCTGGGTGTGTTTCGCTGCAGCTCTAATCAGCTGGGCCCGGAGCGAATCCGCGACCTGTCTGCCGCCGCCTTGGCCGCGCTCTCGCCGGCTTAACGCTCAGCCAGAGGCCGATGAGTAAACATGGCCCATTTTTTTAGGGTGGGGAAGCCAGGCGAGCCCCATCGCCATATAAAACCCACAGCCGCACTTTTAACGCGGTTGAAATGGTATTTTAAAAAGCGTGCCGTGGGGGTGCATCCACATTTCGCCGTGCGATCAATTGAACAGAGGGGCGTTAATCACACAAGCTCCAGCGGGAGTCGCCGCCGGTCATGGAGGAAAAAAAAAAAAAATTACCCAGCTAGCCAGCTGATAAAATACTTAGCATTAGCTAGCTAACATCAGGCTAACGTTACCCAGATATTCCAGGTTTGGCACAAGCACCCGAACACACAACACGCTTTGCAAACGGGGCTTGTTTTTGGTTGGCGAGGACTAAGCCCGCTCCCGTCAACAGCGGAGCGCTCCGCTCCCGAAGTGGCTCAGTAAGCGGTGGGGACATGGGCAGCTAGGCTGCTAGGCTCCGTTAGCAGTCTCTTGGCTAATAAAGTTGCTTCTTTCTGGACGACCACGGAACCCTAACGCCATGTTCACCGGTAAAAGCGTACATGAAAACATGTAAACACTGTTTAAGGCTGTATATAATCTCAACTACAGTCGCTCAGTCTTAGTGGACAAAAACATGGGATTTATTCATTAAACAAATTCTTAAGACGTTATGCTTGTAGGTTTACGCTAACAACACACAAAGGCTCACGTGTGACTGTTATTCCTTAATATTTAGCATTTAATTAAAGTGTTTATGGGGAAAAAGGTCGATATACCATGCCATTAGTTGGTCCATCTATGAGGTCTAGCTCCGAGAGCTGTGCGGCTAGTTTAGCCAAAACTAGCCGTAACCATTCGCTAATTTTCAGCTAAATAACGCCAGCAAACTTACCTGTCAGTTCTTGCCCATCACCACACGTTGCTTGTCCAGCAGGGCCCGGCGTGTGTAACGCTGAATTTCCCCTCTGACAGGTTAGAAAAATGGCTTTAATCTCTCACTTGGTTCTTTTGGGTGGTGGGTCTCTCAACGCCTAGCTAGCTAGCTAGCTAGCTAGCTAACTGACTAGCCATGCAGCTTTGTGACTAAATCTCGGAATAGCCCACTTCTTGTGAGCTAGCACATTTCTACAAAGAAAAAAAAGCGCCTCTGTTGTTTTTAAGGTTTTATATTTTATATCAACAGTTCCTTTCCCCCACGCAACCTGTTCTACTACGTTACTTCACAGCGCTGCGGTTAGCATAAAGCTGGCTACGCTTTCTCGTTTATAGCGAGTACATTTTTCGTTTTTCCACCGCACAGCCTCCTGTTCCACGAGCTGCCCCAGATTACCCCGCCTCCCCTAATCCCATTTGCAGCGACTGACGATCAATCGGATCATAGGGACCAATAAGAAATATAGAGAAGTGAACTGGATGGAGGTTAGGATCTCGTAACCCTAGTAGGCACCACGGGTCACACAGAGATGAATCCTTCACATGCCCACCCAAAGAAGATCTGAGTGGAGGACCATGAGAGCACAAGCGACGCCAAGGGTCGACATTTAGACTCTCTTGTGTTAAGCACCCTTGTCTATGATGAATAGACTGATGTGATGAATTACAAACCCCTGGATAGCTTAATGAGGTATAAAACTGACACACTGACATAGTAAAATGTGTGATGTTTGTTTGTGTATGTGTGTGTCTGTGAACATGCTTATGCCAGGGATTAGGGAGACAGCAGGAGTTCTGCAGATAAGCCCACCAGCACCCACACCCGCACACCCACTTCAATATCCCCACAAAGCTGACCAACATCTGTCACACCACCTCCTGGATCCAAACAACACAAATATACAGCAATGGGATGAAAACACACAAAGCACTAGCCTAATAACACGCAGATGCCTGGGCATGTGCCAGTTGCCATATAAATGCATGATGAAAGACAATGGCAGTAAGAGTACTGTGTTTACTAAACATGAGTCTCTGCTGTACATTTCAGGGTTAGCATTCAAAAATACATCTGGGGAAAAAACACTTTACTGTCCTCTTTACTGTTTACAAAAAAGGTCAATCACCATACAGATCTAGCATACATACATCATGGGCTGTGAAATGCAAAAAGCCTTAATTCCAGGAGATAGCATAGCTAACATAGTATCTTGTCCCACCACAATGGTCCCTCCCTTTGTCTTTGAGAAGGTAAGTACATGTTAGAAGTTTAATGCTAGTGTATTAAACAGTATGATACATTACTTGGCCATTGGAAATACATGCAATACATAGCACAATATTTGTGCAAACATCTATGGAGATATATGTACATCCAAAAGGAACTGTTGATTTTTTAAACACATTTAAACAAGCCAGCCATTCTCTTTTATACAATGCCTACAGATAAAGGTGATTATACTCCAACAAAAGACACACAAATGTGACCTTGTGCAGTCATTTTCCTAATTCATACATTAGAACCAATTAGAACTCCTTGCAGGTGGAAGCTGTCTAATTTAAACCGGACATCTAGGGTCGGGTGATCTTTTTTGCTATTGAAGTGTGTGGTGCCATCTTGCCAAGTTTGAGTTTGGTAAGTGATTTAAAATTATATCTAATTTATTTTCTATATAATTCCAGTTTAAGGAAAAACTTCTACAAGTTTCAATTGACTGCCAATTTGTTCAGGAATGGCTGCTCCAGGAAATTCAGCTTGCAAACAGATCATCTGATGCAAAAAGAAGATTTAAAGAGCCTCAGTATTTCATCACATGATCAGCAGGTAGTTCTTGCAACTGCTGGTATAAAAGTGCATGCATTTACAATATGAAAAAGTTTAACTTTGAATGAAACAAATTTGAATGTATGGCATGTCAGGAAAAACACCTTTGCTCTCAAAAAACATAAAAACAATCAGTTTGCTAAAGAACAAATATGCTAAGACCAAACCTATTGGAATAAAGCAGGCGGAGTGGATTGGCCACAGTGATGATACATGCCTTTACAGGAGAAGAACCCCTTTCTACGTGTGAAGAATATTGGTGTAAATGCTTTGTCTGGGGTTGCCTTTCTGCTTCAGCAGACTACAGCCGTTGATTCTATATTCTATATTGGAGCTATAAAGTCTACATCATATCAAAGAGTGTTTGAAGATAAGTGTCAGGCCATCTGGCCAAAAGCTGAAGTTGAGCTAGAGGTGGACTTTTTAATGAATATAATGATCCTAAGAACACTAGCAAATCCACCAAGAAATGGCTCAAAAAAAGGAAAGGAGAGCTTTTTGAACCCCACTGAAATGTACTGTGGTAACTGAAAAGAACAGTACATGTCAGTTGGTTTGGAGATACTCTGACCTAGTCAAATCTGGTCCTTGTCAAAGTTGCTCAGCTTGCCCATTTCTCAAGAATGTACTGTTCACTTGCTGTCTAATATGTTCCTTATCACCTTGACAGATGCTATTGTACCAAGATATTCAATTTTATTCACTTAACCTGGCACAGTCTCTGACCAAGTACTGTTTAATTCATGCTGCATTCTTACACAGTGAGGTGTAGGCCACTTTGGGTTGTGTCACAAACAAAAACAACATTAGATTTTTATTCATTTTTGGTAAATATTAAATTGAGCTGTGTCAGGTGTGTGTAACTTGTGAACAGGTCTGGGCACAGCCACCAGTTCCCTGTCCCCAAAACAGCCTAATTATATATTCAACAATAATCAATAAAATGTAATGTGCAATTTGAATACATGTTTTTTCAGCTATTATAATCTCCTGACCCATGTACATCTCAGAGTGTCACTCTGAGTGTGACACAAATAGTTACCAAACCACATATGTCCATGCCCTAATACTTTTTCAGATAAAGTGAACTCATTTAAATCAGAATATAGTTTTTAGTCTTTTTTTTTTGTTTCCTAATAGCCTCTGGCTTTTCCACATGATCTAGACTGGCAGAAACGTTCTTTCAGGAGAGCCATGTTATTTACCTTGCAACCCTGCCATACACACTATAGTTGTTCAGCATTTCTCCTATGGTGGGCTCATTGCTATTAACATTAGCCATTGTGAGAGTCGCCTTAAGAGTTACTCTGGGCTCCTTTGTGACCTGACAGACTATTATGTGCCTTACTTGTGGAGTGATCTTGGTCACGAACTCATGGGTGGGTAAAAGAGTCTTAAATTTTCCCCATTTCTACACAATCTGCTCACTCATACACAATCTGCCCACTCGTACACAAATACCCACTCATGCCTGTATGTCATCTTATTGATTGAAAACACTGGAATCTAAAGAATTGTTAATGCTAGGAGTTCACATACTTTTGTCACTTACACATATGTAATATTGGATAATTGTTCTAAATAAATTAATGAGCAAGTATAATACTGTTGGCACTTGTCCCTATGTAAACTTTTTAACTAACGTAATATAAATGACTAACGTTAAATAAATGAAAAGAATAACCAACAAACAAGACAGGCTTTAAAATGCTTTACAGTATAACTGAACAAAACCATATTCAGGTACATCTGGTAAGTACTACCAAAATGTGGTATTTATTTTATTTTATGTTGTAGAATTGTTGTTGTGATTAATCATGTTAAGTTAAAGAAAATTATTTGTTATTGTGAACACACAACAGCACAGCACACAGTGCACCACAAAGAAATGTGACCTCTGCATTTAACCCGTCCATATAGCAGCAGTGGGCACTTGTGGTGAGACACTTTGTCCTAGGCAATTTTTGAAATGACCCATATCCCCATCGGCAAATATGACTGATAGCCCCCAGTAGCCGTTTCTACAACCCTGTAGTTTAAATGTACTTGTATAGTTAATAATGTACAGTTGTTCAGTTATCTTTAGCATGGTAAATTCTCTTGTAACAAAATGTCAAATTCGTATTGCCTTTATAATGAAAGATGAAGTTACCCTCTGTTGTCTGCTCATAGACTTTATTGCTCGTCTTTTGTGTCTTGGACTTTTCTTTGCTTTCTCTGGCTTGTTCTCTGAGAAATGGGAAATTATTGTTTATATTAATCAACCACATGCAACATATCAGGCAGGCAAAGATGAGATTGAAAACATCAATTCCTTTAAGATTTTATGATTTAGTAAAGGAGTAAGTTGCATATGTTCAGTTATTTGTATATGATGTGTAATGTAATACACTGATTTTTCTTATGTGAACACATGTTTAGAATTGGTCTCCTAGATTTTCAAAACATGCTAGCCTTTGCCTTCTCTCTGTTGCCTCAAACCACTATTTGCTATGTTGGATAAATGTTGGCATTAAAATATCTCTTGATGCCTTTGGGGTGGTGGTTCACTCAGACAGAACCATGGCAACACTTCAGGCAGTTCTGACAGGAATATGTTATCTACAGTCAGCCAATAGCTTGATTTAGGTAATTGTTCCATATTGCACTCTTTTTGAACCTTTTCTGGCTCATGACCTTTTAAATATAAGGTACTGTTGACAATCTCATACATTTGCAGTAAGGTATAACTGCAACCTGTGCAAGAATATTAGTAGGTCTATATGGTAATTGCCTGCCCAAAAGATTATGTACAAAGTTTTGTTTCCTAATGCATACTTAATCTAATTTAAGTATTATGTATTTTTCAGCGTTCATACTGAAAGGTTAATATAGTGTTGGCAAAGAGAACTACGGTTTTGTCTTTGTAATGTTTTTTTCTCATTTAAAATTACTGGCTGCCATTTGCACTATTTAGAAATTTCATAAAAAACAGACCAATAGAAATTGTCCAACATGATTCAAAATAAAATTTTATTACATTAATTTGTAAGTTAAGAATGATTTTTCTTTCTCTTGTAAAGTTTGTTTTTCTTTTTTTTTTTAAATATGAGGTTTGGCTCTAGCAGCAATAGATATATCTTACATATTTTTTCTCTCTTCTTCTCTAAGAGTGATTTGTCCCAAACTGGCAAAGACCATTTAGTATTTAACAACTACAGTGGAACTAAATGAAATGCAAAAAGTAAAAAATCAAAATATCATATTCAGTGGTGAAATCCAAAGGCCATTACAATTTTCCCTGACTGACCACATGGAGGCAGTAGCAGTTCAGATTTAAGAGGGCATGCTGCCTTGATGCTGCCTTTAGCAGCCGCAGTTTTAGCAATATACACAGTAGCACATGCCATGGAAATTAATTTTTTTCAACATTTTAAAGCTAATATTTCACCATTTTCAATGCAGTACCTAAAGATAATGGGACATGTCATTACAAAGCCACAATGAAAATTGCTTTTTCAAACATTTGCTTAACAAAAATATCAACACATGTTATATTCTTCTGTGAAAGTACACCCTGGGCCTGTCTGCCAGTTCTGTGACATAGGCTAGTTGAACATTTTGACCACTTTTCCATGCAAAATTCCTTCAGTTGAGTTCAGGATTATATTTTTCTTAAATTTACATTTACATTTATTAATTTGGCTGACGCTTTTATCTAAAGCGACTTCCAGGACAGAGGAAACAATCAAGCGTTCGCATTGTATAGAGTAACACTGAGAGTGGTGCTACACGAAAGACCAACGCATAGCAAGTTGAGTCTTGAGTCGCTTCTTGAATGTTGAGAGAGACTCGGCTGATCTTGTATCTCTGGGCAGCTCATTCCACCATTGAGGAACAATGAAGGTGAAGAGTCTGGAGTGGTGTTTGATTCCGCGAGGGGATGGAATCTCCAGTCGTTCACTCGCTGATTTGAGTGACACCTGGTGGGTGTGTATGTCTGGATGAGTGATCTCATGTAGCCAGGGGATGATCTATCGATGATCTTGTAGGTGAGCACCAAGGACTTGAATTTGATTCGAGCGGAGATGGGGAGTCAGTGCAGGGAGCGAAGAAGTGGTGTCACGTGAGCACATCTTGGCTGGTTGAAGATCAGCCGTGCTGCCGCATTCTGTATCCTCTGGAGTGGCTTGATTGCGGTTGCAGGTGAACCAGCCAGCAGTGACTTGCAATAGTCAAGGCGAGACATGATCAGTGCCTGGACTAGCAGTTGGGTGGCATATTCTGGTAGGTATGAGGACCGTTGAGCCAAGTCAGATGGAGATGTTGTGATGTATAGTTGGACTGGCGGGGAGGATGAGGAGTTCAGTCTTGGAGAGATTGAGCTGGAGGTGTCGATCCTTCATCCAGCCTGCAATGTC
>JBBPDA010000145.1:4465409-4493515 GCA_037974385.1 Arnoldichthys spilopterus
GTGACGGGATGATTGTAGGTGAGATCGCCTGGAGAAGGTGGGAAGGAATGGGGTCAAGGGGGCAGGTGGTTGGGTGGTTTGATAGAAGAAGCTTGGAGACCTTGGTTTCAGGAAGCAGGCTGAATGTGGAGAAGGTCTCATGTTGTAGAGGTGGATGCTGGACATCTGTGCATGATATGAACTGTTGACTGATTGTTGCCACTTTTTCCTGAAAGAAACAGGCAATGTCATTAGCTGTGAATTGATTGATTGATTCAGTGGTGTTCAAAAAACCGTCCTTTCTTCTTTTTGAAGCCATTCCTTGGTTGTCCTAGTGTGCTTTGGGTCATTAAAAATCATTAAAAATCCACCTATGGCTCAACTTCAGCTTTTGGACAGATGGCCTGACACTTGTCTTCAGGAGCCCTTTGCTATGATGCAGAATTCATAGCTGAATCAGTGGCTGCAAGCTGCCCACTCCCTGAGGCAGCAAAACAACCCCAAACCATAAAATTTCCACCACCATGGTTGACAAGTGGTATGGGGTTCTTCTCCTAAAACATTTGTCTTATGGTCTACACCACACATCAGTATTGTTAATATGGCCAATCAACGCATTATTCCAAAAGTCTTGATCTTTGCTTATGGAAGAGCAAAGGTTTGTACTGCCCTATCTCCCATATAGATAAAATTTGTCAAATCTCTTTCTCATTGTAGATGTAGCTACTTTCACACCAGCAGTTGCAAGACTTACCTTTCAATCCTGTATGAAATATTGGGGTTCACAGCAAAAAGTCTGCTCTCAAGCTGAATTTGCTGGGGCAGCCACTAAGCAAATTTTGTCATTGTGAAAACTCTCAAGCACCACAATGAAATGTGACTTCTGCATTTAACCCATCACACACATGGAGCAACAGGCAACTATCAACAGCACCCGGTGAGCAGTGTAGTAGGACAGTTCTGTGCTCAAGGGTACCCGGGCTGGGACTTGAAACTGTGACCTTCAGATGCCAAGGGCAACATCCTAACCACTAGGCCACCACTGCCCACCCAAATTGGCAAACTTTTTTTCTGTAGGGTTCATTGATCTTGGCATAAGGACACCACTCACTCCAATAGCAAAGAGTACACCAGACCTTAGATGCCAGGTTTAAATATGACAGGTTCCACCATCAGGAGGTTATCAATGACCACCTAATCTGGAACACCCTATTCTAATTTCATAAATGTGAAAGTATGATAAATATAAATGTGTACTTATTTTTTTTCCCATGAGTTAGAATTATGAAAATTACTACAAAATGCAATTTTCTGTGTCACTTGTTAGAGTATGATCACCTTTATCTGTAGGTACTGTAATAAAGAGTATGAAATGTTTGCATGCTCATATATGTTGAATAAATAATCAATTTCCATTATTATTGGAAAATTACATTTTCAAATGACTATGTATGTTCATACACACTATATGGTCAAAAGAATGTGAATACCTCACCATCACATTTGTATGAGCTTTTCTGAATATCCCTTTTGTATCTCACCACTCCCTCCACACACACATATCAGCTTTTAGAATAGATGATTTATATTGTATATTGCCTTCCAACCATCCATTTTCAAAACAGCCTTTTCCATTTTGGGTCACAGGGAAGCTGGAGCCAATCCCAGCTGACTACGGGCCCAAGGCAGGATACACCCAGGACACGAGGCCAACCCTTTGCAGTTCAACACAGACAGACAACCAATCACACACACATTCACACCTATGGGCAATTTAGAGTATTCAACCAACCTACTGCAAACCTTTGGACAGTGGGAGGAAACCGTAGCACCCAGAGGAAACCCACATCAACACGGCAGAGCTTGTAAACTCTGTATATTGCCTTTCCATAAAAATGTAATACTGTATCAGAATTTGCCCTAATATGATGACCTCTTGTATAATTGTGATTCACACACACACACACACTCCCTGTACATGATGATAACTCACAAAGTGCACAGAGTAGTGACTGATATGGTACCATGGGCACACGAATCCTTACCTAAGATCATAAGGAGTCATATACAAACCCACAATTTGGCATGATACAGGCAAAATCACCATAATGCCACCCACTGATGCACATGTTTCAAGCTAAGTTTTAAAAAAATAGTTGGTAGTGCCTTGCTTGCCATTTAACTTCAGAAAATCAGTTCATGACACGATGAGTAAGAAGCAATAAAACACACTAGGCCAACAACATAGTTTTGTCAGTGTAGTCTTCCCTCCAGTTTTAATCCAGCTTTTAACCCACATGAGTTAGCTCACCAAGGCTATACAGTGCTAATTACCTCATTCAATCCATTTGGAGAAAAACACATAGAAAACATGAAATACATTTGTAAATATATGAAAATGTCTTTAAAAGGTATAATTTTTTTTACATTAATAGGAAACAAAGTAAAACTGCACATCAGAGGGGTTAAAAAAATGAATACATATATTCAAAAAACGAAAGGTTGTAGAGCATTAGTGGTGGACACTGAAACCTTAGTTCTACACTGCCACCACTAGAGGGCTTTTAAAAATAGCAAGATGCTATTCTAGATCATGCAGAAATCCTTAACCATCAAGCATTATTATTGTCCTAGTAGTATTTTATGACCAACTAGAATGAATGACGCATACAGTATAATGCCTTTCCATGCAAATATTGAACTATGTCCCAATTCGTCTTAGATTAGTGGCCTCAAATAGAATTGTGTTTGACTGTAATGAGCAATTCTGATAAGACCCAGTACCATAAGCCTTCTGTTAATGGGTAGCAGCTACTGAAGGCGTATTTCAGTGTGGTGAACAGTGTGCTGAAATACGTTTCTTCAGACTCTATGTTGACACTTGCTTATCCCTCAGTTACCCACAAAACCAAGGTGGAGACGATAGAAAAAGAAAGATGATGTTTGGTCGGGGAGGGGGGCTAGAAGAGCAGACTGATGGCAGATGAATGAAATGAAGCAGGGAATGACTCATCATCATGGTGGCCATCTTGAGAGTGCTGATTCGAGATCAATGAGTATCCTGGGACACAACATCGCATCTGTCCCTTTCTATTTCTGGCTAACAGAGATCCCTCCACACCCACAAAGAAAGAGATGCAAAAATGAACTAGTAGAGGTGAACTAGGACAAAAGAGAGACAGAAGGTCAGAGAAAAGGAGAAAAGATGGCAGAGAGCAAGTGGAAAATATTGAATGAAAAGAAAAAGGAATGAGGCACAAACCCCCGGGCAAAGAAAATAATGGACTGTATCACAAACAAATGATAAATGATAAATGATTCATGGGCATAAAGGAAAGAGAGGACTTTAAATCCAATATTAAAACACAGTTGTACAGGGTAGCATATGACTTATGTGTTGGTTCTTTCCTTTTTCTTTCTTTTGTAACTGTGCTGTTTAATTTGAGCCATAATGTGTAAATTTTTTTATTCTAATAGACCTGTTTTGGCTGTAAAGAAGCTATACTATGCATTGATGTTAATTTTCATTCTCCTCAGTCAGACTGAGTGGCAAAACATGCTACAGCATTGTTGCCATCAGTAGTAAAAAAAACTATAAAAATAATGGAAATAAAATAAATGATTTTCTGCTTAATTTAAAGGAAGTTGAACTCAGTAGTGATCCTTACAACTTACAACCAAAGAACTGGTGGTTCATGGACAATTATATGGTCAAGAATAACTGGGTTTCCTGACATTTATGTGTATCAGATTTCAGTGCTGGGGAAATGCACAAAGCAAAGCCTGAGGGTGTATTAAAGCCTTGATCCTACTTCAAGGTGGGATTTGTTGACTAAATAAAAAGTAATGAGGACATAGATAAGGATTAGTACTTAGATGATAGATTTCTTGATTGCACGTGGACAGGTTTGTTCAAATCTTTAGTTTGCAGTCTTAAAAGTTTTATTTGAAAAACTAAGTTAGCTAGGCCTACTTTTTTTCGTAGCTACACTGCCTCTTACTGTGATTATTTCAAAGTGGTTCAAACAAAGAATAAATGAGACCCCAGTGAAGCCTCTGATGGATGCCAAGAAGACAATAGACTGTTTTGAAAGCCACTATACAAGTAAGGTAGGACTTGGAAAGACATTTGCATGCAGCAGCGCTAATGTTTGCAGTTATGTCCGGAGTGAGAATGTGAAATGCTACACCATGTACTTCCCAGCAAAGTGAGTGACTTCAGTAAACACTAAGTGTAACGCACCGGCGTCACTGCCAATGCAGGATTTTCAGAATGGGCCCAGTTACAAGAGAGCTAAGAGATATCACCTTCCCACCATGGCATACGATCGGCACGCCTGATTCCAGTGAAAAAAATACACCTAGCAGACGCGCATTCGAGCACCGCTCACCGCCGGAGTGGCCAAAAAAAGCCACAACTGCCAACAAGGACTCCGCATTCTCCAGTTAGACAACCATAAGGGCTTTGGCCCAGGTGAAACACATAAGCACGATTGACATAACTATGGTGATGCATCCTACACGGATCTGCTGCGGTTATCTGTAACTTTTGTTCAGTATGTACAATAACAGAACAGCTCTTTCCCATTTTAAATGTTTTTTTTTGTGTTTTCTCTTACTCATAGCATTTTGCACTGTGAAGTCACAAGCATACCCCTTTATTAGGTTCTGGATTTTTCATCTTTTAGGCCTGTTTTGGGTTGTTATACATATATATATATATATATATATATATGTATTTTTAATTTTTTTTTTAATATTCGGCCTGGACTGAGTCTGTTTATTCTTTTTTTTTTTTCAATTATTGGGCTTGTTCAAGATCTGTTTTTTTCTGTGTTACAATTATTTAAACCTGTGTTTTCAAATTTTCAGGTAATTTTCATTATATATTGGGCCTGCTTTGGGTCTGTCATCAAATTTTTGACATATTGTGCCTATATTGGGTCAGGTTTTTTTTCTCATTTTTGTCTTTTACGTTGGATCTGTTGATTTCTTTTTTCTTCTGTTGGGTCTATATTGGATCAGTTTTTTCTTCTGTTGGTTCTGTACTACATCTCTTTTTTCTTCTATTAGCCCTGTATTCTCTGACTGCTCATTTTTCTTCTGATGACCATGAACTGGACTTTTTTCCCTGTACTGGATGTTAAGTGGGTCTGTTTTTCTTTCTGTAGTAGGTTTTTTCTTCTACTGAGCCTGTAATTGTTATTTTCGACGGCATACACTGTGGCCTTTTTTCTAACTGTGTCTTCCATTGAACCTGTATTAGGATTCTTCTATGGTTTGTAGCTGTACTTTTATGTCATTTCTTTATTACCTTTCTAATATTTTATTTATCTTTCTGGGATAAAAAACAGACTGATACTGACAGACCAGTGATACTTAGTCACTTTCATTTAAAAAAAACATAAATGATTACAAGAAAGTGTTAAGTAATAACCTTTAAATAGGCCTATAGGTTCTAAAAACATGAGGGGAAGTGGTGGGGAGTAATAATTTATTTATGAATGTGTCGTAGTGCAATTAATATTTTATGAATGGGGATGACTCTGTAATGCAAACCAAGGGGCTGGCAAGGAAGAAGTGAGAAAGAAGGAATGACGTTTCACCCATTTATGTCTTCCCATCTTCTGCTGTCTGGCGAAGAGTTATTAATAGACATTTCCAGATTCGTGAAGGAGGGGAGCATGCTCCTAAGCTGATGAGGAACTACACGAGCAAGCAAAACAGCTAAAGCCCACATTTTCCCTGACTTTATCATCAAATAGCTCTCAATACCACCCCCAACCCCCCCCCCCCCCCTCCACACACACACACATGCTCTCACGCACATTCCCTCTAGATAATGATGATGAACTCACAAAGTGCGCTGAGTAGTGGTTGATCTGCTACCCTGAGCGCATGCATCCTTACCCAAGATCATAAGCAGTCATATACAAACCCACAGGTTGGCCTGACACACGCAAAATCAGCATAATGCCACCCACTGATGCACATGTTCTCTGCAATTTCTTTTAAATAAAAGATGCTACAGCAGTACCAGTTGGTAGTGTTTATCTTGCTTGCCACCTAGCTTCTAAAAGTCAGTTCATGACCTGATGAGTAACCAGTAATAACACACAGTAGGCCTACAACATTGTTTAATAATCTAGTCTGCCCTTCAGGTTCATTTAATCTTTTAACCCATGTGAGCAAGCTCAAGAAAATTCTAGAATGCTAATTGCTTGATTCAGATCATAAAGAAGAAACATGTTTTTATAACAAGGTTTTTTTTTCCTTTTGCTTAATGTTCTTAACTTGGAATACATTTTGGAATTAAACAGTATATCTCAGTAAGAGATCAGAAAATAAAAAAATATGTACTCATATATTTCTCTATATGGGAGAGTGTGTGGACTGACCCAACAAAATGCCTGGATTGTTATTCTAAGTTCAAATGTATTATTAATATAATGATATACATTATATTAAGTTTTTTTTTTTGTGCAGTCATTGAAACTGCATCAAAAATGACTTCATAATTAAAAATCTTTCGTTTATTTGGTCTTTGGTGTTTTTGGCGCCTTCATGGCCAAAAAATAAAGCAACACAGGATTTTTGCTGGGTGAGATTCTATGCAATCAGAAGCCCCAGTAGTAAGTAATACAAGAATTTAGATATTACCTCTCAAAGAGGTGCCAATCCCAGCTGACTGCGGTCCTAAGGCGGGGTACACCCAGGACAGGAGGCCATCGCAGGGCAACACACAGACAGACAACCATTCATACACACATTCACACCTATGGGCAATTTTCCAATCCAATCAACCTACTGCAGCCTTTGGACAACTCATCTCGATTCCATAGTTCTATAAGCAGTTTAAATCTGTTTTTCCAACTATTGAGCATGTTCTGGGTCTGTTTGTCTCTGTTTTTCCAACAGTGGGCCTGTTTTCGGTCTGTTTTTTTTCTGTTTTTCCAACCATTTGGGCCTGTTTTGTGTATGATCCCCCCCCAATTTTGTCTTCTATATTGGATCTGTTGATTTCTTTTTCCTTTTTGTTGGGTCTTTATTGGATGTATTATTATTTCTTCTGTTGGTTCTGTATTGCATCTCTCTTTTCTTCTACTGTGCCTGTAATTGTTATTTTCTTCTATAGACCTACACTGTAACTTCTCCTGCTTTTCATTGAACCTTTTTAGGATTCTTCTGTGGTTTGTAGCTGTACTGTAATGTCATTTCAAACATTTTTATTATCTTTCCAATATCTTCCTGGGATAAAAACAGACTGATGATGAGGGGAAGTGGTGGGATGAATCATTTATTCATATAAATGTGTTGTAGTGTAATAAATGTTTTATGAATGGGGATGACTGTAATGAAAATCAATGGATTGGCAAGAAATAAGTAAGAAAGAAGAAATTATGTCTTACCCATTCAATATTTTTCTGATATTTAATCTTAAATCTGTAATTCTATTTGCAGTTAAACTCAGCATTTATTTTTGCTTTAAAACCTCTGTGACTTTTTAAAAATCGGAAAAAAAGCTTTGCAGGATTTTAAGAATTCAACTGTAAAATTCGATATTACTAAATGAGTTGGGATGGAATAGTCTTTATAGCATCTGAAAAAAAATCCTGAAAAAAGAGTTTTTTCAAAAAGTTTTTTTTCCTGAAAATCCCAGCAGAAATTACCAGTGATATATACATAGTGGTGGTCTGCCTTCTGGTGTTTTGTCCTCATATGGACTAGCAAAATCCCACCAGAAAGTCATAATAAAACTGTAGTCCAAAGAAACGAACCAAGTGGCAGATCACAAATTTATTGCTTTTTGACCAAAAGGTATTTACTTCAGGTGGGCCACATGGAAATTCTCTTTGAGGCATTTATCAGGTTAACCATGGAATATTTGCCAAGACAATCTGTGATTGGTCAGGATGCCCACAGCACACAGTGAACAAACTGATTGTTTAGAGGAAACACTTGTACACATATAGCAGCCTTCAGCAATATCATCTATTGCAAAGGCCAGTGATGAGATAAGGATAAACAAACAAAACATAATAAACATGTCCTGATACATGTGTCTGGTGTACAACAGAATGGGTTGACAGACAGGGCTGTTTTGGAACATTGTAGGGGCCTAAGCAACATCCTTCATGTGGAATCAATCATATTAGCTAACATGCAAAAATAAAAAAGGGAAAGCTTAAGCATAAAGACAAATAAAACATCAGATAAACAGCCATAATATACACAGGAAAAACAGTAAATAAATAAATAAATAAATAAATAAATAAATAAATAAATAAATAAATAAATAACATGGTCCCCATGTGGCTTTGGGGCACTAAGCACCTCATACTGTTTATACCAAGTAACATATTCAGAATTCAGGATTCAGATTTTGCTCACATGAGCAGAAATACACACACACACACACACACACACACACACACACACACACACACACACAAATTTGACTCGCCTCACAGTCTCCTTTCAGACATGCAGACTGTTACTAGTTCAATATCCATTAACAGTCTGATGCATTTGCTCAGATTTTCTTTTCAGACTGATGCTACAAATATTGAGTAATCACGCACTCTGAGGCGAGCTGCTCAGTAGGAGCTGCACCTTCGGAAGGAGAGCGTGTGCAATATGCACGAGGGGTAGAAACACGTGAAACCTCCAGTGGTCCAATGACGGGTGATGACGCACCCTGTTTAAAACCGTCTGCCTCTCTGCGGGACAAGTGGAACGCACAAAGAATGTGTTATCATGTACAAATATGTATGTGTGTGTGTGAGAGAGAGAAAGAGAGAGAGTGTATGTGTGTGCGTGTGCAAGTCAAGTATTGGCACTTCATAAGCTCTCCAAATGTTCGCACTAATTAAGTCTTCCAAGAATGTGACTCAAGATTCTCACTTCTCCTCTTTCTCTCTCTCTCTCTCTCTCTCTCCCTATCTCGCCCTCTCTTTCTCTCTCTCTCCCTCTCCACCCCCCTCTTTCTCTCTCTCTCCTTCCACTTCAGGTGTTCACTCCAGCACTGTTTCAGCTGCTGTTACTGTTTCTTCTTATATTCACTTTCTCTCTCTGCCTGCTTTCCATGCTCTCTTTTTGTGCCCGTCTTAGCCCCAGTATAGTGGGATGTATTTTGGTCAATGTCAGATTTAGAGGGGGATGAAACAGAAGACCCTGTGAGATAAGACAAGTGTGTGCAATGGAGTGGAAAAACGAGGAAAATACAGTGCAGAGACATTTTTGGACATTTATTTTAAATACACCTACTCAAATCTGGTCTCTCTCACTCTAATTTTTGCTCTCAGTCTCTCTTTCTCTTGCTTCTGTTAGCTATCTCCATGCATCACACAGGCAAATGCAGGAGAACAGATAATGAGAAGGTGATAAAAAAAAGCAGGGGTGCTCAAAACAGATTGACGTCGACTCGAGGCTTGACAAAGCGATATGGTGCTAAAGCTTTTCTTTGAACACATATAATTAAGCCCAGAAGACAAAGAGAAGGTAAAGAGAAAGACAGAGAGAAAGACAGCCCTGCAACAGACAGTGCTCTGCTGTCCCCTTTAATCACAGATGTCATAATACAGTGCAGCGAAAAAGACCAGAAAAACTAATCCAGAAAAAAGTGACATGTAGAGAGAGAGAGAGAGAGAGAGAGAGAGAGAGAGAGAGAGAGAGAGAGAGATACAGACAGATCAATAGAAAGAGACATAAAAGGTGCAGAAAGTGTAGGAGCAAATAAATTCAAAGAGAGAGAGGGAGAGAGACAGAGAGAGAGAGAGAAAGAGAGAGAGAGAGAAATGTTGAAAGCAACAATGATGACGTAAAGCAGAAAGAACGCAAAAGGAGGGAGGGTGTGAAAGTGAGAAGACGTGTTAGAGAGAAGAATTTGGTCAGCATGGTAGACAAAGATGATAAAATATGAGCAAATTATGCTAATGTACAAACACAGCAGGATGAAATTTACAGCACTAAGCAATGAACTGGCTTTGTACATTTGGGTATTTGTGCTTAGATCTGTCAAAATTTTACGCCCCTACAGAGTACAGTTATCACTTCAGCAGATATTGCATATATCAGTAAATGTGTAATCAATACCACACATACTGTAGTTATCAATAAAAGGTGTAGTTATCAGTGCCATATACTGTGCTTTGCTGAGGTACTGATGTGTCATAAGCAGTAGGAGATACATTTTTTAACAAGAAGGGGGGCTGTCCCAGTGGAGGACATTATAGAAAATATGGGGCATGGCAGATTATTAAGGGTGCTGCAGTTTGGTTAATTGCTGACAAGACAAATCACCTGCTGCTATAAGAAATCTGACTTTTTAAAATTACAAATGCCACAGATTGTTTAAGCCAGTATTTATTGCATATCAGTCCATCAATCAGTCATACCATTAAAGCCACCTGCTTAATATAGTGCAGGTCTCCCTCATACTGTGTGCTCGACACCTTTCTATCATAGCCAGCATTTACCTTTTGTGCTACAATAGCTCTTTTGTTCACTGGTTGTGTTTATTTGGGCACATTTGATAGGTACCAACCAGAACTGGGTCAAGACCACCTTTGTCAAGTCCAAGACAAATTCAAGACCAGGACTAGTGGGACCCGATTCAACACCATATCCAACAAGGTTTGAGTCTGAGCAGGGGCAGACTGGGCTTAAAAAACGGTCCTGGACTTTTTTCCAAATAGGCCCACCTCCAGGACATGCCACTAGCAGGGTTCTCCGGATATCTCCCTATCTCACAATAATATACAACATAAATAATCAAGCTTCAGACAAACCCCAGGTTTGTACGTTAAGTGTCAGTTCCACAATGGCCCACCAGGCGAGACAGGAAGACAGAAACAAATAGCACTTAAAAGGAAATGGTCAGTGGTAAACAGAATAAATCTAGAATAGGCCTGTTTTCCATCAAGGCTGCTTACCACACTATGAAACACAATGTACTTAAAATGTAAAATGTACTCCATTTACCCCTGAAAATGCACCAAACCCCTTTAATTTGAATTAAGTGGCCCGTAATTTGTGAGACTGACCCATTAATTTTACCTTAAAACTAGATTTACAGCATGAATGTGAAACCCTTAATCTTAAATTTAAGTCGTTAATTCAGGGGCATCTTTTGTTAAGGAGTAAATTAAGGACAATCAGTAGTAAGTAGTATTAATTTTTATGCTCATCAAGATCGCTAACAATAAGTGGCAGACTAAAGGTTGTTTATGTAGTTTAAAATCTAAATGGTCTGATAGTCATGATCATGGATCAAGTGCCAAATGGAGATTATTGGAAAAATCATTGAAATATTGGATTAATGATCTTACTAATCACTGGATATGAAAGTTAGTAGTTAGTTGGGAAAGTGATATTTACACTATTTCAAAATATTATTTAGAAATTAATTTTGAGTGACATTTCTCTGTGCCCAGCATATGCACAACTTCTGCAGCATTCTGTGGGCAAGCACATAAGCATAATATTAAATAAATAAAATAAATAATTGATTATTATAAATACAACAAACATCTCTGACACTGCGCAAAATGAATGAAACAATCATTTTCATCCTTTTAATAATAAATAACCACATTAGAGTAAGAGCTGAAGTTGGCTTTTTTTTCAGTTCTGTCCTAAATTGAACATATTTTTTTGTTCCACCTTGAATGGTACAACATTAAGCTGAGTCAAGTGCTGTTTAAGGTGGAATGGACAGTTCCATCCAAACATAATGAACTTGGACCAGTAAAACATTAGAGATGGAATATAAACTTTTTCATTTTCTTTAATTGGTAAAGGTTTTAAGAGATTTATATCAAATGATTGAATGAAAATGTGTAAAAATGTAATCTAAGTTATCTTAAATAAGCAAATGAACACACTAAATAGTGGCTAAATATGGCCTAGATCATTAAACAAGGCTGCTAAATAGCAAAACATTAGCTTCTGGCAAACCATTTTTCTTGGTGCCTTTGAAGATGTCTCACAAAATTGATCATTGTGTCTCAGGTTTCTGAAATGACTGTGATGTGAAATTTACAGGTGCCCTTGTGTTTTTTCTTCACTGCACTGTTAAAGTTGTTTATGGTTTGTAAAGACAAATTTTCTAATGTCTGAGCTCACTGACATCTGCAGCCAAAATGAAATGATAATCACAGAAACATCAGAGCATGTGGAGATGAGTGCAGGCATACGATTGGTTACAGGTGGTCAATGGCAGTTCCGCTCGTTGTACATGGATTTTGAAATCATGAAACCAAAGCCTGTTACTTTGGGAAAAAAAACATTTTTTAAAGGCAGGTCTCGGTCGAGACCAACTAGGACTTTTGGCAAGGCCAACAGCCAAGTCTGAGACAAGTTCGAGTCCAAATAAAAAAAACATCACAATTTCACGCTTAAGTCTGAGACCAGACTTGAGTCTTACAGCAATGGTACTGACCACTGCATTCTGGGAAAATCCCACAGGACCTGTCATTTTGGAAACCTTTTGATCCAGTTGTCTAGTCATGACAATTTGGCCCTTGTCAGAGTGACTCAGATCCTTAAGCGCCCCCATTTTTCCTGCACATCAATTTCAGAAACTGACTGTTTTTTTTCTGCCCATTATATGTGACCTCCTGACAGAGCCCATTATAATGAGATAATGGAATAAATGATTTTCACCTTACCTATCTGGTTTTAATGCTGTGGCGGATTGGGGTATGCTGTGTATGGTGTAATTATCTGTAAAAGTGTCACTTGAATTTTTTGCTTGACAGATTTGCTTCAGGCTGTTCAGGTTTACACTTTTCAGTTTTCCAATTGTGCCACCAATTCCTGAGATCTTCACTTTTAATTGGTGATTGTAGAACATTCACATGTTTTTCATTCAGCTATGTAGTTTGCACCATCCCTCCATCCTTCAGTTTTAACCAGAGCTTTATTTCAGATTTTCTTAGAATGCTCTTTGGGCTTCATTTTCACAGCTTTTCTTCAGATTCAAAGTTTGATCAATGGTACTTGAATTAATGAGTCACAGACAGAGCCCGGCTATGTCCCAATAGCTTAAATCTGTGTGCACAGGGGTTGAACAATGCCTTCATTCTTCAGCTAGTAATTTTTGTCACATATTATTTTACTACATAAAATCAATATCACTTTAAATGAATCGATATACATGGTGAGTCCTTTAAAATGAAGACACAGCACAGTATATCAAAGTGTTATCTGTAATCCCTACAAATCATTCAATGGTGATTGAACATGTTGCAAGGGAGTGTATGATTCAAGATTCAAGATTCAAGTTTATTTGTCACATACAGTTAAACTTGTACAACGTGTAGTAAAATGTATTCCTGAAAACCTCAATGACTGTATAAGACTAAGTAAAAAAGTGTTATAAATAAGAAATCTAAAAACAAACAATAAACCTAACAATAAACAGCATATACACACCATTAACAAAATATACAGACTAGAATGAATTTGTAAAGGTATAACAAAAAGTTTGCATGTTGACATATAGAATGCCATTTACATGGATACAAAATGTGAAGTTGAATTTAAAGGCAGAGAATATAGAGAATATATAAAGCGTCAAAGTGCAGACTAGGCTGTTGTGCAAATGGCAATGTGCAAACAGATCAGGCAGATGTGCAAACGGCAATATGCAGATTTATCAGTTGTTATACGCAGTGCAAGTGGTGAGGTGTGGTGTGTTTGCATAGCAGTTGCCTACACAGGATTGCAGTACAGTAGTGCAGTGATATGTATAGTCCAAGTGAGACCTACTGAATGTGCGGCATGTCCTGATTGAGGAGCCTTATGACCTGAGGGTGTGCTATGGTTACCAGTAAAAGTCTAGTCTAAAACCACAATGGTACCACATTACTATCATATAGTTAAATATATAAGTGTATTTATCAGTACCATATACAGTATTCCCAGTACACATGTGAGCTCATTAACAGCAATGGCCCAAGAATATCTGAGAAGTTGTGCTCATCCTATTGTGTGGAAACAACAACGCAATTCATGTACGTATGTTTCACATGGGGGCGAAGTCCACATCTTCCAAGCACCTCACTCTGACGAGCTCCAACTTCCGTGCCCAAAAAAAAAATATCATCACCCCTCTTCCCCTCCTCTTTTCTCACTTTCTCCCATCCTCACTCCCTTTATTCATTCAGTCAGTGACTCACTGTCATCTCCATTAATATTCATCAGGCATCAGCTTGTTCTGATGATGACAGGGTCTTGGCCCCTCCTTCCCCAGCCAACCCATTGTGTCTTACTGTTGACTGGCATGGCTGCCAGCCAATAGGCCCACAGATGGTGAGTGGGCTAGTGAGGGGGCACTGTTTGCGCACTTATACAGTAGCCAATAGGGCTAGAGTTAGTTGATGTCATGCATTTTTCAGCCTTACTCTAGAAATAAGCATACCCAACTAATATGAGTAGATTAAGTAGATTAAATGACACTGTGAGGGTTATGAACCAGTGTAGGTTCTCCTAACATTTCTTTGTTAAATTCTGGCTTGATATGTAGGGCAGGTGTCAAGACAGTTTTTCTTTGCTAAGCAGTTTGAACTTTATGCACTTGTGCAGGATAGGTGCTCACAGCTTGTCAAACCTAGTCTACAAACCATCAATGTTTCTGCAGTGCTGATTGAGGGATGGAGAAAGGGACATTTTAGGCTTCCCATGGGGATGTCTGACGTCTTTGTGTGCTTGCGTGTGTGTGTGTATAAGACAGCCTAGCTTGGCACATGGTGGGAGACTGAAGCTTGGCCTTGTCATTTCGCTGCTCTTTCAGTGAATGCCATCTGGTATAACTTACAGAGAGAGACAGAGAGAGCAATACAGAGACAGAGAGAGTGTTGTTTACAGTACAAGCATCTCTCCAGTCTCTAAGACGGCATCAAAGGCAAACACTTCTTTTAGATCAGTAGCGGAGTGTAAGTGTGGCTGTGTATGTGTGAGAGAGAGAGAGAAAGAGAAAGAAAGAAATGTGATTTTTACTCAAGTGCCTTTGGGTGTTGGATGGTGTCCAGAAGAAGACAAGGAAACTCCCACACTAAGTGTTATTGAAAACCACTGAAACCCATTTATTTCTCCTTTTTCAGAAATGGCAGTGCATTTGACAACTCATTTTTTCAGATTTACATTCATTGCTTCACATATGGACACACACACACACATACTGGGTAAAAAGGTATAACAAAGCTTTGGTCATCTGTGAGCAACCTCACAAATATGGTCACTCGAGAGCACCTTTTTGCAGTTTGACCTTACCCTTTTTGGCTGCCATTAGCATCTTACACACACACACACACACACACAAACACATACACACACAAAACTAACTTTGTCATGGCATCAATAAAACATCCTGCTTCCAAATGACAAATGTCAGAGAATATTGCTCAATCAAAACCCATTAATCACAGAAAATGAAAATAAATTAAATAACAGGAATCAGCTGCAAAAGGTCCTTTAAAATCAGAAATGGAAAAACATTTAGATTTTTCTCATATTTGATTCATTCTGTCACTCTCTCCCTCTCTCTGCCTCAGCCTCCTACTTTCATTTTCAGCTTAAGACGCTGTAGGAAATGGACTTTTCTCCATCTGAGTCCATCTCTTTCTGTTCTCCCTTGAGCATTTCTCTCTTTTATCTCTGATTTCTCGCTTTCTCTCTCAGCCTCCCACATCCACCCATCCACCCCTGCCTTCTGCTCCCACTCTCACTCTGTCTCACTGTCCTTGCCCTTTCCACCTTTATTGTTTCATTTTTGCACTACTTCACTACTAGCAACCCCCTCCAGTCCGTCTCTTTATGCCCTTGTCTCTTTTTTTCAATCTCTTCTGACTGCTTTCTTATGTACAGAGCAAGAGAGCGAATAGAGACCCATTAGAGGCAGATCTGTTGCAGAGAAGAGTTAAGGGAAAGGGGAAAAGAAGACCAAATGGACATTAAAGGAGAAGAACAATTGTGCTTGCACACCAACCCCTTATTACTACAAGAGCCTATAGAAGACAGACAGACAGACATTAGAAAAGATAGGAAAATTAGATGGAGCAAAGGAGAGGTCTTCTTTCATACTCCAATCAAATATCTCATTTCTTATTGGATTAACAGACATTGTTAACATTGTACACCAAAGATCTGCACAGATAATTGTTCCACCAATCAACGCTCTTCAGCTCAGTTTAGTCAGTGTACTGTGTCATACCATGTGTTACAGGTCAGTTCATTAGTCAGTTCATTAGTCATCTCTTCTCCTACTAATGTCATTCCTGTTACACAGTCATTTAGTCAGTCCATCAGTGTTGGTCCATGTAACAGTTCCAGCTTTGCTGAAATTGACAATTGGTTGGTCTCATACAGTCAGTTCAAGTCAAGCAAAACCTTTCTTCCTGTAAATATTCTCATTTGCTTTCCCTTATTGCATCCAGTGATTGGAGAGCTCAGTCTTTCAACCTGGTGATCCCCTCTTGGGGAGTAGGGATGTTTTAGGTTGGTAGTTCCCTTGGTATGATGTAATGCTGATACATGTTTGAGTTGTGGTTTTGAAGTTCTAAGAGATGAGAGAGCTTGAAAAGAGAGTCTCACAGTGAGCAAGTTGGTAAATACATTTGTTTATATTTGAAAAAGAAAAGTTGAAAAAGAAATTGAAAAAAAAGCTGTCCTTCAATATATGAAGCAGATCTACTTTAAAAAGGTGATAGAAGTGAAACATGCTCATGACAAAGTCTAACAGAGACATAAAGGTCATCAAGCAAATTCACTGACACTCTCCCCTGCTGGCAGGGTTTACCTTGCCATTTGCTGACAATACAAATGACATCACTCACAGAAACACTCGCAACCAATCTCAACACAGAATCACAAAGCATGAAGGCTTTTCTTCGCTCTATGTACAGCACTCCTCTTGATGATGTAATGGTGTATTTACAAGAGGTGAGTGATAATGCCTTTGCTGGTAGGTGGCAAAATGAGAAGACAAGAAACATGTTTTCTACCATTTCTCTGGCTTGGGCATGCTGTCTTGTTCTTCCATCTTTCACTCTCTCTCTGTCTCTCTCTCTCTCTCTCTTTCTCACCTCTCTTTCTCTCACCTCTTTCTCTCCCTCTGAGGCACCGCTTTTGCATTTTCCACTTTGCCTGTTTGTCTTTCAATTGCCACTTTGTCTATTTGGATCAGTGTTTCCCTGTCACTTGTCACAGTTTTGCTCTCTGCTTTCACATTCCATCTGTCTAGTGCCCTGAACCTCTTGATCTTATCTGATAACAAATGATGCCGGACTGTCAAGCCATCAGTCCACATTATGATTCAATCTGAAGAACTGTTATGGGCAGTGAGATTATAGTGTTGGAGGTCATGTCTATCTAACTAGATTACTATGATCAGTGCTGGTAGCAGCACTTAAACTGAAGCACTTTGAGTAACAGTATTATTAGCTGCAAATATAAAGACAGTTCTAGTCATGGGACCAACACAAGCAGCAGTTACAATAGCTAAGGTAGCACTAATAATAGCCAAAAAGGCAGTATACAAATGTTGTACATAAACCTAGGATGAAACCATATATCCTCAGTCCATACGGACTGTGTTATATATGACTATAAGTAAATGTTTCCACAAGGAAGGAGGACAGTGTACCTGTTGACTAACCAAGCCCTCTGGTATTAGCTATCATTCCCTTCCATTGTGATAATGGCCTGCACTGCAGTACCTGCCCTATATTCCCTGCTTCCCCTACTGTATCCTAAATCAGTGTAGTGCCCTCTACCTACATGGAGGTACTAGAGGCTCAAACTGAACAGAATAGAGATACAGGTTATGCGGAAGTCAAACAGGAATCAGGTATGTGAGAGTTAGGTTGAGTAAACGGGATTTTCCTCCTCCACAGAGGGGAAAATATGGAAGGATAGAGATCCCTCACAAAACATGAACATTCAGCCAAAGAGAAGATGGA
Source organism: Arnoldichthys spilopterus (assembly GCA_037974385.1). Taxonomy (NCBI): domain Eukaryota; kingdom Metazoa; phylum Chordata; class Actinopteri; order Characiformes; family Lepidarchidae; genus Arnoldichthys; species Arnoldichthys spilopterus. The sequence goes on from JBBPDA010000145.1 coordinate 4,483,352, forward strand.
CACAGACAGTCAAGATGGACATGGAAAGCAGCAAGACATTAGAAGGAGATGAGTGAGAGGAAGAAGAGAAAGGTGGAAGGGTATCAAAATCAGGTGGGCATTCCAGCTCGAAGCAGCGTAGGGAAGTGATGCCTGCATCCTCGTTGCCGTAGTTGGCCCAGTACTCTTCTGGGTCCAGCTTGGGAAGCAGCGCCTCTTCTTCACCCAATTCGTACTTCGTAGACGTGGATGTGATGGAGGGCTTGCCGGAGTAGGGGTGAGCCTTTACGGTTTCTGAGCTCTTCTCAAAGATCCCCTTGGTAGAGCTGACGGGCTTGTGCTTGGAGAACCACCAGCGGGTCTTGGTGCTGAATGTGGTGGTGGTGCTTCCAGCCAGGGAGCCAGGGTCTGGGAGGGGGCACAGGGCGAAGTCCATCTCACGCAGGAAGCGCAGGTCCAGGCCACGTCGGGGAGCAGGAGAGGCACAGAGCAGCTCGGAGCTAGAGACCCGGTTGGACCTGAAGAACTCCCACAGAGGACGAGCCTCACAGCCACATGCCCAGGGGTTGTTGTTGAGGCGAAGGAACTGGATGGACTCAATGTCGCGCATGGCCTGGCCGGGCAGCTCAGCCAGTGAGTTGTTGAAGAGGAAGAGCATGGTGAGGCGACCCAGGTCACGGAAGGCGCGGCGGTTGACCTGCCGGACACGGTTGTCATGCACTAGCAGGCGGTCCAGGTTGACCAGACCACGGAACACATTCTCGGAGAGGGTGCGGATACGGTTGCCGTGCAGGAAGAGCTGGCTGAGATTGATGAGGTCAGCGAACAGGTCGTCCTGGAGGAAGTGGAGCTGGTTCTCCTGCAGGTAGAGGAACTGCAGGCTGTAGAGCTTGTGGAAGATGTCGTGGGGGAGGGCAGCCAAGCGGCAGCGGTGCATGTGGAGGCTCTGCAGCTTCTCTAGGCCGCGGAATGCTCCGCCCTCCAGTCGACGCAGGTGAGGGTTGTCGCCCAGGTCCAGCTCCTCTAGGTCACGCAGTTCGCTGAAGGCACCAGCCTCGATCCAGGTGATGTTGTTAGAAAAGAGCCACAGGACCTGCAGATTAAGAGAGGGGAGGCATGTACAAGGGAGAGAGGTGGCAAGGATGGTGGGAGGGAAGATGAGAGGGATGAATGAAGGAGAAAAATAAGTTCGAAATGTAGTGAAAGCAGTGAGATAATATGGTTGGGAAGATGACAGATGTGAGGAATGTAAGGTGAAGGGTAGGTGAGGAAAAAAAAGTCAGACACAGAATGACACTCAGTATCCTGCTGTATTAAAGCAAATTCCTCTTCAAACAGTCAGTCTGTATTTTCTCTCTCTCTCTCTCTCTCTCTCTCTCTCTCTCTCTCTCTCACACACACATACCAAAAAACACACATCTTACCTGAGTCCCAAAGCCAAAAGACCCCACTCTCAGTTCGGTAATGCGGTTGTTCTGCAGAAAGACACGCTGGGAGTCATAGGGCACGCCGGTGGGCACGGAGCTGAAGTTCTGCGCCTGGCAGCTCACAGTCATAGGAGACGGGTAACACACGCACAAGTGAGGACAGGCCTGCCCAGGCGTGGGCTTCACCACCAGCAGCCAGACAACCAGCCAGAGCGCAAACGCACCTGGGAGAGCAAGCAGAGAGCACATCAGAACCAGCTCAGACTCTAAAGGGCTGCTAGGAGCTTTGCAACAACTCTGTTGCTCTAAGTGTCACCGATCATTTCTTTCATGTTCTCAGTACTGCATTGCTGGTTCACATTGAAATCAGTTCAGTTAAACTCTTTATAATGTCCATTATCTGCACCATTAACCCAAATTTTATATTTGCTAATGCTTTCATTCTTAAAGAGAAAAAGAAAGAATGGTGGGAAACTGAATAAAGAATGTTATTCTCACTTAGCATCTACAATATGGTGGTCATGGGACCCCTGAGTCTATCCTAAAGCATGTCCAACAACAAAAAGAAAGAATTCACACTTTGTTCCATTAAACCACCCTTAACAGAACTGTGGTGATTCTGAAATTAACTGTGATGTTATACTTTCAGAAAAGCATGTTAAAGACAAATGCAGTTACCCAGTTTTTTCAGTAATGCAGATTATAAATTATAATGCATTATAATGCAGATTATAAAGATTATTTTTTTTTAAGTATTGACACAGCACTGACAGCAAGGAGCATTTATACAAATTCCCACATTTTTCACAACTAGGAGGAGTGTGAGAACTTTCAGGAACTCTATCGTACACAGAACTTCATTCTATAATGAATAACAAGTTTATGAATGAAGTAAGTGCAAAAGCATCTCCAACTCCTCTATCAGCTCAGTAGGATTCAGACTGGCTTAGTTCGACCATTGCTAGTACACAGCAAAGTCTAGCAGTGACTAGATTAAACCGGAGTTTAAAGTCTCTTTGGAGAGAAAAGACGCTGGAAGTCCCATGCAACAACAGCACAAAAGCCAATACTTACTCTTGAAGCTGTGCGTAACGGAGCTCCGCGTAACCGAAGACGTGTCCATGCCGAACCAAAGCCGAGAGCGAGTTAGGAGGCGAGTGTTCTCCTGCTATCTCCGCTGATGCTCTGGTTCCTGAGCCGGATCGACGGCTGAGAGTGTATGAGAGGAATTGGGAGAGCGTGTGTGTGCCGGTAGCTCGTGCCGGGCGCCCATTTATACCCCCGGAGAAGCGCGCGCCTACGGCAGTGGGCACCGCGGAATCTCCTACGTCATCGGCCGGGTCACGGGCTTGCGCGAGGGCGGCGAACGGAAGAGGACGGGTAACAGAACATGGAGGGGTGGGGCCAAGCTGCCGGCTACGGGAGGGGGCAGGTCCAGTGGGAGGTTTAAGCTAGAATAAGGCTAGAGGGAAGTGGCGCCGTGCGCGCGGATTGGTGGATAACGCAGAGACGCACGGGAGGGGAAGACAGGGGTGGGAGGGAGTGGTGTGTGGTGGGGGGCCGTTGAGTGGCGGGGGAACCGGCAAAGTGCCCGGTAATGACTACACGGTGAGGAGGAGATGAACGGAGCACGAGGCAGCAGAAGCATGCGCGCAGTTCGGTTTCTTGGCTCACGCGCATTTGGGAGCGGTTTCCTGCGCATTAGTGGCAGACTGGTCCCTCATAGAGAAGAGAGAGATGGAGAGCAAGTGTGTGTATGAGTGTGGGCATGTGTGTGCGTGTGAGAGGGAATCTAAGAACAAGACAACGTGATTTCATGTAATAAAGTTCAGCTTTTATGGCAAAGACCACAGAAAGATAAAAGGCACATTAAAGAACCTGGTTAAGATGGAAAGGTCTTAGGTGGAGTCATGTATTGTAAAACATCAGATATGGGAAAGTGTGTTAAGAAACATTGGTAATTTTGTGTTAGGGTATAGGACAGTTTATGATGTTATATACGATATGATATTTATTAGGGGGTATGTACTATGAGTGAAAAGTTTGTTGGGGGGGGTGTATTATGGGACAGTATGTTAGGGGTGCGTATTATGGGACAGTTTGTTAAGGGTGCATACTATGGGACAGTTTGTTAGGGGAGTTTATTATGGGACAGTTTGTTAGGAGTGCGTATTGTTAGGGGTGCGTATTATGGGACAGTTTTATAAGGGGTGCGTATTATGGGACAGTTTGAAAGGGGTGCGTATTATGGGACAGTTTGTTAGGGTTGTGTATTTTGGTACAGCTTGTTAGGATTGTGTATTATAGGACAGCTTGTTAGGAATGTGTATTATAGGACAGCTTGTTAGGAATGTGTATTATAGGACAGCTTGTTAGGGTTGTGTATTATAGGACAGCTTGTTAGGATTGTGTATTATAGGACAGCTTGTTAGGGTTGTGTATTGTGGTACAGCTTGTTAGGGTTGTGTATTGTGGTACAGCTTGTTAGGATTGTGTATTATAGGACAGCTTGTTAGGGTTGTGTATTGTGGTACAGCTTGTTAGGATTGTGTGTTATGGGACAGTTTGTTAGGATGGTGTATTATAGGACAGCTTGTTAGGATTTTGTATTATGGGACAGCTTATTAGGGATGCATACTATGGGACAACTTTTCATTCTAAGGCTCATTGCTTTTATAAATATTTACATAATTCAATCTGGAAGTATTCTTGAGTTGGAAATGGGGAACTGAAGCCATGACCTGCCTGTGTTTCCAGAGTATTTAAGGCATTGAAGTATCCCCCCATTACCCAATGATCCATAGCACCTGAATCTAGCTCTATGGACTTTCTTTAATTGTAGATGACCGCATAGGAGTCTTTAATTAGATGTGGACAATAGTTCATAGCTTTTCCATTCCAGTCTTTAAAACATTAGCTGTATCATTCTGTTAGTAATTAAGTAATTAAACATTATTTAATAAATAATATTTAAATATCATTTAAATTATGTCATCATGAGAGCGAGGACTGGAAATCAGGGACCACGTATGACTCCTAGGAGGGTAAGGAGTTAACATCATATGCTGAACAAAACGGTTCTTATACTGGTGTATGTGTGTGTATGTAGGAAAGTGCTTTTGTGGTAAAATACAGTAAATGTTCTATAACAGAACAAATTAGACAGACACAGAGATAGACAGAGACAGACAGACAGACGGGCGGAGAGTATGAAGAGCCTGAGGATGTCCATGTTGTTATTCAACACCGCCTCCGTTCGCTTTCATGTTCTGGACACCACATCTCTCTCTCTCTCCCTCTCCACCTCCACACCAACTCTGCATGACTGGACAAACAGGCTTTCCCCGCTCCACCTACACCAACCAACCAGCTGGGAGTCATTTTGTATATGTGTTTGCGTGTGCTTGTGTGTTTGTAGTTTTTTGTGTGTGTGTGCGCATGCATCATTGCCAGGCCAGAGGCACGCTATGACTGACACCGTTTATGCCAGAACTGTGTTGGAGAGGAAGAGAAAAGCAGTAAAACATATCGAGTGAGGTTATGGAGGATGGAATGACGGGGAGCGAGAGGATCAAAAGCAAGCGAAGATGGAGGAGGAGAAGGAGAAAGGAGATAATGAACTCGTGAATTATAATAAATGAATCAGGGTGGTTAAAGGCACGATTAGGGATTTCAAAGGCACAGAGAGGCAGCACCGAACATGAAAAGCACTGAAACAATAAAAAAATGAAATTCACAGAAACCAACAGTCAGTACTTTAAGTGACTGTGTAAAAATCTCTTATTTTGGTTCATAAAACGGTTAAACGCAAGATAAAACTTTGATCACTGGTTCCTGCTCACTTACTTAGAGGCTTTAATTTGTGAAGGGTGAAGCTGTGCCAGGATGATGTCTAAAGCTCAGTTTCTTCCAATCTAACATCCTATAAATGTCAAGCTGTACCTTTGAATTCTTGTGATAACATATTCTAACCCTAAGTCCCAACATCCAATGTACAATATTTCTTAAATGTTCTTGAAATTGTTTAATGAACTTGTTACATTAATAATTTGTGCTAAATACATTAACAGTATTTGGCAGACGCACTTATCTGTAGCGACTTACAATTTAATCACGTTACAGAGGTGGGTGACTGTGGCGTTAGGAGCCTTGCTTTATATAGCATGGTGGGCTTGCCTGAGCAGAGAATCCAACCCCTATCAGCCATGTGCAGAACAGTGATATTCCCCACAACACTACACCAACGGCTATATAAAGTATTTTAGATGTGGTATACAATATTTGAAGTATTTTTAGTTGTTATATACTGTTATTAAAATTTTATAGAGTGCTTGACAAGTTATTTAGTTCAAGATTTGATCAACATGTCTTAAAATATGAGGCATCACAGATAAATGTCTTGTAGAAAGAAAAAAATCTTTAATTTCAAAATATTTTTAGAGCCTGCTTTTTAATTGTTTGAAAGCTATAAAATCAGAAAGCACTAACATGCTGAATTCTACAAATTAAGCTACATATCGATATCGATATTGTACACATTTATTCAAGACCAGACTGCTTTAATGTTGTTTAAAACATTGATTCCAAACTTTTGAACAATGTTTCCAAACTTTTGAACAGTAGCATTTGATAAATAAACCATTAGAAATGGTCCATAATTACTTGTAATATCCTGTCTATGCCAAAAAGGAATGCATAAAACAATTAAATAGAATAAACACAATCAGTTATACAACAAACAGTAAAACCGCAAAAAGAAAATGTTTAAAATTAAAGTATCCAAAATGATAAAATATAACAAATCACAACCACAATAGAAAAAAAAACATGTAAGCGATAGCCTGAGAGGAAGTGGATGAATTTTAAAGCAATGCAGTTTAAGTTGTAGTGTGGGAGGGATAAAACTCTCTAAATGGAGTCCATGTGTTACTACAATAGTGCACTTTAATTCATTTGACCAGTTACAGCTAGTTCTTCTGAAAGGCTGCTGCAGAAACATTTAAAACTCAAGCAATAGATATTGGTCTCTGCCCCTCAGAAATATTTACATTCCCTATAATGGGCGGTCGACGTGACTGTGAATCTTAAAAACATTTGAATGAAACTGAATATACATAACTTTAAAAATCCTGATTGACTTATCAGGACTGTGTGGGCGTTACTGTGGGCTGCATGTTGACTGACCGTGGTCTAACCACAGCATGACCCTATGACACCCTAACCCTGGCAGAATTCAGTCTCTGATATCAGAGACTGTTCAGAAACATCTTTTGCATAGTATCACAGGCAACAAATTATCCAGGCAACGAACTAAAAAAACAATAAACTGATGGTGATAATTCTGATAAGATCATAATAAAGAGAAGGGAAAATGCAGTAAATTAGAGTCCTTATTGTTCCCTCGCTGGTTCTTGCTCACTCACTTAGAGGCTTTGAGTTGTGAAGGGTGAAGCTGTGCCAGCTCCCCAGTTCAAATCTAACAGAGGAAACACAAAAATGCAATCTCTCATTAAGATGACCCACGCTATTATTTGTTAAATACTGAATGATAAATCCATGAAGGACCTTATAAAAATTTAGTTTTATGAAATAACTGAAGTTTGTTAGGGAGATGATGCCTAAAGCTCATTTTCTTTCAACTATAAATCTTATAAATGTCTATCTGTACCTTCTGTTCTGTCCTTCAGCTCCTGAGAAAATTTTTTTTAACCCACCACCATGCAATCTCCTCATTGTACTTCCAGTCTCTTACCTCCCCCATCACTGTCCTAACCCTGTTCTAGCTTAATGCAGAAGCTGGCCAGAACTCTACCCTCTAGAGTTCTCTACCTTCCTACCGTTATCATGTTGACTGTGGTCTGAAGTACTTTAATTATCTTTCATGCTATACGTAGTCAAAATATTTTGTCTAACCAATATATGTTGAGTTTTACAGTCTCTCTATTGGACCTAAAAGATAATTTAACACAATACCAACTCTTAATATGCAGTTGTTTTCTAACAGAAAACAGTAATAAATCAGTGCAAATCCTTGACAAATCTTTAACAAATTCAAAATCCCATGCTTGCCAAAACCTTGTCATTATTCTTACAGCTCATAGATTCTTCTGCTGCCAGATCTGTTGAGTGTGGCATCCTGGTTTTTTGAATGAGTGAAAACAGACTAGGTGAATGAAAGCTTATGACGGAGTCAAACATCAACCTCACGTTTTTGTCTGCCTTTGATAACCCGGGGTATACTTTGGATGGATTCTGTCCAGCAGAGGATTTATCAGGCAGTTTCATCATCCAGTCTACAACACTGAATAGGTTGTCACTCAACCTGCTGAAATAACAATGGATTTGAACTACCAGGGTTATCATCACATACCCTACACCACTTCTGGCAGTGCCTTCCAATGGCATTCATCACAATAATACACCGAAATCGAAATACTGATTTAGTAGGAAAAAACATTGTTTCTGTGTGTTTCTGAACGTTCTGATTTTTAAGGCATGGGTCTGATCATTTAAGGCTTGAGTCTGATTGGTCTTAGCCTTTTTTGGCATTTTAAAATGGGCTATGCTTGTTTTCTTTACAGAGTGTTTGAGATGAGCTGCATGATCTGATCTTAAGTTTGGATAAAACTTTTTAATGTCATTAAAGGGCCCATAAGCATAGAAAAGCTTTCATTATATTTCCTCACATTGGTAGTATGTCAATGTTACTCAAGTCTAAAAACATAATTCCCATTCAGTTTTGATCTCACTGTTTGTGAGGTCACAAAAAACAATTCATTTACACATATCTGCCTATACATACAAAACTGCTTTTTTAGAACCAAGATCAGTTAGCTCCACAGCCTTAACAGCACAGTAAAAAACACTTGTTTAATTCTATGGCTGGCTGGCTTTAAGCACGTTTGCATTAATGCAACTGAGCATGTGTGCTCTTATGTGCTAAATGTGTTACTGGAGTATTCCACTAGAGGGCACACCAGAGAGCTCAGGCCATATAGAATGTACAGATTTACATGAAGTAAATATTATACCTGGTGAAACTTGAGGAAGTTAGTATTTGAATAATTCTAAGATCATGGCAGAAAAAGGAATAATAATCTTCGTAGATGGCCCCAAAATGAAGGAGGGCATGACAATGATGAGTATATTTCTTCAATACTAAAACTGATCATGAGAAACACCACCAGAAGTTTAAAATGTTCACCAGCATGTTTAATTATTTCTTTTTATCTATATATATTCTTTTTCTGTTTATCATAAAACACAGAGAGACAGTCAATTCAGCAGTGTGGTTTTCCATTCACCCTCTGCTTCCTACACTTTGTCTACTGTTCATAAGTGTATTGCAAATGTGAGGCAGCCATCATGCATATGTGACTGCCTAGTAAAGCGTGCATATATTTAGCTTAGGGGATAAAGAGTAAGAAATGTTTTTTTCTACATAAACTTACACCAGTGACATAAGTGGACTTTGTCATGGTTCCTCCCAAGTTTTTCCTTGCCTCCATTCCTCTTGGCTTGCTCATTAGGGGCTCAGACCTGGATTCCGTAACGCTACTTTGTGAAGTCAGTTGTAAAAAAGTGCTATATAGATAAACAAGACTTGACTTGTCTTCAGGGAGGAAAAAGTAAAACCCAAGTGAAATGAAGGATATGGGCCTTTAAAGGCCCTGCATTTACTTGCATCCTGCTTCTGAGTCTCTTTAAGGTTATCATTGGTGGAAACAAAGCTCTGATGACTAAGAGATGACCCTTTATATGAGTGCGTAAACAGACAGTGTCCATTTCCATGGCAACGTGTGGTCCCGCCTCTTTGTTCTGCTTCCTGAGTTGGGGAGAGTGGTGGTGGGGATCAAAATGATGAGAAGTCCCAGTGCCGCTAATGATGCAAGCCCATAATCAAATGCAATACCCTCCTGCTGTCCCTTCATACGCTCACTCTCTCTGTCTCCACGCACTCACTCCCTTTACTCTTCCTGTTACTCCATCCCTCCTTCTATTTCTCTTTACCTCATTCTCTTCCTCCCATGTACTCCCTTCTTCTTCATTCTCTCTCTCTCTCTCTCTCTCTCTCTCTCTCTCTCTCTCTCTCTCTCTCTCTCTCTCTCTCTCCCCTTTCTTTCTTTCTTTCTTTCTTTCTCAGATTTAAAGCCCAGCTCCATTCATTATTAAAGGACTGCTGTCTAATCGGCACAGAGTTGCTGCCGTCACCAGGGGGTTCTGGGAAATGTTATTGTCCTGGTGCTGCTGTACAACTCTCCTCCTCAGCTCAGCAATAGATGATAGGGCCTCCAGAGCACTACCAGACATTTAGCTATTGTTCTTAGAGGGGAACGATGCTGTAAAGAATCCTAGAAGCAGTGTCTAAGACTGCAATTTATTATTTCACCTTCCTAAAGTCCCTTTATAACTGTGTTTTAGTTTAATCTATTATAGCTTCTTTTATTTATAACTAAGCACATTCGTTCATTTCTTGCTGAATGCATGTATTTTCAAAACTCTCTTCATTATTATAGGCTTATAGAAAAGTATGCAATAAGGATTTTTTTTTAATCTCATAAAAGAAAAGAAAAAAAAAATATATAAATCAAATAGTTTTCCATGTTATGAGCTTTATTTATGAATAAATTAAGGGAGGTTGTTCCCTTATACCATTCCTGTAGCAGCAATACCTAAAAGTGTACCTTATACCAGATGTAGTCATGACTTTTCCATTAATTTTGCGAATTTTTGTGCATGGGTCAGTATGTCTATATAT
>JBBPDA010000145.1:4502931-4519552 GCA_037974385.1 Arnoldichthys spilopterus
AAAAACACTGAACGTAAACTGAGAAACAAAACACGAAGCATAAGATCACGGAGTTTGAACAGAAACACGACAAGGCACAACAGCAGAATAACAACAGACACACCATGACACTAAACCAAACTAAGGAGACTAAATAGGACCTAGAAACAAGAGACGGACAATCACTACACATGGGACACAGCTGGGGGGGCGTGGCTAAACATTAAGCACGAGGACAAGACACACACAACAAAAACATGAACACATGGAAACACAAGGGCATGATCGTTACAATGTCCAGCCAGGAAGAAGACTCAACACTTGGCGTAACAAACAAATCCAAGAAAAATCATCTGATCCTGTTGGAATTCCAGGTGTTACCTTCCTTGCCTTCTTCTTCCGCCCGTTGTCAGGAGATACTGTATGTAAGCCCGTTTTGACTCCAGTCTCCTCAAAGCTGAGTGACTCATTGCAGTGAAACAAACACAGGTTAAAAGAAGTCTGCTTCTCGGGACAGTTTTCTCTTTCTTCATCCATAACAATATATATATATATATATTTATATTATTATTATATATATTATATATATAATAATATATATCCATAACACATACACACTAGCTGTTAATGCTACTATACTTTTTCCACCCAATTTCTGACACCAGCACTACATTGCCCATAATGCTCTTAAAACTACATATTAGTTTGCGCAGCACCGGATAAACTTCATGTTTTTTAAATAGACCGAACAGGGGCAGTCCTGTTTATGACTTCTGGTGTCAGTGTGGTAAAGTTAATCTGTCTCCACACTTTTGCAGCAAAGATTTTGGTTTGAGAGGAATACATTTAATAACTGGACAGCTTCAAGACTTACTGTTTCCTCAAGTCACAAAGGCTAACAACTCCAGCAAACAATTTATTTTATTTGCTTTATTTTAAGCTGATTTAAATGTTCAGGTCTAATATAAAGAATATTCTCAATGCAAACAAGCACATGTTGACTGAATATGTTATTGTCACATATTACTAATAAATTGGAGGTGCAGCCTAATTTAGTAAAACATATTTGAAATAAACTAGTGTACACTAGCTGCATAGTAAAGACTTTTCCAACAAACTTACATAAAAACTTTCCCAGAACAAGTGCACTCCAGTCCAGGAGTGAAAATATGCAAGGCCATATTGCAAATACTGTAAATCCCAAAATGAAGTATGGTTGTGGATCAGCAAAGCTGTAAGGCTGTTTTTTTATCAAACCCATACTGGCTCTGTCAGAAGGCTTGGCCTAGAACATGATTTGAACTTCCAGTAGGATAATGATTTAATGCAAACCTTCCAAAAAATGTTTTTCAGTGGTTCATGGCCTTAATGTACAGTTTTATAATACACTTTGATTGTTAGGCCTGTAAGCCTTTACACTCACACTTGCACCATTTAAAAAGACCCTTTAAAAAGTTCAAACGTCCCATGATTAAGCTGTTTAATCAGCTGTTGTTTGTTCATAATTTAAAACATAACTTTAGGCCCCAATGTGAACATACAGCTTAACTAAAACATATTAATATAGTGAAAAAAAACAAAAAGGGTGTTTTGTCTTACTGTTATTTCACACATTCAGAAGTGACTATGCCTCTTTGAAACCTGACGCTTGTCAAGTAAACCACTGTAAGTTTTTACAAGCATGATATCATGACATAAGTTACTAGCTTCTTGAGCAGATGTTTGTCTCATGAAGGTAAAGGTTAACCTAGTGAGCTAACAGCAGCTGTCTATTGGGTTTATGCTAGAAATGTTAGTATTACGTCTAGTTTACTTTCAGTCTAGTTCATATCGTACATGACAGCAACAATTTAATAACCTTAAGCTTTATTTGTCGTTGAGCTCATTAAGACAATAATTCTTTTAGAAATTAGTGATTTTTTAAACTCTTGTTAGCATTGTTTTTCCTTCTGAATCTGAAAAACCTTGAGATTTCAGTTTTTGGAGGAAATGCCAAGTTCTATAACATTACTCCAATAAAACTTTTTTGGTTTCAGTGGTTTTAACAGTTATTTTTAAGAATGCATAAGGAACAATAGTGTGCATTAAAGTAACCATTCAATGTTTCTCAAACATTGCTGTGTTATAGCTTTCATCTCTTTAAAAACATGGTAACAGAACAAAATTTAAAACTCATAAAATGTTTTATCTTACCTGAGAAAATGTTACAGCTCCTTGCTTAGGAATGCTTTAAATAGTTTTTGGAATATTTTTATTCATCACTGCATTGCGCTCTTTTCTCCTCTCCTCCCATTGGAGGAATGAAGCCAAACTTATAGGTTTTTATGCTACAAATGTGTGCTGAATACCTTGAAATATGCATAACTAAAACATACCTAAAGATGTTGCTGAGCAGTTATAAATACATATATACATCCTGTTGAGGCTTTTAAGAAGTAATGTCGGTGTTATATCATACTTTTGAACATCAAATTTAAAATGCAAAACAAACACAAAAAACTCTAAAATCTTTTTTCTTTGTTGGACTCTTCCTTTGGATACTGGTCCGTCTAAATATATGGACCCTTCCTTTGGATACTGGTCTGTATGAATGTGTGCATTCTTCCTTTGGGTACTGGTCTGTCTGAATGTGTGGACCCTTCCTTTTGGTACTGGTCTGTCTGAATGTGTGGACCCTTCCTTTGGGTACTGGTCTGTCTGAATGTGTGGACCCTTCCTTTTGGTACTGGTCTGTCTGAATGTGTGGACCCTTCCTTTGGGTACTGGTCTGTCTGAATGTGTGGACCCTTCCTTTGGGTACTGGTCTGTCTGAATGTGTATGAATGAAATCAAGTTCTCAGTGACTCAAATACTATTTCCCAGGCCTGCCAAAAAATAAGACAGTAAAGCTAGTCGCAGGTCATGGAGTAACATATGATAGTTTTAATGCTTTGAGATAAAGTTCTGACATGACCATTTGTTTTCCTTCATATTGTCTTGGGATTTGTTTTTAAAAAGTTAAAATATGATCCTTGTTAAATGTCTGAGCTTCTGTAATTGCAGAGGAATTCATCCATCTTGAATTACAAAGAACAGAAAGTGATTTCACTGGTTTTCTTTTTATTGTGGTTCCACAACCATAGGGTGCCTTGACATGATCTTAACGCCAAAACCCCACCCTTACTGCCCTAATCCCATCTGTCAATCACCTTCCCTGGTCAGGGAATACACTGCAAGGTGGTTTGTAATCGCTTGATTTTTTATTCATTTCTTTATTTGTTTATTTCCCAGGAGAAAAAAAAACTGTTGATTGGAGGATGAGGAAGAGGAGGAAGAGGGTAGAGAGAACAGGAGGGGAGAAGAGGAGAGTTGGATAAGAAAAAAAAGAGAAAGAGACAGGAGAGAAGAAGAGGGAGAGCGCCAGCCCACTTTTTCTAACATGCAAAGCTCTTGACGTTCAACAGCCACAATTGTCTAACTTTTTTGTGTCTCTCCTCCAAGTGAACAAAAAATGCTCTCGATTGTGTCTTTCCTCAACCGCCCTGACAACATCCATCCCTCTCTCTCACCCTCTTTCCCTCCCTCTCCTTCCCCCGGGGCGGATCACATGGGTGGCGCACTCCTCCTCTCCTTTTTGGCCCTTGCTCCTCCCCCTCCTCCCTCGGCTCCTCCCCCTCTCTTTCTCTCCCCCCAGCTCCCTCTCTTTCTCGTCCTCCCAAGCCCTCACTTGGTGGCCATGGTGTAGCAGCCCTCCTGGTGCCACTGCATGTCACGGATACGCCTCACTGACTGCATCTGGGGGCAGCGGGCTCCATACTCATTAAAGTGTCTGTAATCGCCCTTCTCCAGCAGGTACTGGCTGCCACGGTAGCCGGGGTACTGGTAGCCCACCCAGCTGAGAGAGGAGAGCAGGAGAGCAAGGAAGGAAGCAGGAAAATAAATAGCATGAAAAGGAGAAGTGGTGGGCGTCAGGTAGCATGCGGGTGGGGGGTTGCAAAGGTAGGACGTGTAGGAGAAAAGGGAATGAAAAGAAATCGTGAAAGGATTTCATGTCCAGTTTCAGACACCGTTGACCCCTTGTGAGCTGGGTTATACCATGGCCTATACCATGCAGTTTCAGGGATGAATTTACACAGTGTCTTTTTAGGCCAACTTGAACATAAGCTTGCAGAATGGAAAACTTGGGGTTGAGGTTACATCCACTTTGGAAGTCTGTGTGGAGGTGTGTGTGCAGTGACATAGTAAAATCTAGCTGATTAGGTAATTTACTGTGAACAGCTCACTCTCCACATTTAGAACAACTTTACAAATGTTCCTTATTGGGCATAAAGGCTGATGATTAATCCAGAAAGTTTCAGTTGGAGAAATCCTAATTTTAAACTAAGCTCTTAGAAATACGCACACACTTACATACACACACGTAGGCACATATTCCAGAACTTACGTGCCACAGCTGACCATGATGCTGCCAACTCGGTCAGTGAAGCCGTAGGCGTACAGGCTGGGCACGTCGTCATCGATGATTTCCATCTTACGGCCCTTATACTCGCCAACCTCATACAGACAGATCTTATGCTTCTCCGGGTCCTGAGGCAGACAGATTGGATGGCCGCATGAGTCTCCTTTTTGTTAGCTCCTTGCAACAACAGTTCTTGAAACTTCCATGGTCAGAATAAATATACTGTTTACCATAACAAAAATATCTCTGAAATAAAAACTTCTTAACTTGATGATGAGCAATTACTATTGGTCTGTTTAGAATAAAATGTTTGCTGACTATGCAGATAAACTGCCATTTACAAATGTGTGGCTGTGTACATAAGTCTATTTTTTTACCAGTTGCCACTATTAATAACAACTTCTGGAGTGAAATTGCATATACTAGCAGAATATTGGGTAGTGGTGCCCTTCTGGCCGAAGGGTCGCAGGTTCAAGTCCCAGCTCAGATATCACCGAGGTACACTTTATAGGCATTATAACAACATACAATGGCTGTATAAATACATCTTTGCAAAAGTTTGTTTAAGTTTATGTCAGTTACCTTCAAAGGCTTATGCAAGTGTCTCCTTGTTAGCCTTTCAGTGCTAACAAATGGACTTTCTGATTTGAAATTGTTGATGTTTCCCTTTCAAAGGGACCTTCAAAACCTTCTGCTGTATTTAACAGCCCATCATGTTAAGATAAAGAGGAAAGTAAGCAAATTTGTTTTTGAAGAAAAATGTTTTGCTATTGCTACTCCTAAGGTGCTGGTCTATATGAATGAGTGTGTCAAGTATAGATGATGGTGCATGATGCACTATGACACACAGCATGTGACAGCAGAGGGTAGCAAGAGAACAAGCAGATTCACAGAGAGTCTGTACCATGCGGACAGGCCTGAAGGAGAGCAGGTAGTCATTCCTCTGGCAGTTGCTCCAGCAGTCCCAGCGGGGGTACTCGCCTTTCTCCAGGATATACATCTCACCACAGAAATTCATCTGCTCAAAACCAACAAAACTGCAGAGAGAGAGAGAGAGAGAGAGCAGAGGAGAGGAGAGGAGAACGAGGGGAAGCAATGAAAGAGAAAGACCAAAAATGAGCAGGAGAAAGAGTGGGTGATATGACTTGAAAATCATTGGAATGTCAGGGTGTGTGTGGTTCTCACTCACGGGCCACAGTCCACGCGCAGCGAACGCACTTTGTCCATTCCCATCTCACACACGTTCATACACTCATTAGTGATCTCGATCATACGGCCCTGGAAGTTCTCCTGGTCAAACACACACATCTAGAAGACAGAGGAGAATGAGAAAACTGGAGGAGGTGTAAGGGTAAAATGAGCAAAGCAGAGAAGGGCAATTAAGCAAGAATCGGGAATACTGGGAATGTGGGTATGTAGAAGGAGATTTTTAAACATCAAGGTCAATTTTACATTATGCAATCGTGAGTTTTCTTTAGAGAGAACACCCACACATATCTATGGCAACTAGAAATGTGGAAATTTCTCGCAGTAAAGACTTGGTATCCTACCATTCTGTATATACAATACTGTGCAAAAGTCTTTAGGGTCTACAGCCATTGACATGCGTAAGCAAGTGTGCTTTGCCTTTAGAATCACTTTAAAGTATTAAAAGAAATGCAAAGAAACACAAATACATTAAAACTAACAATCACACTTTTCCTTTTAGGTTTCTTTCCAATGCCCCCCATGTGCAGCTCTGTCAGCAGCTTTTCTGACCAGAGCAAACTGATCCAAAACAGCAACTGGATGATAAATACAAGTAATATCAAACTAACACAGGGAAATTCTGAAATGATAACAATGACATGCTTAACTTTTGTACTTCTGTGCTGATGTGTGTATTTATTCTAATATTCTTGTTTAAGCAAATAATCTCTTATTGGCTGTTTACATAAGGTTTAAATTATGGGTGCCTACGACTTTGGCACAGTACCCTCTGTGGGCTGTCTTTGTTGGCATGATCCATATGGAACATAATGCCTGTATTTGTGTTACCTTGTAGGAGCCCATGCCGAAGTCTGACTTGGTACTCTGAGCGGCCTTGCCATCAGGCTGGGAGGCAGGCTTGGCCTTCTCTCCACCGGAAGACATGATGACTGTAATCAAGAAGGAGAGAAATGTATGGTCAATAATATTAAAATATATGCTTTATTATATAGCTTCATTGTAGCTTTTCAGAGCATTACAATCAGAGCCTGAAGCACATAAATACTGTAAAAGCAAAGCCAAGGAAACAATGGGGGTTAATAGAAAACACAAGAACGAAGAAGATGAAGAACACAACCTGACCATGAAGCACAGCATTAACACCAAACAAAAAGTTATAATGGGAAAAAAGCAAGGACAAATAAAAGAGTAGGACTCAAAATTCATTTTTCTTATAACTAAGAGGCAGATGGCTGTTTTGCTACAGTTATGGAATAATGAAATTCTTTGACTTGCACAGTAAATCAATCACGACAGATGGGGCATTACTTTATGTTTTCAGGCTCTGATGAGAACGGAGGAATGATGGTTTGTGGCATTGCAGTTTAAAGTGAACAATAACAGGAAGGCAGTAGGTCTAGATGCCATTAATAATTACTACCCCATTACTATGTTTGCTCCCATATTTCAGTGAAAGACAGTGAAGCATTCTCCTGTGTATTAGACTGCTGTACTCTGAAGTGGTAATAAAAAAACCTGGCCTTAGTGCTGGCTAAATCTTTAAACTTCCCCAGAGAGGTGAGGGTGAAAAATGAGCCACTCTCACTGTGAGAATGAAAGAAAATGTGTTGTACATGGAGAAAAAAATCAATATTTTTATGAGTCATTAATTAGGTTACTCTGAAGTTATGAGTCAGTATTGAAGTGACTCTGATAATGTGCTCTGCTCCCAGTGGACAGTGCCCTCTTTTGCCCTTTGTTGCTCTGAGTGCTGACTTGCTTATTGCCCTTTACACCCACTAGAGCATTGGGCATTGGAAAGCTGACTACATTGTCTTCTCTTGCTCTTTCTCTCTCTATCCCTTTTTTGTGAGGTGGAGTTTGTATTCTCTTTTTGGTCTCTTTTTTTTGGTAATGCTACAAGCAGACGGTTTGAAATTGAAATTGGCAGATTGTTCTATCCACTCACTGCACGTCATTCAGCGTATCAGTTTTCCTCCTACTCTGTTAAGCTGGTTGTCTCAATAGCAGATGCTGTGGTGCCATGAACATCTTACTGTTGTCTTTTTATGCAGGTGTCGACTACAATTTCATAATAAAATACACTATTGTCGTTTGAAAAACTTTAGGGGGATTTAGGCTTTATCTACCTCTTTCTGTCTTCTTACCTGTGTGTAAGTGAGTAGCCGCTGTCTCTCTCACTCAGCAAAGTCAGCGTGTGTGTTGAGAGTGAGAGTGCGGCTCTTTTATAGGCTGGCGCCCAACGTGGGGGGATTAAAACCACAGAAACAAACCCGCTGAGCTCACCACCCCACATACAGAATAGAAATCACCCCATCATCAAACAGAGAGAAGGGGAAGAGAGACAGAGAGAGAGAGAAATACACAGAGAGAGAGAAGGTAAGGGAGAGAGACAGAAAAGAGACTGAGACGGGGAAGTGGGAATGACAGTGGAAGAGGGATGAGAGAATGCAAGGAACGATAAAGAAAGGGAAGCTTACAGGAAAAGGAGAGAATGAAAAAGAGAGGGAGAGGAAGAATTGGGGAGAGAGTAGGAGGGGGAAGGGATAAGAGAAAGAGAGAGATAGGGAGAGGTGGAGACAAGACAA
Organism: Arnoldichthys spilopterus; assembly: GCA_037974385.1. Taxonomy (NCBI): domain Eukaryota; kingdom Metazoa; phylum Chordata; class Actinopteri; order Characiformes; family Lepidarchidae; genus Arnoldichthys; species Arnoldichthys spilopterus. The sequence continues at coordinate 4,511,146 of JBBPDA010000145.1, forward strand.
AGAGAGAGAGGGAGAGATAGAGACAAGAAATAGGTAGGGTGAGATGGAGGCAGGAGAGCAAGAGAGAGAGAGAGAGAGGGCAAGAGAAAGGGGAGATAGAGACAAGAAAGAAAGAGGTAGAAAGTGATGGAGACAGGAAAGAGAGAGAGAGGGAGAGGTGGAGATGAGAGATTGAGGTAAGGAGTGATGGAGACTGGAAAGAGAGAGAGGGAGAGATGGAGATAAGCATGCAAGAGAGAGAGAGAGGAAGGTAGGGAGAGATGGGGACAGGAAAGAAAGAGAGGGAGAGATGGAGACAAGGAAGGGGTAGGGTGAGATGGAGGCAGGAGAGCAAGAAAGAGAAAAGGCAAGAGGTGGTGGAGATAGAGACGAAAAGAGAGAGGTAGGTATTGATGGAGACAGGAAATAGATGTAGCGAGAGATAAAGTCGGAAGAAAGAGGTAGGGAGATTAATACAGGAAAGTGAGATAGAGTACAAAGAGATGGAGACAGGAAAGAAAGAGGTAAATAAAGATGCAGACAAGAAGGAGACAGAGGTAGAGAGAGATGGAGATAAAAAAGAGAGAGAGGTAGAGAGAGATGGAGACAGGAAAGAAAGAGAGGTAGGGAGAGATGAAAACAGAAAAGAAAGAGAGAGGTACAGAGATGAAGACTGATAGAGAGATAGAAAGACAGGGAGAGGCGGAGACAGGAAAGAGAGAAAAGGAAGGTTAGCTGGAGAGGCAGAGAGAGGATGAAAGAGAGAATACAGAGGGTGAGAGGGACAGAAAGAGTGGGAGAAAGATGGAGAGGGTTTGGGAAACAGAGGAAAGAGAAATAAGCAACCCACAGAGAGACAGAGGGAGTGAGAGAGAGAGAGAGAGAGAGAGAGAGAGAGAAGAATGGTGAATAAAGTGAACGAGAAGTAGAGGAAGTGACTGGGGTAGTGACCGTGCAAGTGTGTCCACTCTGCTGGAAAATCACAGATCAGTATTGAACTACAAATCAGTCAGTTTCAGACCTAATCTTTTGTTCTGAGATAATCTTTGATTCTGAAGCAGTGAACGATGTCAGTGTAGAGGAGATAGTGTTAACAGACACTTGCAGATGTTCATTGGCATGAACTTTTTCATATTTATTATCTGCAGCTTCATTTAGCTGCTGCTATAGCAACCCCGTGGCCACAGCCAGTTCACCTGAGGATCACACACCAGCATCAGGATCAGAGCGTATGAAGTCAGAACCTGTTCATCCCTCTGTACATACACACTCAGCTAAGGCCAATCAGCACCATGTGCCTGGGTTTAGGCTCATGGTACCTGCTGTGTGTTTACAGTCACACACTGCACTGCCTTCACGCATGTAAACAGTGTTTACAAACAAACACACACTTACTATCTGCCCACTTTATCACTCTCTCTCTCTCTCTCTTATACATACATTGTCTGTTCACCTTCCTCTCACTCTCCATACACCCTCACTCTCTCCTTCTCCCTCCTCGCCTCCCTCCTCTTTCGCTTCATCCCTTCTTCACCAACTTTTTCCTCCATCACCCCCATCTCTCACACACTCACGCACATTGTTTGCCTCTGTCTTTCCTCACTCCTGTTCTCTCTCTCCCTATTCTCTCACTCTCTTCCTCTCCCCCTTCTCTTTTGCTCCCCTCTTTCTTCCCCCACTCTCTTCTCCACTCTCCTTGCATTACCCCTCCTCTCTTCTAATTTCTTTCCCTTTTTCTCTCTCTTCCCCCTGTGTTGTCCATCTTATCTCTCCCCCTCTCTCCCTCTCTTTTCTGTATCTCTCTCTTTATCTATTTCTTTCTTCTCCCCTCTCTGTTTCCTTTCCCTTCTCTCTCCTTTTATTTACACCCTTCCCTTCACCCCTTCTGTGACCCCTCTGTCCTTTCACCCCCCGTCCTTCTTTTCCCCAACCCCTCACACTCTCTCTCTAGTAAACAGTGAAGGCTTCCTCCTTTTGTAACATGTCTGGGTAGAAGACTTGTGTAACACACCCTGCATGGGTGCAATGGTTCGCTGAGACAATAACGCCTCAACAACTCAATAAAAACACTTTCAGTTACATCACAGTTTACTAAATCCTCACAGATCGCGATGCTAAGCTGTGGATGAAGAACAGCAGAGACTGTCTGAGTTTAACACATATAAAGACTTTTCTTCACTTCAATCTTCAAGACACATTCCAGGAGCCTCAAAGAGATTATGCACAATGTCAGTCAGCTCGCACTGCAGATTGTTCAGAGTACGCAATAAGACAAATCCCTGTATTCTACACATATAGACCAGCCTTTGTGCACTATACGATGGACAATGCTGACCTATACGAATATAACTGACCTTCCTCTATTGTGCGCCATCCATTCACCCGAACGACAGCAGCGCACGCGCGCTGGCAGAGCACCAGCAGTTCCATCAAATTCAATCCGCTGACATAGCACAATGCCTGACTACAGTGGACACAGAGAAAAGAGAATCACTTCTCAATTACCCAAGCACACCCAAACACACACACACACATACACACACACACAAACACACACACACACCCCTCCATAGGTTTCAGGATGGGGACACATGCCCAACTGCCGTTGTCGGTATAAAATAGCAGCGCCACATTATTATAAAAGTGTTTGCAAAACAGGATTGAAGTAGAGCTCCTCAGAGCCTGAAGTGGACATTCAGGTAAGAGATTCAGTTTGGATATCAGGGTCTAAAGGTCAGTGCTGCAGGAATGAACCAGTTCTGAAAGGTTCTGCAGGCTGGTTCATAGAAATTCCTGTGAAATAAGTTTGATTGGGGACCAACCTCTTATAGTCTATAATCTTTTGGCTTATTCCATAACTGCATGGAAAGCAATGCAAAAGGACCTTGCAAGTTATAGGAACTGAAACTAAAGTCAGTGTTTAGATATACAGCGTTTGCAAACACATTATTAATGCTTTTGCAATATGCATATTAATTACTTATTGCTTGGAAAGTGATGCAAAAAAGTGTAAAGTCAAATTAAAATTAAAGTTTATCACACCCTGAAAGACTTTTTTAATTATCAATTATCACATGAAAAATAATGCAAATTAACTGAGGTATGTAAAATATAGAAATGTGTAATACAAATCTGGTTCCTAACCATTTAATGGGTCAATTATAAGTTTTTAAAGCATTAAAATGTAACACAAGTATTGTATCTTTATGTTGTTAATAGCTGCTCTGTTTGTGTTCGGTTTATAAGTGCTATCACACCAGAATATGGCCTTGTCTTTCACACGCAGATTAAAGCCAGACATGCTAGAGAGTCTCCACTAGTGTAATCTAGTCCATGAACTTAACCTAAGACCACCAAACAGATGATCCACATGAATTCTTTAATTAATAATATAAATTAAAATATATACATTACTTAATAAATTATTAAATCAATTAATTGATACATCTACAGTGAAAAAACATCTACATCTAAAAAAACTTAAAAAACTGTTTTTTTATATTTTACAATATTTTTGTCTCAAAATCCACTTCTCTATGCATGTTTTTTGGGGGTTTTTTTGTTTTGTTTTTTTTGACAGAGTGGAAAAATGAGTAGAAGGTTTGTAAAGCCCAGCATGAATCAACCACTGGTCATATCAGGAACGGGCACAGCACCATTCTTCAAGGTAAACACTGTACAAAAGAGTTGAACAAGCTCTCTCTCTCTCTCTCTCTCTCTCTCTCTCTCTCTCTGTGACTGTGTTTTCATTGTTGTGGCACTGATGATGTATTGTGCTATCCTCCTAACCTTGCTAGTACCCAGAACAGAAAGAGGAAGAGAGGACTCAGAATAAAGCACTCAACACAGAAAACTACAGGAACTTGAAAAACTGCATGGCATAAAGGATAGGAAAGGGTGTGTTGTGCTGGCTGAAGATGTGCCTGTGTGTTTGTCAGGTGACAGTGTTTGAGCAAGAGCACTTCCAGGGCAAGTGTCAGGAACTGACCACAGAGTCCTGCAACATCCAGGACAGAGGCTTCCATAACATCCGCTCGCTCAGAGTGGAGTGTGGCGCGTGAGTCCTTATTCCTTATTTTAGGTCTTAAAGGACAATGGAAAATAAATTATTTGCAATATTGAGTAAACTATTACACATCCAACAATGCATTGTATGTCTTTCTGAAACTAACTGTATTAAAAGGGGATTCTACACATTTTTCAAAATTTCAGCAAAATCACTTACATTTCTGAGGTTTGTCAGAAGCTGCGGCATTTACAATGCAAATATAGCCAAAACCACTGGGAATGTCTATGTGTTTCTATATGTAATTCTGATGGTAAATTAGTGACAAACAATGTGTGTTAAAATGTTTTGCATGTGCTGAACTATGCATTTCAAATGATATGCATAGAAAATATTATAGAGGACCGTGACCCTGCAGGATCTATCTTTGAAACTAGGTGTAATGAATAAATGAATTAACACTTTGTTACTGCTTTTTGCTTTGAGTTTAAAGTTCATCTAAATTATTAAGCTATTGTTTTTGTGAAATTTCTGTTTTCTTTTTGTTTTCTTCCATTGTACTTTTGACAATGTCTCCCTCTTTTGCACTTCTAACAAAATAACTTTAGGTCACCTTTGTCAAGTCCAAGACCAGTGCTAGGTGTAGTCAAAATCAAATAAGGCCTAGAACCTAGTCTACAGTTTGAATGAAACTGAGGAAAAAAAGATTAATAAACTAAATAATATCTGAGCCCAGTGTCCAATCCAGTTGGCTAAATCAAACTGGAACCTGACCACAACTGTTTGACCTGCTAAAACACTGTGAAAATACATTTTAAACAGATGAGACATACAGACGTACAGCAACATACAAAAGCACTCATTGTGTATGAGGGTCCTTAAAAGTTTCCTTAGTGTTTCTGGAAAAAACTCACCTTTCTTTTCAGCTTCTCCTTAATCTTACTTCTGTTTCTAGTTGGGTGGGATATGAGCACCATGATTTCCAGGGCCAGCAGTTCATCCTGGAGAGAGGAGAGTACCCCCACTGGGATGCGTACAGTGGTAGTCTGGGTTACCACGTGGAAAGGCTCATGTCCCTACGCCCCATCTACTGCGCTGTGAGTGTGTGTGTTTTTCTGTGTATGTTCTTGCATCACCTCTGATGTAAAATTGCTTACAATTACTACAACATATATCATATAATTGGTATTTTTGTGCTGTGACAGTCATGTGACCGCTGACTACTCAGGCCATTATACTTAGACAGATGAGCAAATATTTTGACATTGTCCATGCAACTGCCTGGATGGATGGTTTAATGGTTGGAAAGGTTTTTCAAGTGCCACTGTGTTAACTTTGCCATTCAGGTGGACAGTTGTTCTACCTACCTCTCTGGGCCTGAAGCATCGTAGTGTATGAGATCTTGATGCATTCCGTCCATCTGCTTCGACTAGATGTTTGCTTTTCTTCTTAGTCAGTCTTTGTGAGTAAAAGTACAAAAGCTTGGGAAAAACACTCCTTTCAAAGTGACATGTCTGCTATAGAAACATTTTTTTCACCTAATTCTTCCTGTTTGGGTCTATAAATAGCTCAGTCCACCATCTCTAGTATGTACTTGTAGTTCCCTTGATCCTGAGCAAAGCAGAAAATAATACATATTGGTTGGCTTAGCACTCCAATTGACATATTACACATGAAAACAAGAAATATAAACAAAAATCACATGGGGAAAAAATAATTGATTGGGCAGATTTTGTACATTGGTGTACATTTGGCAACCAACATTTGGCAAACACAACTGTGATAATATTCACAGAATATTCTAAAGCTGTAATCTGTTCTATCTGGGCTTATAGGTTTTATTTATCATTGTTTAATGTGTCTTGTGATATTACATAAAACACAAGGGGCTCTCTAACACAATCTCTGTAACACAGCCTTGAGTGGCTTACTGCTTTAACAAAAATGAGGAAAGTTGAAAAATTAAAGGAATAAAGCAAGAAAAAACACATTTTCATTTGTTCCATTTATCTTATATGTTTAGTGTCCAAATGCTGCTTTTTCAGTTTTGAACCGCAGCCATGAGGGTAATAATCCACAATGTCAGTGTCACCCAAACAGATTACATAATCTACACAAAAACACTTCTGCTTAACTCACAACCTGCTCAAATTGCATCAGTTCATCTTTAAGGTGGTGCAGTTTCAGTCCGCTTATCTGGTCACAGCAGGGTTCAATTTGCAGCATTGTGCTGTGTAGCCTTATGGTACAGTTTATCCATCTCCACATGTGTTTATGTGTTTTACAGGCTAAATATGAAGTTCTCAAATCACATTCAAATATAAAGTATTTATATGCAAATGATGTATTACAAATAAAAATAATATGAATGAAATCAAACTTATTGATTCAAAAAATTCATTTTCACTTTTTCACCAGCTTTTTGTTTTTGCTATCAGTTGTTGCGTTTATGGATTTTGCAGAAGTGTTAAATTTTACATTTTATACTAGCCCTCAATTTGACATTAAGTGTCCATTGGTCTAGTAACTTTGTGCTAGTTTAGTGCTAAGTGCAATCACAAGTCATAAACTGCCCTATCATCTTATTTTTGCATCACATTTTCATGTCCTCAGAGGCAGAGGAAGCGATAATGACGAAAGATGCTAAAAGATGCTAAAAACAATGAAAGAAACTAACCTTTTTCACCCTATCTCTCTTTCTCTCTCTCAGGCCCATGAGACCAGCCGCATGATGATCTTTGAGCAGGAGAACTTCCTGGGTCGCACTGTGGAAGTGTGTGATGATTACCCCTCTTTGCAGGCCATGGGTTGGTGCAACACCCAAGTGGGCTCCATGCATGTGCAGTGTGGCGCGTAAGTCACATATACTCATACACACACAATCTGTAAACCTGTAGGTGTGCATGACTCGTGTCGAAATGCACGTCATGTACATAAATTCCACACCTCCTTTCTGAGCTTTACAGTTATTAAATACAGCTTGATTATCACATCCACATTTCTATCATACAGCACACCTATGCAGGCAAACAAACACATGACAAAGTGTTACTGGCACAAACAGATGACACCTTTACACATTAAAAACAGCTTTGGCAAATAGAGAGGTAAGACTAAAAGGAACAGATGAAATCATCAATACACTGTTAACTGTCAGTGCGATGAGTAAAACAGTGGAAAGCACATATGGACTCATTTATAAAACATAAACAATGCAGTTAATGTATTAAACCCAATGATTTTGAGCTTGAATAATTAAAAACGTAATCATCATTACTGTGAAATGCGCTCCCACTCTCTTCCGTTCTGATCCCATCTGCCTCTTGCTTTTTGCAACTCCAGCCACATTTTAATTAACCAAATGAGCTGAAATGAAACAACTTCCTTGGCCTCCAGGACCATGGGGGCATCTGGGCATTTACTCTACCATGTTTTGAAGTAGGCATGGGCAGATCAATAAGAAAAATTAATATTCAAGAATTCTCTTGAACCTTTATTTAAATGTGCAAAGAAATTGAATGAAATCTTCACTGACCAACTTAAATGTACTTTATGAATATAATTACATTTTGAATTTGATGCCTGCAACACACTCAAAAAAGTTAACGACAAAAGCATATTTACATGTTTTTTTTGTGTTTTTTTTAAACAAATTGTTTGCTAACTGAGTATACCAATTCGAACTTTTGTCTGTTCTCACTTGATACTAGACTTCAGTTGCTCAACAGTCCTTGATTACAATGACTTTTTCTCCTCTTCATGAGGCAGTATACATTTTCCAGACAAATCTGGACTGCTGGCATGCCAGTCAAGCACATGCACTCTTTTTACAAAACCATGGAAAAGACATTACCTAAATTACCTAAGATAATCTAAAATCCCAAAATACATCACCACATTAACAATACTATCAAACATATAAAAGTCACCCATGCTGTGGGCACCGATTCACCCCATAACAGATTGGCTTTTTCACCTTTTATTGATAGCAGCCTGGATGGTCAATTTTGTCTTTGGCTCTAGATCCAAAAACAAATTGAAACGTAGACTCATCTGACCACAGCACAAGTTTCTACTGTCTTTCAGTCTGTCTGAGATCACTTTAGGCCCAGGGAACTTTTCTGCATGGAACTGACGTATCGTATAATAGTTTCAGGTTGCATTTCTTAATGCAGTGCTGGCCTGTGTTTAGTGGCAGCAGTTTTCAAAGTACTCCCAAGTCCATGTAATTATTATATTTATCACAGTAGCATGACTGTATGTATTACAGTAATTGCGTCTGTTATTAATTATATAACTACGAGCAACGCGTTTATCTTGCTTGTAGCACCACTCTCAGTGTTACTCTATGCAATGCGAACGCTTCATTGTTTCCTCTGTCCTGGAAGTCGCTTTGGATAAAAGCGTCAGCCAAATGAATAA
>JBBPDA010000145.1:4519652-4605358 GCA_037974385.1 Arnoldichthys spilopterus
GTTTCCTCTGTCCTGGAAGTCGCTTTGGATAAAAGCGTCAGCCAAATGAATAAATGTAAATGTAAATGTAAATGTTTCTCATGTGATGCCTTGTGAGGCTTCAAAAGTTACATATATTCAATAGTTGTTCCTGACCTTGTTCTGCCTGGACTGAGAGTTCTCCAGATTCTCTTAATCCTTTCACAATTTTATATTCTCTAGATGATAAAAGACCAAAATAATTTGCAATATTGTTCTTTTGAACTGATCGACAATTGTCTCATAAAGTTTGGCACAAAGTAAAGCCGCGACCCATTTTTGCATTCCTTTGATGGATGCTCCATTTATTCATTTATTATTTATTCATGATTCCCTCACCTGCTGTCAGTTCACTTGCTTATTGTGGAATGTTTCAAAACAATGAAATTTTCACTGTTATTTTTCCCTGTACCACATTTTTGATTGTGTTGCAGGCAAATCAAATTAAACATTTGTTAGCCAGACCATTAAATATAATTCTTTGTGCTTTCATCAGTGAAATAAAAGTTTAAGAAAATGTACGAATTGTAGATTTTTGTATTTTATTGCATTTTACAAAACGTAACAATGGGGTTTGTGTCTCATTTAATGTTTTATTTAACTTTATGTAGCAAATGTTCAATATATCTTCAAATACATTTTTAAGTCCACAATGTATTGGTATTAGGATACTAGCCATGGTATTTACTTAGTATTGGATTAAGAAGGATATCAGTGTTATCAGCCATTTCTATTTCTGTTAAAATGCAGGGGCAACAACCACTTTTTGAATGTTTGAGTTAAGGCTGCTTATTTTGAATAATAAATCTAACAAATTCAAGGCTCTCTAACCATTTTCACCAGTAACTATAGAGGGTATATAAATTGGTCACTTTCCCATCAGAACATACTGCAACGTGGCTGCCCTTTGTAGAGAAAACTGCAGAACCATTTTTTATTTGTTTAAATTAAAGGCAGTTGGACCAAAGAGTGATTCATAGATTCTGTTGTGTGGTTAGTATTTGGATTTCCAGAAGTTTAGAGGTACCTCATTTCAATCCCGGGAAAATGCAAAGACAAAAGTTGTACAAATAGTGAATGTCAAGAATCCTGACAAGGAGAAATTTTAAATTTGCTTAAAAAAGGTTTTCTGGATTTTCTTTTTAATTTACTTATGTCAAGTTCCACCCACTAGCTAGGACTGACCCAATCATATGAGACCTACCTAACGTGAAGGCTAGCACATGAAACCAGCTACTGCATCTTTTTGCATTGCATACTTTTGGAAAGGATAATGTGCTTACAGGATGGTGCTGACTGACTATTCTGCAAAGAGCTCACCCCACAGAGGGCAAAGCCAGTTGGCCAATTGCTCTCTTGGACTCTCAGCCACAGATGGCTGTAGCATCTCTTTGATCAGGCCATTGACTCTCTAAATGATCGGGCCAATGCTTTGATTGTTGCACCACTTTTTTCCCATTGCTTTCCATTTGTTTTTAAACATACAGATATAAACATACTATAAGAAACAGAGCTTGCAGTGTAACATGTGTTTAACTAAAGCAGATTTTAGAAATGGTCTTCCTAGGATAATGTCCACATTCTCCTCAGGGGAGAAATGAGTGTGTCAATGGAAAGTGGTCACAAACCTCAAAATACATTGTTGAAAGCTGTGGATCTAGAGGTTTGAGGAACACTATTTTGCTGAGCACTGCCCTCCAAACGCATCCATATTGATGTGTTATTCTTTTTCATTTTTAATCTGTTTTTTTTAATATATTAGTGTGTAGTTTTACTGTTGGTAAAGTTTCTATCTGTTTATTTTTACTTTGGTAGAAATAGTTGAAAAGGTGCCAGTATCTACATAGCAATTTTGCTTAGTAACCAATGTTGCTTAGCAACTGTCATTGTTACATACACAGCAACAACATCAAAGCCACCAATATATGAAGTGAAAAACATGAAGTTGATGTGGTGGAAGCAGAGAAAATGAACAAGTGTAAGGACACTGTTGCAGACCCAGTGAACACCTTCCTTGTAGCTGTATTCCCTAATGGCAGTGGCTTCTATCAGCAGGGTAATGCACCCTGCCACTCTCCAAAAATTGTTCAGGAATGCTTTGAGTAACATGACATGGTTTGATGACATGGAGTTCATAGTGTTGAGTTTCCTAGTCCTCCATTTGATCAAGCATTTATGCAATGTGCCGTACAAACTAGTCTAGGCCCCACCTTACAACTTGCATGAATCTGCTTCTAACGTCTTGCTGCTTGATACTATAGCACACCTTCAGAGTTCTTATGAAGTCCATGCCTCAACAGGTCAGATGCCTCAGCAGGTCCATGCCTTGACAGATCATCTTTTTCGTGGCAGGTCAGGGACCCATACAATATAAGGCAGGTGGCTTTAAAGTTGAAAGCTGAAAGTTTAAAGTTTAAACTGATCAGTTTTCACAGAGCCTGCACCATTAAGACTGATCATAGCTGCAATGGGTGTAAATATGGACTGTGCCTGAAAATTTGCAAGTTCTGCTTACTCAGACAGTATTCTGAGGCAGGAAGGCAACCAGCCATCTCTTAATTTAATTCAGTAGCAGATGCTTTTATCACAAAACTGCCTTTTAAGACAATAATTAATTAGACAGCAAGGCATCGATCCACAAATTCAACCACCGTCTTAGCTACAAACCAAAATTGTCAAGACCTGTTGGTACAACTGGCACCCCCTAGTGGCAATGCCCCAGCTAAGCAACACCATTGAAACTGTTTCACTTCAGTTGACCCTCTTATTCACATTTCCATCCTGATTCCCACTCTTTCTGTCTCTCTCTATGCTTACCCTACTCCCTCCTTGCAGCTTCGTGTGTTATGAGTTTCCAGGCTACCGTGGGCAGCAGTATATCATGGAGTGTGAGCGGAACAGTGGTGACTATCCACACTGGAAGAGTTGGGGCTCCCACAGCCAGACATCCCAAATCCAGTCCATCCGTAGAGTCCAGCATTGAGGAAGAAAAAAATGAGGAGGTGACAGAAAAAACATGTTGGATGAGAGCAAGAATATACATTTATATATCATTCAAAAGTTTGCAATACCTTCTCATATTTTTGTCATTTTAAATACAACAATAAAAAAACACAACTCTAAAATCATGGATTGTGGAAAATGACACCAGAAGGTTTTTTTTATTTTGTTTATTATTATCTAGAGTTTTGGGGACAACAAAAAACTATGATAATCATTGGAGTGAATAGATAATATACTGATTTAATCTGCAACCAGATTGTTTTTTGTCAGTATATTATAGAAAGCACTGATTCCAGTCTTTTGAATGGAAGTGTATGTACTTTAAAGTACATTTGTAACTTCAGCAGCACAGTCGTTCTGCAGAATCAGTCTGTGAGTATACACTCACAGTCAGCTGACGGTGATGAGGAGATGCTGCAGAACCATCCACTAACACAACACAGCCGTAATGACACAACAGGACGTACACAGCCAGCACACAAGCTACAATTACTGTCCTACTCTAGCATGCATCCATGCACACCCATGCACCTCTAAACTGAAACAGACTTGCACACTACTGTTCAAATGCGTGGAATCATTTGTCATAATAATTTTTATTTTATAGTATAATAAACAGACTCTAAAAATTCATTTAGAATTTTGATTCAATATCTTAATTATTTGCTAAATAAACAATTTTAAATATCTATTTATATTAACTTTTTGTCCAGTTTTTTTGCATTGAGCTTTGACCAGCAAATCTATTTATATCAATAACACACCTTTCTGAATAACTATGAAATCATCTATAGCTCAGATCTGAACACAAAAATCTCTTTTGAGAAGTTTCACAGCTTCATATTAGTATTATTCTATACATGTATTACTAAAGAAATGTGTGTATTGTTAAAATAAGTGGTTCTGAACTTTTTGAACAGTAGTGTTTAAACACACAAATGCTCTTTGAGGTGAGCACTTCTGTGGAGGTCCACCAGGCCATTAGAAATGTTTGGTTGTCTGTACTAAAAATTTGAAACAGTTGGACTGTCCACTTGAACCATATGACAGTGACGTTTCCTGACGTATAATTGCCATACATGACAGATGGGTGTGTGTGTGTGTGAGCAGCTAGAAATAAGGGCCGTGTATGACTAATAAATGCATTTTCACCTCCAAACCAAGTGTGCATCTCTGTGAGTAGGAAGGCGAGTGAGCAAGTTTGCGTGGCTGCAGCTGAATGCACTTTAGTCTCACTCGCCACTCTAAAGCAGATGTGAACCTGAAGAAAAAAACTCACTATAATAGCTGCACAGACACATACATTTATTTTAAAAATAAACACACAATGACCTACAACAATGAACTTTTTAGGACATTCTACTAAGCTGGACTAAGCTATTTAATCACAGGCTTCCTTGAAATGAGCTAGTATCTACAAGTTTAAAAAGGTGTTCAGTGAAAAAGAGGAAACAGTTGAAAAGCAGCAGCAAAACCTCCAATGTTTCACCTTGACCAGCAGTTCATGGGCTGTTTCTATAACCACAGACCACCTGGTTTTATAAGTTATTAGCTGCTTCCTTTTTTCACTTCTCATTTCACTGAAATCCTTGCAAAATGTCTTCTTTTCTCTCATTAGGTTCCCATATGTTTTTTTCTGCTTTGCAGATTAAAAAAAAACCTTATATTGTGGTGAAACCACTGCACTTGTTCTTTTAACAATGTCTCCAAAAGCCTTCCCTTATTTATCAGTCCACTGTTACTTTGGAATAGTCCCTTCTCTGCATCCATCAATACATTTCCCCATTTAATTCACCCATTAATTAATTAATTAATTAATTCATTCATTCATTCATTCATTCATTCATTCATTCATTCATTCATTCATTCATATGTCACCTGAACATATTCAATGCAAAGGCAACCCATTGTCCAGTATACTAGGAAGACAATATTCTATCACATGGCTTGAACGTAATCCTCCTGTTCTCCAGCCTGCTCATAAGCAGCATTCTCCCGTCTCCGTCTGCGGCTTCTGGCTCCACCCCTCTCACGGCCCAGCGAATCAGAGCCCTGTGAGATAGCATCCTCCTCCCACTCTTCTTCAGTCTGCCTGTCTTCTTCTTCCTCGCCTTCCACATCACTCTTTTCTGAATCGGACTCGTCAGAGTTCTCCTCCTCCAGGTAGCGGTAACCTTTGACCTGTGTAGGAGGAGATGGTACTGAGAGAGGAAGCTGACTTGGGCAGTGAATGGTGCAAAATATTATCTAACGTTAGCCTGAGGAACAACAACCAACACACACAGGAAATTACTAATGATGAATGAAACTGACCTCCAATTAAAAACCTGTGTGGTGAGGAAAGGCATCCATAAATCACCTCAACCATCAACATAACTACACATCTAACATACAATCATAAAAACCATGAAACCACATACTGTTTCAAATATTTCAAATGAAACTAAGCTTGGCCCTTACTTTTTATACTAATTAAACTTTTTGTTTTTGCCTCTAACACAAACCTGTTAAGGATAACCAACAAACACTACTGTGGTCATTAAAATCCTTTCCTCCTTCTTAATGTTCATAAGAGAAACAGTAATGGCACATGTTCTTATAAAAAAGAAAGGGCAATTGGACCTATTTCCATGCAACACAAATAGCTTGGTGTTAAATAACAGGTGGCCCGCTGAGTCACCTTGTGTCGTGGACGGGGAATCCGTGGCAACCTGTAAGGAATTTTCCTGGCTAGGCGGCGCTCCATCTGCCAATAACACAGGCCTGCAATCAAGAGCGTAACCAATAGGATCGCAAGCTTGGCCTAGAATGGGAGAACCATACAGATATGGAAGGGAGTAGGGGGAGAGAAAAGAAAAACATTTTTAAACAATCTTAAATTGTTTTGATATTATTACTTAATAATATTTAAAGTATTTCTGTTCATCTTAACAATGACATTATATAATTTGTCTTTTTATTTTCAAAAGTGAGAAACTTTAAATCTGTTTCCAATGTGCAGACAACATGCAAACATACAGGCCCAAAAGCTTATGCTTACACACACACACACACAAACAGTAGACTTACCCTCATAGGCAGGGCAGACCAAAGGTAGACAATAAAGATGGCGATGGCCTGCCACCAGTGGTAGATGGTATATACAAAGTCTAATCGTTCTTTGTCCTCATAGAACATTCCCAGCAGAGCTACACAAAAACACACACGGGGGATAAAAACAGTAGAGAAAATTAAGAGCAAAATATTGTTAATATCTGAAAATATGCTAGAAAAATAATTTAGATTTATTTATTCATGCATTAACTGCACATTTCAATCTTCTGAAATTCTCTTTGATTTTTGTCCTTGCTATTTAACTGTATGTTTTATTTAATGAGACCATGAGGAAATATGTTTCTCTATGAAGAAATTAATGAAATTCATCAGAAAGGATGAATGGGGAAGACTTCAGATGTTTCCAGAATGGCACGTTCAAGTTCAGCACCAGTGGACTCAATAGTGTCCTTAGGTAAGCATTAATTATATTCTACTCACTGCTTAGTCCTGTCTTGTTGAGAGCAGTGCCCAGGCCCCAGAGGGCAGCCAGCACCAGTAGTTGAGGCAACTGACTGGGGGTTTTAGGGGTGGAGGACCAACACATGAGAACCACAAGCAGAACCAGATGAACTGCTGCTCCACCCAAGAGTATCACCTGCCTGGGCAAACGCTGCAGCAGAAGCGCCATGGATAAGGATGAACACACAGATGATGAAAGGCCATACACCATCACCAACAACCAAAGCTTCTCCAGCCCCACTGCACAAACACCGTACGACTGGGGGAAAAGAAAGAAAAGGGCATTTTGAAAGAACAGCAGATTTGTTTTTTTCCACTGTAAAGAGAGAGTTTTAAGTGCAAGACACAAAAGCTACAGGGATTTAACTGATAATAATAAAAACTGAGGCATAAAATATTACATTTTTGCTTAAAAAAACTTTACTGAAAGAGTTACTGTGAAACTGCTAAATAATGTTTATTACATACTAATAGAAATCCCATAAAGACAGAAATTATCATTATCATAAAGGTGTTTGATGATACACCATTAAAACTATAATTGATGTAATTGACAAAACTGATATAAAACACTAATAAAATGCAGTTTTAGTTTTTCAGCTCTCATAATAAAAGTATCCTGTTGTCGACACGTGCTGTGGGTGGTGGTCAAAATGGAAACCCTGTGCTTTTGCTTACCAATATGAATCCCTGGATGGCAAATAGGACCTCAAAGCCAGAGTAGATGAAGAAAGGGCAGAGCAAGCGCAGGCGGTAATCACGCAAGTGTTTGAAGGGCATCTGGAAGATGTTGCCCCAGCCAATGCTGCGCAGGTCAATCTCCTCTGTGGGCCGATATGCAGCCCCACATACAGCTAAGAACTAGCAGAGAGAGACATGATGTAACTGTAAAAGTCTTTCACTACCATTTAGAAAACAGAATTACCAGCATCTATGAGCAGTTTCCATCCTGTCCCCTACCTAACATTCCACCCACCATCACTAACAGGATTTAATTCAGTCCTTTCCACTGTTTTACCCCCACAGACCCTGCATATAGTCAAAATCATGAAATCCAACACCTCCACTTGCCCACTTGATCCAGCACCAGCTTTTATGTGTTATAAAAGCCTGCCTCTCTGTCCTCTCAACTTCTGTCTCCTACATACTAAACATTTCATTGACCTCTGGTCTAGTTCCCCTTCCTCTGAGGACTACCATTGTTTCTCTAATTCTCAAAAACCTCCTCTTGATTCTGCTGGTCTCAGTAATTACAGGTCTTTTCAAGTAGTGGCCTCTCAGTTACAAAAACATCTATATAGCCATGACCTCAGTCTTTCTTTGCACCAATGTACTTAAATCACCCTTTTCAGAGTAGTAAAATACCTCCTTCCTTCTGCTGACTCGGTTCATGTTGACATTCTACTCCTTTTTGCTCTCATGGAAGCATCTGACATTGTTAATCATAACATTTTTTCTTTCTTGTTCTGTGTTTCATTTGGCACCTGTGATTTTGCTTAAAGCTGGATTAGATATTATGTCACTGACAGGCAACATTTATTTCCATAGCCATGCACCACATTGCTGTTTCTGTACCCACAGGTGTGTCATACAGGGCCCTCTTTTCTTTGTTTATCTACCCACAACCCTATTGTTCTGTTTTTCTTCAGCATGGTCTATAAGTGATGTTCTGGAAGGTACCACAGGAGAATTTAATCTCATTGGCCAAGAATGTAGATTGTCACAATCTTTGGGGCATGTCAGTCATTTTAATAAAATTTTGCAGCTAGATGGAAACCTGACAACTACTGCGTATGACTTAAGTCTTAATCTACATCTCTATCCAAGATTAACTTGGGTCTTGGGAGAAATAACATAACATTTTTTAGTGTGAACTCTAGTGTTTTAATGTCTACCCAAAATCCATAGGGTCTGCACTAGAACATGACCAGGATCCATTGGACATTTTTTCATACAACAAAGCTTAAACAACATGAACATATCAGAACAGCCTCTGTTCACCTGATATCATCATGACTGTGATGATTATGCCACAAAGTAATGTTGTATGTGTGCCTGAGGAAGAGAAGTTGTCTTACTATAATCATGGCAATGAATGCAGCTCCCATTAGAACACTCTCTACTTCAATGAGGAGTGTGGAACGAGGCAAATGTTGCAGCACAGTCTTGTTAAAACCTTCAATGATCCCGGACCCATTCGCACCTGGGCAAGTAAAGCCGGAGAGACAAAAAAAGTAAATATTTACAATATTAATATCATTATTATTATTTTTGCCATTGCTTTTTCTGATACTGTTTTTATCCTAGTGTGATTTAATTGTTATGAAGAGAGAGAGAGAGAGAGAGAGAGAGAGAGAGAGAGAGAGATAGAGAGAGAAAGAAGAGAGAATCTGTCCAATACCTATGGGTTCTATTAAATGTTTTTCATAGCAATTTCGTATATTTCTAATTTCTTTCTCTAAGTTAAGATAGATGAGTTTAGGTGAAATATGAAAAAATCATAAAATTCTTTAAAAAATGTAACTTTACAAAAGGAGGTAGGAATTTTTTCCCACATGATTTAGGACCATTTCTATTGGTCCATTTGTAATAACACGTATCACTATAACAGGCAACCAGATTTTTCAAAAAAAGTAAAAGAATTCTATAACGAGAGGGAGTGAGAGGACAGTTTACCACATCTTGTGACGCTGAAGAGAGTGTGGTTGTAATCATTAAGAAATCCATTGAGGAAGAGGATCATGGGAAACTCAGCAAATACAAAACTCAGCTGCAGAGACACACACATGTACACATACACGCACATACATGAGAAATGAAAAAGGCGCATCATACCTACATACGTTTGTGTGCATTAACTAATCCATGAACCCACAGACATATCAAGCATAAATACTAATCATTGTTTCACTACATATTGTTTGTTAATTATTATTTCAATATAAACCTTTACAATACTGATACTGCAGACGGTCATAATGGGTCATTTGGTGTGTGTTGTGAGCATCCTGACCAGTCCCTGGTTTGATGTGTTTTGGTGGGTGTTCTGAAGAATTAAGATATTAATGTGATATAAGAAAAGAGAATATTTTTAGTAATACAGGTACATAATAAAGGTCAAAGTGTAAATATTAGATGTCAGTTTGTTATAAAAAATTTATAATCGTATCGTGCAGCCCTAGTAAATGTTTATATGAGCCTCCCCAAATCACACACATTTATTTATCTACAGGTGCTCTCAACAGGTCCAGACCATTTGTACTCACGTGGAAGAAAATGTAGAACACTGACTGGAAAATAATGACATATTGATGGCAGGCTCCCTTTGGTACTCGCCTCTGCTCCTGCACATGTTCCTCCTTGTAGTTCACATATTCATAATACTGCTGGGCCATCCTACAGCACATGACATTGTGACACACACAGTGTATGAGCATACTCCATCTCAAGGCTGCATTTATGTTATTCTTGCTCTTACAAAGCTGATTCAGGAGGGGTTATAGGGTTCCACACTTTTTCAAAAATCAAATTCTAATACTTCTATCACTTCTCAATTTTTTTACATTTGCATAACTATATATTACAACTTCTGTAAAAGTTTAGGTGAAGTATGGTACTCTATATTTTTTTAATAAACATCTAATATTTTAGTGGAACATGAAGACTAGAAATGGTGTGATGATAGAAGATAGTTATAATTTCTTAATATTTTGGTGACATTTATGCAAAGCAAATTACTAAAGAAAATAATGACCAGAAGCTTGTGAAGGATGTGGCCCAAATACAACTAAACAATCCTACGTAACAAACCTCTCACTTAGGGCAGTGGTGGCCTAGTGGTTAGAAGCTTGCCCTTGCAAACAGAAGGTTGCAGGTTCAAGTCCCAACCTTGGTGCCACTGTAGTACCCCTAAGGTACTGTACTGCTCTCTGGGTGCGTTCCATAGCTGCCCACTGCTCCACATGTTCATGTGTGATGGGTTAAATGCAGAGGTCACATTTCATTGTGGTGCACTTTGCGTGTGATTGAGTGTGTTCACAGTGACAAATAAGTCACTTTCACTTTAAAAAGAATAAAATAAAAGTCTCCAATCCTGGTAATAAACCTGTAGCATTAACTTCTGGACAGGTGGTACTCTGGTACTCTGCCCAAAGCCTGGAGGCTTATTCCAACCCCAATATAATCCAATAACACACCCAATCCAGCTTATCATGGCCGGTCAAAGCAGCTGAATACTAGAGCACTGTGTTTTAAATTAGACTCAGAAACGGGCAGGAGATACCTGTTGTACAGGACTTACAACAGAACCTCACCTTCATACATCACATTCATAATTAATTGCCTGTGTGACATGGATTTCATCAGGGCAAAGGGTGTTACCAGGTACAACATGAAGCAGAATAACACTTGGCCACAAATGTTGTTCTGCTTTTATAAAATAAAAAAATATGATAAAATACCAGACTGTTCAATAAATAATTTAAGTAATTATGAATAACATTTGTGATAAACATTTTTTCTGCCAAGAAATGTTGATCTAGAGTATTGTTACTGTTAATTTAGAGTTATTTTAGACAAACAACCATGGACTGCTGAAGCAAAACAAGAGACTGCCCATTATTGTATATTGAAATCATGTCAAATTATTTAAATGAATGAACAAGTCATTATTAAGCTGTTTAGTGCAAAGTACTTGCTTTCTAAGTCAATGGCAGTGTGCATTGTCTTTTCCACCCTGGGGCTGTGTTTAAAATAACTCACTACTCTCTACATACATTTCCTCTGCATTCCAATACATAAGAATTCAAATTCTGGACCAGGGACCCAGGTAAGACTTTGTTCACATGATTTTTAGACTCAAATTCTTTAGAAGTTACAAGCAACCAAATCTGATTTGTCCATAGCCACATTAAATAAGGACTGATGAGAGGTTGTGCTGATGGGGGGACAAAACCAGGCAACTTGGTGGTGTTCATATGTACCATATTGATGTTAACCATTGTTTAATGACTATAAGTAGCAGAATAATCATGTATTTCAACTACAGCTAATTCATCCTGAATCATCCATATGGGCGGCATAACAGGTCATAGGTACGTGAAGTATTTTACAATGGTTTGGATCATGGCTCAGCCAGTCAGATTTTAGAAGTGTATCTTTCCATTACTTGCTTTATAAAACTGAATGTTTCTATTTACATTTTTACTACCTTACTTAAAGGAATAATTTAGCCAACAATCAAATTTACAGTTTCCCCCTTACCCCAAGCATAGTCTTTAATTTTGCACTGAGCTACAAGCCAAACGATTGCTTCAGCATATTTTAGAAAGAGCAACATAAACATTATTGGCCCAGTTAAACAGTTTCTCCTCTACTGAACCTACAGCTATGTCACCTTGTAATGTAGTTCCCCAGAGATGCCCACAGTGGAACTATGGCAACACCAATGGCCACGGCTGATGGTACCAGGGTATAATACCGCTCCCAGTAATTGGTCGACACAAACAGTGCGTAGATTCCAGAGGCAAGGAACATCATCCATTTAGTGCCCAAAAACCTGAGGAAATCGGATTGAGAATTTGTTTACTGTGTACTGTAAAAATCTTAGTTGTATTGAATTTTCACTAGATTTTTAGGCACAGAAAAGATTAGCAAAAGCACAAACAAATCTAACTGCTATATTTTTTGCATTTGGGTAAAACTTTAGAGTCCTAATTAGGCCAAGAGTATCATCAAAAACCTAAAATACTTTTTTAATGCGCATGTAAGAATTTTTCATGCAATAAATATTCAACAAATCAAAGGCGATAATGAAATGAAAGCAGCGCAGCCTTGTTATCACAGCTCCAACTGAGACAGGAGGGTGAGAGAGCTAGAAGATGAGTGGAAGCATATTAAAAGGCTGTGGAACAGATGCAGATGGAAGGAAGGAAGTAGAGACATGCAGAATGACTGATGAACTGATTATATATATCTGGACTGTCATATCAAAACGCTGTAGCACTGATTTTTTTTCCACTACTTGCAAACACTACTAGACGGTGTGTAAACTTTATTAAAGGACCAAAAGAAAAACTCCAAAATGACTTCAAATAAAAAGTCCTTAATAAATGTACATTAGAGTTTAGAAACTTTTGTCTTTCTGCTATTTCTCAGAACTGTGTACAATGTCTTTGTAGAACCCTGGTCATGGAATAATCTTCACAACACACTGCAGCTTAATGACTTTATCTCCTTAAGACATTTGAAAGCTGTGCAATTATTCTTAAGTTATATCCTGAAAGATGCATAGGTAGTCCCTATCTGTTTAATGTACTTTTTGTCTGTTTTTATGTTTGATGTTGTATGTTTGTAATGGTGGGCTGTCTTGGTCAGACCTCCCTCAAAAAAAAATATTAATCCTAAGGGATGTCCTGGTTATTTTCCTTAAAGTCTGTTCAGCTTTAAAATTAGCTATTTTAAATAAAGCTCTTCAATAAAGATTAAAGGTAAGCGATTGTGCCCAAACTACTCAAATTCTCTGCTAGTCCACAGAAATAAAGCACACAGTTAACAAGACTATCACATAATGGGAGTATTGTGTTTTATTTAGAGTAGATTTATTTCAGAATCATTAGATTCATTATATTTTCCCCTTTAATATCTGTGCCAGCATTTTCTGATGGTGACAGCCAAATACACACACTATACAATTGTATAAACAGTCAAAATTCATCTTTTTTTAAATAAAACTTTCTGTATGTTGTACAAATATTTTTGAAATAATCCATATAAGATTTTTCTGTAAGTAATTCCACTTCCACTGTGGACACCATGCATGAAAGGGTTAACAGACAGAGGAGGAAAAGAGAGAGAGCAAGAGCGAAAGAGAGAGAAAGAGAGAAAGAGAGAGAGAGAAAGGGGGCATAGTACCGGATGAGTACAGGTGTATAGAGAAGTCCTACAATAGGTGTGACGTTGATGCCCATTAGCATCTTATTGTCGATGTCTGTCAGGCCCAGGCTGCCGTACTTCACCTCTCTGTAGGTTTCATCATAGTGCAGAATCAGCTGCATCTGCAGAAGACCTACAGAACACATGAGAGCCCACAGCTCAACACGCTCCTTTAACCACAATATAAGTCAGTGCACAACAACTGAAATACTAAACACTCACCCATGTAAACACTGTACACGACCATGCCCCCAAAGCTTGCACCCACCACGTTCTTAACCACGCCCAATCTCTTCCTCCTGTAATACTTTCGTTCCTCCTCTTCCTCATCGTAGTCTGGGTGTGGGCCCAGAAACTCCTCTACCTGCCAGAGAAATTTACATTTTTTTTTTCAGAAAAGGGTATAAGAAATGGATCAGATATCCTGAAACATTCAATCATACAAGCTGCTCTAATCACTAACTAACAAACACAAAAAACAAATCAGGACTTAAACTGCAAATTCCTTTCCTTCTTTATATGTCAATAAAAGGCAAAAATCTGCCCAAACTGTTCATAGGTCCATTAATCAAACAAAATGTAACTTTATAAATATATGTCTGCAATATTAGGACTTATATTGCAATATTCAGCTGCTCATGCTCATAACTACATATTTTACATGTTGTCTCAGAAATGTTAATTTTACATTAGAATGCAAAAACGTTCTTTAACTGTAACTTAAATAAATCTAAATAGTTTATTGAATAAATCATGTTGGAGCATTTTTATTGGTTAACTCATCCTGGACAGTGGTGGCCTGGTGATTAGGGACTTCCCCATGTGATTGGAGGGTTAAAGGATCAAGTTCCAGCCCAGTTACCACTGAGGTGCCCTTGAACACTGATCCCTGGGTGCTGTTGATAGTTGCCTGCTGCTCCATGTACACATGGGTTAAATGCAGTGGTCACATTCCATTGTGGTGCACTTTGTGTGATGAGGTGTGTTCATAATGACAAAAAGTCACATCACAAAAATCCTGAAAGTTGCACAAACTAAACTAGAGTTTTTTTATTTTTTGGACAGCAATGACATTGTTTGAGAAAAGGAATGAGCCTAGGAAAGTCTAAGTCTACTGTGTTTGTTGCTGTATACCTACCTGCCCCTGGATGTTGCCTTCTGCCCCAACAGGCTGCAGTACCTCGTCTTCATCAGCAGGGGGCGCAGGCCGCGGCTCTGCCTCGCAGTACACATTATCTTCTGTTACCACTGCTGCCATCTGTAGGCGAAAACACACGCAGCAAAACGCAGAGAAAAACTGTTTCAGTTCCATGTCACCAAACTAAAGTTAGATCCGTTTCCCAGATTTCCGTCCTGCCTTAAATGGTGCAGAACCTGAGGCTGCGGTGGTTTAAGATGGAATGGGGGGCGAATAATATGAGTGAGAATATCAAGTTGCCCGGTCCTCAGTTATGAGTACAGACATAATAAAGTACATATCATAAATGCATGAGGACAATTTTATTTTACAGGGCTTAAATCCACAATAACAGGGCGCTTGCATGGCTCCAGCACCGTGGGTGTGTGTGTGTGTGTGTGTGCAGAACGTAAAAGTTCTTTAATAAAAGTAAATCTGGACGTTTTTCAGAAAAGTGACAGAAATGTATATTTTATTGAGTCTGAACCAGGTCACTACCACCACCAGCCTCGGAACTGCTCTAACAACCCCTATATACATATATACGTGCATATGTGTATATATTCTATATACACAATGTGCAGTTATTCCTTTACATTTAACACAGAATATAGAATATATATATTAA
Source organism: Arnoldichthys spilopterus (assembly GCA_037974385.1). Lineage (NCBI taxonomy): Eukaryota > Metazoa > Chordata > Actinopteri > Characiformes > Lepidarchidae > Arnoldichthys > Arnoldichthys spilopterus. The sequence goes on from JBBPDA010000145.1 coordinate 4,534,967, forward strand.
CTGTTTTTTAATATTTTAATCTTAAAATTAACTTCTAATTACATTTGCAGTCTCAGGAACTTGTTTAACTGTGTATGTGCCCAATTAATCTAAATTATTCTATATAATTTTGGTGATGTTATCTCGATCGTTCTCGCTGTGGGTTGGTTTGCAGTGGTTGACCTGCACTCACCCACCGAACAGGACAAGCGTGATACTGCACAAGCGCTCACTCACCTGCGGTCCGATCCACTGGCGACACAGCCGAGACTGTAGGCGAGCACAGAGCCACCGGAGGTCCTTCACACCGCACACGGTTAGGCGGATCAACCTTTTCTCCCTGTACAGCCGCACTGCTGGACGGTGGAAAGGGGCGAACTGAGCTAAACACGCCGAGAGGAAGCGAAAGTTGCTCCTTTTCACTTCCCCGTTCTGACGAGAAGAGCTGTTAAAGCTGCAGTGTGTCTCTACCGAGGCCCAGAGCAGTGGCCTGAAACCACACACACGTGTTGGTATTGCTATCTTTGTGAGTACATTACATTGACTTCTGTAATACTGTATTTCAGTAATTCTACATCGACACCTAAACACAACCCTGGCCTTTACCACAGTAAACAAAAGACTTTCTGCTCCCTTGGGTTTCACAAAAAATGTAAATTTGTAGAGAACAGCATGGCTCATTGGGGGACCAGGGAAATGTCCTAACTTTAGCAGATTCTCCTGTATTCCTATCATTATGAGGACATGTTGTCCTCACAAAGAGTAAAATACACACACACACACACAAACACGCACGCCAAGGCAAATAAAGACTAAAGTGGAAGTAAAAGTAGCTATGAAAAAAGGCAATGAGAGTAAGGGTAAAACAGGTCCAACCCCTCCTTTGATGCTGTAGATATTTGATGGGTAAGTTAAGAAGCACGTAGTTTCTTTGTAGCTGTCTGGTTTGTGAAAAACACACACACACACACATATATATAGATGACAAGCCCCTTATGCCTCAGTAATATTTACTTGAACATTTATGAAGAGCTTACGCCAATGTTTACTCAATGACCTGCATTATGGAGTAAATGACACTCTATTGACGCAGGAGCCCTTAAACTGAAAAGGCATGGTGATGGTGTCATGACTGGGTATATAAGGTGCATCTACCAAAGGCTCAGTCTGTGCAAGAAAAGATGGGTTGTAGCTTACAACTTTGTGCCAAACGTTATGTATGATAGAACTGTGTCTGTAAAAAAAAAATTTTTTTTCAACACAATATTATAAAAAATAAGGCTCTTCATCATCTACAGTACATAATATTGTGAAAAGAATCAGACTCAGAAATCTCAGACTGTGTAGGAAAAGAAACCACTGTTGAATATGTGTAACTTTTCACCATCAGAAGAAACTGTAATGTACGGGGATACAAAGTCCGTTGCCGCCTTAAAAAATGCAGCCTGAAACTGTTAATTAAAGAGAAAGCTGTACTTCTGTGCTGTACAGAAACACTGCTGAGTTCTCTAGGCCTGGGCTCATCTCTTCATAGAAACGTGGGCTGTGATCAGATAAGTAAATGTTTCAGTTTGTTTGGGGAAAAAGGACATCGATTTCTTTGTGCCAAAGAATAAATTGTCAATCCACATAATCAGGGAAAGGTGCAAACGCAATAGCTGTCACACTTTTTAGGAGATGGGTGTTAAGACAAAAAAGGGAACCCTCTCAATTTATAAAATAGTCATATACGGTAGCATGCTTATTTTACCTTTTTTAAAACTTGTTTTAGACCAGCAGAATGACAAAACATTGGGTAAGACCTGCTTGGTGACCAAGTCAATGCATTATAACAAAGACTAGCCACTGTTACCATCAGTACCCAAATTTCAAGTACCCCACCACATAGCCTAGCCACTTTTCTGCAGATATTCTAATGGGGTATTTGTTATTTTGCAATGTTTTAATATTATTTAAGGGAAACTATATGATATAGATTATCTCAAGTGCTTACGTTTCAATAAAAACAGATGAACATTCAAATCAAATCAGAGCTTGTAAAGGGCCTGGTGTTTGTAATGAAATGACCATAGGTTGGTTTGAGTTCAACTACCAGTATCTTGAATGTGACACAGGAGTCAGAATCAATAATTTACTAAGTTATATCTTAAAGCTTATCCTAAACTGTCCAAATCTGACTTAAGGTTCATGTAAAAAAGCTGAAAGAGAAAAGAATTATCACTTGCGGATCAACTGAAAGGATGACCAAACTAACATCAAAGATTTTGTTCTAAATATATTAAGTACCATTTGACCAATATTCCCAAACTTTTGCCTACAACTGTACATAATAAAAATCACAAGAAAGCATACATAATATTTAATTAAGCTGTGCAAAAATCATTCCAAATGACAAACTCTGCACATTTTTTACAGTTTGTTAGTATGCGCAATTAGAATAAACAAAATATAAAAGACAACAAAAATGGAAAACTACATCAATAAGCACACAAAATGATGTCACCCACAGAGAAGATGGTCCACATACATCTGGGCTTTCAGACAAAACTTGAAACCTGATAAGTAACTGATAAGTATGTAAATCCACAATAATGTCACAGCTTCACCTGTCTACCAAATCCAACAAGGACTGCATTCTGCATAAATTAGTCACTGGGCCCCAATAACAATTCGAATATCTGCCAATTACATTTTAAGTTCCACCACCTCTTCAAACGGTGCAGAGAGATTTAACGCCACACTGGTGAGGTGAAGTGGAAATCTTCTCATATAGGTAATCATATTCCATTCCTGCTTATGAATGTCTGTAATAACTCGACCCTCCCCAGGCCCACATCCCAGTCCATCCCAGGACCTTTGTTGCTCTTTCGGAGTCCATGAAGAGTTTATCCAGTCCCCGCAGCTGCTCTCCTCATCACCTCCTCGTCCTGTACAGACAGCTCAGTCAGTTTGCGGCCCAGTCTTTCATGCAAGTCCAGGTACTTGGCTACACAGCGATCCAGACACACTGCTTCGCCTTTTGATAGTTCTGCTTCCTTGTAGTGAGGGGGAACACATTTTCTGTGACAAGCACTAGTCATGCTGTAAAAAAGAAGGGGAAAAAATCATACAAATAAGTTCTCTTAACTGATCAAAATTAAAATTACCCACTTTACAATGACTAATAATCTACTGCTAAAACTGGTACTACTGCTACCATCACCTCTACCAATTCTAGTACTACTACTACTTAATACTATGAATTACCATTACTATAATAATAATCATAATAACATCAATATTCATAACAACTGTTAATTTTTGTAGTAGTAATTTGGCGGTCATTGTAAAACAGCAACTTTCTGACAAATTTAGAGGCACAACACTAATATACACACTACCTGATGCACGCTCAAAACATGAAATAGCAGTAGAGAAATGTGTTTGAGCTGTGAAAGGTGAAAATGTGCATTTAAGCCATGCAGTAACAAATTTATTCTGACAATATATTTCATTTATCCAAATAAGCAACAAACACAATAGTGTAATCTTAGTTGACTATCAGATGAGGGATCCTACATAGCTTAAGTGTAGAACAAACAAAACTGTTCTTACAAAATGCAGAAAACGTTGGTTTTTGTGTAAATGGTAGTATACCAGCAACAACTTGTTTGTCCAGAAATCACGCTGCATACGTGAAAGTGGCTCTATATGGTGGATTCAAATGGATGACATCTCAAACAGATGTGCTTCAACAAATAAAAGAAAAAAATTGTAATGTGATTATTTTTCATTGTGAACACACCAGAGCACAATTATTTCACGAATTAACCTGCAAATCTGCAAATTCATTTTGTAAATGAAACAGAGTGTGAAGAACCACATTCTGTATGTATGTTAACATTCTTAATAATTTGAGAAATTGTTCCAAGGACAATGACATTATGTGGAGCTTTCCTAAACTTTAAGAAGGTTCTGTACACTCACAAATCTCATTTACAGATATGATTATTTTAAAAACATCCACTGAAATGTTCTTTAGGGAACCAAAATGTTCTTTTATTGCATCAAGGAAAGAACCCTTCCTAGAATTTTCTCTTTTACATACATACCCTAACACTACAGGACAACTTACTTAAGGGCCTGCTCTGAATTGGTACTCTATAAAAAGGTGGGATTCACAAATCATCTCCATTGAAGACCACCGTTTTTGGACCAATGCTTTTGACCATAGAATGACAAAATCTTTTGAGAAATAAAGCAAAAGTGATCCTGCATCTGTGGAATGACTTTTAGATGGTTTACATCTCAAACCACATAGCCAACTTTAGTGTATTTCTAGTAGCAGAATTTAGAATGTTACTACATGACCTGAAACAATTTGGGTATTTAAATATTGTTCGTTACGATCACAAGGACAGCCTGTATGCACTGAGGAGACAATCTTAAAACATGAGGTCTTCAAATCTGTACTCTGAATGAGCTTTTTGCTCCTGTATGTTGTAATAGCTGAGGGATTTGGCACTAGGAGCATCATTAATTTAAACATAACAGATTACGGAATCCACTGGAAAGTGGACAGAAAATCAGGATTTGAACACCACTGGTCATGTGGGTGAGGGCATTATTGGGGGGGGAAAGGTGAGACTGAAGGAGGTAGAGATGGCTGACCTTGATGCTGTTAGTTTGGCTGCACATAAATTGCACTCTACAAATAGAAGGCTAATACAAATAGTGTCTACCCTCTACAACTGACCACATCTCATCAAGAGATCAGTCCATGCCTGGAGACAGACAGCTGTAAAATAAAGTGCAGAACTCAGTGCTGTTTCAAGCCAGTTACAAGGTTACATGGATTAAATATAATCTATATAAGACTGCACATGGCTTAGCTGAACGACCACCAAGCAACTAATAGCATATGTACTGCAGAAATTAAGGAGCGAGTCTGCTAACGTTAGATAATGTGCTGTCCAGGTCGGGTTGGTGGGTTCAGTAAAATTAGTAATACAGCGCAACCAGAAATCTTCGACAATCAGTTTTGTGCGCAGCAGTGTCACAGAATATCCCCAACAGTTGTGTTAACCAAACCGTCTAATGCAGCTGAGCCTACAAGCAGCAGCACCTCAAGTCAAGGCAGCTCTATGGCCAAACCTCTGCTGGGAGCTAGGCTAGTTATTAGCTTTTCGGGTTACCGGTTATACATGTCTGCCATCATTTCCACTTCGAGTTCTGCCGCCAGCTGTTGCGCTTTCATGGGGTCCATCTCGGCCGCTCCTTGTCTTCGGTTTCTCCCTAACGTGGGCTCCGTTTAACCGAGAACTGGCGGCGACGTTTAAGGTTTAACCTTCAGTGCTGGAGAGCGACACACGTGGGGGCGCCTAGCTCTCACACTGCTTCCGGTGTCAGCACGTCTCATTGGTCAGTTCAATCAAGAGTCGACTCCGAGTGATGGGAATTGAGTCCACACACTGACTATTTGATCGGTATCAAAATCAAGACATAGGGAAAGGCGTGAATGGACTTTGACTCTAGATCTCGACTCTTCCTTCCTATACTTCCCGTTTCCCCTCAAAGGTGTAAAAGGTAAACATGTTCACTCATGCATTCAGTCCTTACAGAATGAACTGCGGTATGTGGCAGTATCATGCACTGTAAGTGAGGTATATCACATATACATTATATGACATGCAGTTTATATAAAAAGGTGTGCGCGAGTGAAAGGCTGCTGGAGCCAATCCCAGCGTTCGTAGGCCACTAATCCATCGCTGGGTGCGCAGAGATGCACACACACCACTGTATTAATCCGTAAACATGTTTAAAAATAATAAAAAGACAAATTATTAGCATTAGTCATTAATATAATCACACAGTGTCCTCCTGCTATAATATACCGGAACATCTGATTTGGGAAAGAGATTGGATAAATGTTTGGAAGATTCCTCAAAACATTTTAATATGGTACTAATGCAGTAATGTATTATATTAAGCCAGTAAAGAATTTCATTGTGCAGTGTTTTAATTAACATTTGAGATGGATGAAAGCTGTACAGTAATACCTTGCTGTAAGGTGACCAGGCCTAACCACTGTGCTGTCGTGCAGTCCAGGTGTTTGTGTAATTAAAAAATGAACCATGCAGAACAAATCAATTTCTATATCACATAGGCTCAAATTATTCACTTATAAATTAATGAACTTGTTTAACCTAAAAATGAAATGAAGAAAAAAAAATCACAAGAACATCTAGTTGTAAACTACATATGCATAGTGCCAAAGATGTCCTGTGAGAGATGCTATAGAAGAAACATTTTGGTAAATAAAATAAAAAGGTGAGGAAGCACAAAGTGTAAACATTCTTAACATATTTTGTGGTTCCTTCAAAGATAATTACATTATGTGGAGGTCCTCTAACCTTCAAAAAGGTTCTTCACACTAACAAATCTCATTTACAAATACAATTCCTTAAAAAACATCAACTGAAATGTTCTTTGGGGAACCAAAATGTCCTTCTATTGCAAGTAAAGAACCCTTTCTAGCATGTGTTATTTGGAATACATATCCTGACACTTCAGGGCAGCATGTGACAAGCTTAATGTTTAATAGCCTACAGTCAGACTCTCCTTTACCTGATTAGTTACTATACTAGGGTGGGATTCATAAATCATCTCTATTTAAGACTGTTGTGTTTGGACTAATGCTTTTTGACCACACAGTGGCAAAACCTTTTAAGTAATATAATAAAATTGATTTTGGGTTAAAGCTGGTTAACATGTTAACTAGCAAAGGCTAACCAAAACTACCACAACGTTCGCAGACGCTTTCCTTGTTTACACAAAATTGCAAAAAAGTTTTAATTTCATGATATGTTATTTTCTTTCCCAAACAAATGGTCATGCTATTATTAATATTATTATGAATATAATTTACCTGTTAGTGGCTGTGTCCTTGCTGTGTTTTGCCAGATACAGCTGATGGTTTCCAGTCAAAAAAACTGTTTAAAAGACATTCAAAATATTATATCAATATTTTAGTTCAGTATGTTTATGTAAAAAGCATAAGAGGAGTGCTTACAGGGAAGTCAACTTCAGTCTCTAAATATTACTGGGGCCTGTTTAGCTAAAGGCACATTTAATCAAGTGAGCACATAATATGGAGCGACTTGCTCACAATGATCCTGTTAAAAAAAGAGCCTTAGTTTACATAGTTACATACTGTACATTTACAGCTACATCTGTTACTCAGATAATGGCAGATATTGTGAATGTAACGCATGCAAACTAGATCTGCTTACTACATCTACTGTTAGTAACAAATGATGTTAGCTTAAATATACAACCTAGGCAGTTTGGAGAGATACTGCTATACATTTTACCCTATTTAAGGCTTACTGTACTCGTTTTTCTTGTGAACATCAGGTGTAGCGAAGTTGACTGTAAGCCACTTTGTAACAAATTTTGCATTTACTCTGTTTCTGCTTTGCCCATAGCAAATGCACTGTATGCATGCAAACCTGAAGTCTCAGTTTGGAGTCCCACAAGCTGTTCTATTGTAATGTCGACTTTGAGTCAACTGGTGTCAACACTGTGTACCAAGTTTTCCAATCTGCATTTTAGAGTATGCCTAATTTTAAGTGTTTATTAAGCATTAAACCAGTCGTCTTTTTAAAACATGATGTAAACAGATAACTTGACCAACTGCCACAATCAAAGAGAAAAAAGCTAATTTCCCTTCAGTCTGTGGCTCATGAACACACTTTTAAATACACTAATCAAACAAATCAATTAACAATTTTACAAAACCTACTGTATGAGTGGGAAAACAATAAACACTAGTAACTTGTGAAACCATGATTCAGACTCAGTGTATTGGTGTAAGGGGAAGAGACTCAGTCTGTGTCCTTTCCAATGACATCAACAACAACTACTTCCTCTTCCTCCAATTCCTCTTCCTCATTAGGATGGTGATATTATCTCTAAACATGAATAAACAATAAACATGGCTTGGGCTGTAATGGCTGGCAAATCAGTGTGTTGAAGCTGTATAAAAAAGAAAGAAATTAAGAGTTCAGAAACTGAAAGATAAATATGATTTATGATATATGATACAATTTATCTTTGTAATGCAGCCATCACAGCCTATTTTCTTTAAGGGATGAGCTTAGTTGACAAAAACAATCAATCAGAGACTGAACTAATGCTACAAAGTAAAGGAAACATGGTAAACATGGAAAGTAGCTTCCAGAATGCATTCAAAATGTGAGTGTAATTACAGATGCACTATGATATTGGAATCACATCAGTATCAGCAAGAAAATTCTTTCAGAAATCACTGGCATCAGACAGATGTTTAGATTTGACTGACATTATAAATCAATATATAATGATTTAAGTGAACTCCAGAAGAGCAGAACATTCAGGTGCCATGGGCTACCATGCTAAAAAAAATTAAATTGTGTTCATTTTACAATGAGTGGACCAAGTGGAAATATCCATCCTACATGGGATCAGTTTTTTGTCCTGACAGCGACAAGAAGCTCATTTTCCATTCAGAGAGATTTCACGACCTTGCTCGAAGATTACTTAAGTTTTGCTGTCCACTAAAATAAAAAAACAGCATTATCAACCATGTAAGCCAGTGGTGGGAGTTTCTTCTCTTATGATGTTTGATAAGAATTGGTGTTCATAACCAGCAGGGTGCCAAGAGATTGTGACAAAGGCTTTGTCAAAATAGAGTCATTTTCCCCCTTCATATCTACTAGGTATCTGATGTCTTCCTCTAAAGATAAAACAAACAATTGTATCAACCAGGGTCACATTCCACAAACATGAGTAATGCAAGCTGTGTTAAGCAAGACTTTAGATGTGCAACCAAGTAAAACCTCAAAATCTTATTGCTTCTAAAGGGGTTTTGAAGTTGAGTTCTTATCCAATAAATAATTCTTTCTTAAAGTCTCTCTAATGTGTATAAACGCTCAAACCTGGACATAACCATGTACGCTGTGGATGAAGCAGTCCACAGTGGAGAGGATGTTCTTAAAATGCCCTCGCTCAAGTGTATGTCCCAAACTTTTTTTTTTTAAATGTTGAAACAGTCAAAAGTGAAATGTGTTAATTTTGAAGGAAAAAAATAAAATTAATTAGGTAATACAGCAAATAATGTTGCTTTTTTTAATACAGGTGAAATATACATTGTTTTCAGCTTTAACTTACCATTCCAAGCATTTCTGATATGGGGTTGTATTACTTAAAACAAAACATTGTGTTATTGAGCAGGAAAAAAAAGTTGTTAATTCTCTTCAGACTGGAAAAGCTTATAAAGGAGTTACTGCTTACCAATACTGAAGGAATAATACATTCCGATTTAAACCAACAAATTCTAAAGGAAAATATCAGGACATCTGTCTGTGAGCTGAACCTCAAGAAAAAGAAGGTCATGCAGCAAGACAACAACCCTAAGCACACTTTCTACCAAATAGGAATTGCCCAGGTTCAGGTCCAAAGTCTTGAACTTAACCCAACAGAAATATTGTCAAAGGAACTGAAGTGAGCAGTTCATGTAAGGAAACCAGCATCCCAAAGCTGAAGCCGTTCTCTACAGAGGAATGGGCAAAAATTCCTGCAAGCCGATAAGCAGGACAGGTTAATTGGTTAGTTGCCGTTATTGCTGCATAAGGCATGCACATCAGATACTGAAAGCAAAGGTTCACATACTTTTGCCACTCAAACACATAATATTGGATAATTTTCCTTAATAAACAAATGGCCAGGGTTTTTTTTTTGTCTCATTTGTTTTATTTTTCTTAATTTTTTTCTTTTCTGGGCCTGAAAATCTAACAATGTTTCATATTTATGCAGAAACAGAAAATTCTTAAGGATTCCCAAATTTATAAGAACCACTTATTTACAATGTATTCCCTCTGCAATGTTTTATTTTAAAATCATCGAAAAGAAATAATCCATGACAGCCAATTAAATGATGTCACAAAGACAATCCAAACTGGATAGGTTAATCTTTGTTTACAAATCATATCTATACTCTTTATCATTTACCTGTAATAGCAGTAAGTTTTACAGTGCAAATAAGTGATTTCTCACTCTTTTAAAGGTTGTGGTAAAACACACAAGATTATATACTTACATTTTTAGTGTAAAATTTAGTATAAACAGCACAATGAGCAATATACTGGCAAATCCTGCGCACATAAATAAAATTAAAAAGCTACGAATTTTGGTTATCAGTTTAAACTGATTTTGAGAACACAGGGCCTCAGAACTGCATATCCACAGAGATCTTGACAGCCACCATTTGTGTGAATCTTGACATTATTACAAAGAAATAGACAAATGTGGAATCTCAAGAAATTCTACACAAAACTAGATTTTTTGTGATCTGTGACAGAATGTAGGGCAGAGCTAAGCCCATACATTAAAGCTGCTAAATAGGTTTCTACTGTGAGAAAATATGACAACAGAACTCAGACATTTGACAATTTACAGTTCACTGACAGGGAGTTCAATATGTGACTTTATAAAACACATCAGTCAGTATCAGTGGAAAAAGGGGTTTCATATTGCTAAAGCCCTAGCAGGTAGGAGATATGAACATTCAGGTTCAGAAACGAAAAAACCTTTACAAAGATTCTGTTCCAACAGCTCAAACACAGTTGGTTAGAGATGATCGAAGAAACCAGGCAATTGAAACTAAATCCTGGGGAGGGATTGGGAAATGGTAACTCCTTCAAAACATAGAGGAAAACAATAGAAAAAGGAACCACTACCTGACTGTGACTGTCTTTCCTGGGGTGACATGTCCTCTGCCTGAAGCAGAGGATCCATCAGCTCTTTTCTCCTTTGGGGTGCCTCCCTCTTTTCTTCAGTTTAATGTTTAATGAGAGCTGTGCATCTCCCTGCCCTTTAAAAGGAGAACTGTGTTGGGAACCAAGCTTTCCAACGAGTTTACGAAAATATGTCTCTTGAGGGTTCTGACTGGTGCCCCTTGGACTCTCCTTTAGGACAGATTTTTCTCAATTGTCTTTTCGCTATCAATATGCAGGAGACTCCTGGATCTTCCGCGAGACTTGGGCTGTCTGCATAGTTGACTAAAAACCAAACAACCAAGACACTCAGTAGTAACCAGCTAAACTCCATTTGAATCGTGTGACTCAAAACTATTTTTATGCCCTTGATGAACAAGCTTTACAATTTATTTGAAGTAAATAAAATAAGACAACTCAGACCTATTTCTCTGTTACAGCCTCCCCCGGTTGAAGGACATTGACTTGGTTCCAAATGTTCGACAGAGAGAAGTTTGGGGATAAGAGTACAAAAATGACCCACACTGCACTGTATTTTTAAACATTTCTACTCTACCTGTCTCATTCCCGAGGGCCAACGTTTAAATACAACCAGACAAAGGTAAACTAATGAATAAAGATTTTCTTTCCAGAACGATCATCAATACTGCATTGTTAATATTGCTGTTTTTCTTTTAGCTGTATTAAAAAAATAAGTTGTACGTACAAGCATACTCACTGATGACTTGATGTTAAAATGAAATTGTGATGCCTCTAATTTTATTATTTGAAGGACCAATATTACAAATTAAACATTTAACTGAAATTGTGTGCAGTTCCTGGAAGATTTGTACAGAGATAGTTGATGAGGCTGGTGACCCATTCCTTTAAGGCCACATCCTGCCAAAACAGACATGAATTATAGAAAAACACTTGCTGGTTTAATGCAAAATGTTCAGTTCGAGAGAAACTGATCAATTTGGTTACATCAGTGGTGATAGGTACCAGATGCTTTTTATTTACATGTACATTTATTCATTTGGCTGATGCATTTATCCAAAGCGACTTCGAAGATGTGGAGCATTGTGGTGGGATGGTACCTTGCTCAAGAGTACCTCAATAGTGCCCAGGCCGGGACTTAAACCTGCAATCTTCAGGTCCCAAGCGCAATGTCCTAACCACTAGGCCACCACTGCCCATTCTATTGCCATTATCATAACAAAAACGATGATGATGCAAAAGTTGCCAGGGTAGTGTTTCACCAAGTAGGATTTGTAAGCCAGATAACTAGCCCCAAGAGAACAGCTGTTCAATAGAGATTTTCCCTCAGCTGTTTTTACCTCACATGGATTACTTTGGGCCTAAGTTCCCACTAAATTAAATAGAAATCTTGCTTCATGAAATACCCCCAGGTTGTTTTAAGTCGTTAATGAAATGGCTGCACACACCATATCCCTGTCCAAACACCCCGACCCACCTACCTTTAGAAAAGCACCTGTAGTGATGAACTGTTGGCTCAGCATAGCTACACTGCATTTTACCCTTTTTTTTCCACCTAAAGAAATTATTTACACAGTAATATAAACCAACACAAAGTCCAGCCTTTGAAAAAAAATCATCCTTTTATTAAAAACAGTATTGCTAAGTTACATGTTTAATCCATGAAAGAAAGGTGCAATATTTAAGAGCCAAGGCAAAGAGATGAAATATTTATCACCAGAATGATCAGATTTTAGTCTTGCATATAAACTGTATGACAACTGACAATACATGACACGAACGATTTTTTTTCCTTGTTTTGTTTTTTAATTAAAAGATATAAACTGTAAATGCATTTAATTAAAAATAAAACTGATTGCATATGCATTCACCCACAACAGTCCCAGAAAAACAAACAAAATTATTCCCAATCATAAAATATAAAAAAAGGAAAAACAAAGTGAACCGAGAGAGAAAGAAATAATTAAAATTAACAAATATTCTCTGGTATACATAGTTAAATGTGCTTTTATTTTTCCTTTGTCTAAATATTTAAGCTAGAATCAAAGTCTGAGCTCTGCCTCAATCTTGCCTGTAATAGATGCAATTTTGTCATTTTAAGAGATTATTTAAAACGTTTTTTGCTTCCCTCCAGACCAAAACGTCCACAAGTTCATGAAACTTATGGATCGTAGTCAAAATGTCCCTTCCTGTAGATTTGCTGCTTAAAAGCCTTTATTGTGTTTAATTGGTCAGATAACTGTAGTGTCTCACAAAAATGGGAAATATATGGGGGAAAGAAAGGTAAAACCTTAGTTTGGGGAAAACACCCAAAAAAAGGGATTAAAAAAGGAGGAAAAAAAACAACAACTTAACTCCTAGTGCTAGAGTATCCATTCAGCAAATATCTACATCAGAATCACTGTGCATTTTCGAATATGCAGTCTAAGGCGCGAGCATGTTTGTCGCGTTAAAAAAAAAAAAAAAAAGCACCCTCAGTATTCCATCATTCACTCCCAACACAAACAGGCACTGGAGGGGGAGAGGCTGAACAAAGCCCAAACCCTCGGTCTGCTAAACCATAAACCTAAGCATGTCCCATGCACTCTTCTGAAACAAACGCTTAGACTCTGTCTCACACTCACACATACACATACAAGCCAAGTGGATTGATTAGCGAGCGAGGCACTCAAGAGTAAGCAGGGTGGATGTTCAATGCTGTCATATTTACACAAATATCTATATTCAGACAATAGAAAACAAAGCAAGAACGGGTCCGAGGGCCTATCTTAGAGTAGCAGTGTCACTGGAGGATCAGAAACACTGTTGATGCTGTTATACTTCTCTTTCTCAGGGACACAAACTGATCCTCTAATCCAAACAGCACACTTCCCCTCTGAGGTGCTCTGTGTGCACCAGCTCTGCTATTAGCTCTGCCTGGGGAGGAATTTCAGGACTAAGATACAAGTGGTCAGTTACTGGATAACTCAATTTGACACTTTCTGGGCCAAATTGCTTTGCAATGCCTCCTTTAAGGTAACTTAAACTACAGTATGTGTTTCTCTTCCCTCAAACATTACCCCTTATGCTCTCTATCCATATCTAATTCACATCTCTACCACGTTACCAGTCTCCACAGAGAGTCAACAAGTTACCACAACGACAAATGGGCAGCAAAAGCTGAAGGGGGGGAGGGACAGTGGTGTCTGCTCAGAGTGGTTGAGAGATGATTAAATTACAAAATGGCCCCTTTTCCCCCTCCAAACACTTGTATGAGACATGATAGAAATATTTTATATACAATATTTTCTCTTATTTAAACTCAAGACGGTGGGTTTTGCGTAAGCGCTCACCACTGTCCACCACAAAGCAAAATGAAAGCCTCACCCTTTCTGTCAGCTACATAAACTACTAAGAAAAAAAAATTAAGGGATTGAAAGAGGTTTTTAAAGCATCAGAATAAAAAGTTCTACGATGAGGTCATTAGTGTTAGAGATACTAAAGTGATACAATGAAAAATGTAGTGGTGAGAAGTGTTGTTTACCCTAACCGTTGTGTAAACCTGTCAATAAATGGGGTCACAGAAATCATGCTATTGGAAGGACTCTCAGGCCCATAATGTAGAAATGACCTCAAAATACTTTTTTGTAGAGGGACAACAAATATTACAAACAATGTAGTTCAACAAAAATAAAAAAGGACCAGTATGAATGGCAATAACCCATTCCAGTTCTTCAGTGTTCTTTCAGTCTCTTGTGTTTCTTCGTTAAGCCATTCTCTCACAGGCAAATATGCATGGTATGGACTGAATTCACCAGGGGAAGAATAAAATAAAATGAACATATGTTTTGCTAACTCAGGTAGTGGCTGTCATCAGTCATTTGGAACTCAAAAAGAGAGAAAGGGAGACCGTGAAAGAGAGAGAGACAGAGGGAGAGTATAATGGAGGAAGAGATTCTTTGCGTTATTGATTAATGACTGTGGTCCCTTCATGATGAGAGCAGAGGCTCAGCAGGGACAATAGGCAGGAAGAGGGCACTCGCCACGAGTAATGCACACTATCAGTTTTTCTGTGGATAGAAACAAGATAACAGAAATAAACATGATTTTAATATCTTGACACATAGGGATAGACAACTCAAATGTAATTCTCATTAAAAAGGTGAACTTTACTAAAAAAAGAACCTAAATCTCCTAGAGAGAGCATGGGTTTGCTTCCAAGACTGGGAATAAGCCTAGTCCTGGAATATTCAAAAGGTAAGATCCATTTAAAATAATGTGCAGTCCAGGGCTAGACGGTCAATGAAAGTGGCCTTAGATTATCTGTTACACGCTTCAGGCCTGGATAAAAGACAAAATGATGAATAAAATAATGTAGTCTTTAAGCTTTTTATGGTGGTGATTTCAGGACTTACTCTAAAATAACAGCTTGTGTAGGGCACCAGAAACACACAAATACAAGTTGATGGACCTTTTTGTCAACTTAAATTTATGTTAACAATAATGTACTTCCTTGTTGTTACTGGGATCCTCTGACCTGTTTCTGATGACCAATTCTTTGTTTATGTTTTTCCTACAAACCATATCCCTATTTATATACCTTCTTGGGAGACTTAAAGAGCATATTACAAACCCAATCTCCAGAAAAGTTAGGATGTTTCATAAAATTCAATAAAAACAAGAATGTGATTTTTTTTAGCTCCCTTCAGCTTTTATTTAACTGATCAAAGTTTAAAGAAAAGATCTACAAATGTTTTTAATTATTTCGATTTAAATGGATTTTGTAAATACAAATTTAGAATATGACACCTGCAACACACAAACGTTGTGAGGCGTTTACCACAGTATTACATCACCTTTACTTTTAACTGACTCTGTTTAATCGTTTGGAAACTGAGGAGACCAACTTTCAGTTTTGCAAGTGGAATTTTTGTCCATTCTTGCTTGATTCAAGACTTCAACTGCCCAACAGGTGGCTGTTGTCTGATTCTCCTGGTCATGAAGCTATTTAATATTCTACTACTTCTAGAATATATTTTCTTCTACATATTTTTATTACTTTATATTTAGCTTTCTTTATTTCTTTTAATTTTAGTCTAAGAATGTGTTTAAAATTTACGCAGTCTCAGGAGCAATCAGGGTTCATTTCTTGAACTTCCATACATTTTCAAAAAGTGACAAATCTGGACAGGCCGACCAGTCAAGTGCACAGTGTGTATAAAACCGCACTGCACTTCAGAATGAAGACTGGCCTTGTCTTGTTGAAATAACCATGGAATTCCCAGGAAAAGATGCTGCCATCACTTAAAATTCTAAATACACCTCAGTTCAAAGGAAACATTCACACCCATGCATTTCACTGATAAGAGCCTGGATGGTTCATGTTGTCTTTAGGACAGAGAGCTTGAAGTCCATCTGTCCCGAAAACAAGCGGAAACGTGGATTCACCTGACCACAGGACAATTCCACTGTCTTTCAGCCTGTATAAGATTGCCTCGGGTCTAGAGAACTCAGCAGAGTTTCAAGAATTCAAGTTTGGCTTTACCTTTGTGTAACAGACTTTCAGATTGCATTCCTTGATGCAGCAGCATGTTGTGTTTAAAACAGCAGCCCTCCTAGGCCCATATGGCGATATTTATCACAGTAGCATGACTGTTTCTAATGTCTAATGGCTCTAAGGTTACCAATCCTGTCTTACAGGGGGGACTGAGATTTCTCTAGATGCACTGCATCTTTTTCTTTTTTTTTTTACAATATTATGTACTACTGATGGTGAAAGATGATGGATGCTTCTTTAATACCCAATCATGGTCCCTTTACCTGTTACCAGCTCAACTGCTTTTTGTGGAATGTTTCATGTCTTTTTACTGCTCTTAAATTTGCCCTTTCCCAACTCTGAGTATGTTTTAGGCATCAAATTCAAAATTGGTTTATATCTATAAAATACATTTAAACATTAGACATCTTTCAACTTTTCAATTAAATCATTATTGCATTTTATTAAAAATCCCAACTTTTCTGAAAATGCATATGTATATTTAATTATTATTAAGTATTAGAAGTAGTAGCAGAATTTCTGTATATGAGCTAATATAATGATGAAAAATGACTTGTCAATCCCTTTAAGACACTGACTACACAAGAAGAAAAAAAAAAAACACTCAAGTGATCGTCACAAAACTTATGAAGGGTTTCTTGTGCATGTACTAGAATATGCACAAACCCACCCAGAGCTTACAGGCTCACAATCAGGGAAGGTTACATGACTACACATAAGCCATGTGACCTAAATGGACACATGAACAGCACGTATATACAAAAATAAAATAATAATAATAATAATAACCCACTGCACTAAACAACCACAGATCTATACTGCATCAACAGAAAAATCATAATCATATTAACACTAAATACGTTACAGCAGCAGGGGTTAGGACCACACACACATACACTGTGAGCCCATGCAGTGAAGGAAGGAGGCAGTGGACACACATACCATGCTCGTTCATGCACTGATTGGGGGGAGGGGGAGTGGCCTAACCGTCGTAAGTGTCCAACAAGGGCATGGAACCCCGCCTCTCCCCATACATCCCTCCCTGAGTGAGTATGTGAGAGAAAGAGAGGTGTTCACAGATGTGAAAGGGGGTCATAAACAAGAGAGAATGTGAGAAAGAGAAAAGGAGGAGAGAAAGAAGGGCAAGACAGTTAGTTAAAGTAAGAACGTTTACAAATCTTCCAGCAATTAGTGCTAGAGGTATTTAAAAAAAGTCTAGTTAGTGAGACATGCTGTGCGAGTCCTCTTAAGTGCATTTCTTAATGTCAGACCCTTAAGGAAGATTCCGCAAGCAGTTCCTGTTTATTTGTGGCAGGTCTGTGTGTGTGTGTATGCACGCATATTAACAAGGCTGTGCGTAAAAACGTTCGCTTTTACCTGCGCTGCATCACTGTCTGCAGGCTCTAGAGTGTCATCCAAAGTGTTCCTCCTTCCTCTCTGTTCCAGTGTAGTGTAAGCGTCTGGCACATAATTTTAAATGTTTTAACATCAATTTCCTACAAAATATCAATTTCCTAGAAAAATCTAAAGTCCACACATTTTATTTTAACGGTCATCAAAAAGTGAGGCAATAAGTGAAGTTTGATGAAATCACCTGATCCCAGGTCATTTAGTGGAATCATGTTTCTATCTCGGTCTTTCCCTCCTGAAAGAGACAATTTTGTAAATAAAAGAGCAGATTTACAGGGATACTCTTAAAACCATAAAAATGAAGATCATATGACCTCAAATGACAAGGAATAGATTCAGATTAGCCCAAGAATGATCATCTCTCACCTCGGTCAATGAGTGGAAGGGTACTGCTATCCTCGTATCCACCATTGCTGCGGGTGTTATTGGGGGGATTGACACTGACCACAAAGTCAGATTTCTTCCAGCCATCTTTCTCCAGTGTGCGCCGAAGCTCCTTAAAGCCCCAAACGATTTGCAGCACAAGGCCAGCTCCTCGCACCTCCCGATCTGAACGGTTACTGTGGGACACAAAGGAGATTTTTGCAGTAACAGACAAAATGAGCAGGAGAAATGATCTTGTGAGAACACACGCATACTAACCCATCCTTATTAATGAGCACCAGTCGCTCAATGCCCTGTGAACTGCGCAGGGTTTTGGCAGCATCCAAACTGGAGCCCACCACCTCAGCCAGAGTGCTCAGCACTGAGACAACGGTCTCCTCGGAGAGAGAACGCACAGGCTGGCTCTGTCCACCGCCCGGCAGGTTTGCCACCAGGTTTGGAACTGCATGCTTACCTATGCACATGAATAAGAGAGGAAAATGATTCATACATCACAAGACTTGGTAAAGAGTTTAACTGCAGCTAATTACCAAGACACCATTTTTAATGTGTCTGTAGTGATTATTCTGAAGGCTCCCACTTCCACACCTGGCTAGTTAGCCTAATGTAGGAGATCTCTAGGAAGCATGCACATCAAGCATTTTTTCTAAAATCATTTCTCTTCACTAGTGTGTGACAGGAGGCTACCAAGAAAAGCGTCATGAAGACACAGCAGTGCTGTGAACAGGATGGACATGATTAAACCTTCACACAAAAGGGTTTCCATGTACATTGTCTTTTTATCATAGTAGCTGTTTAAACATTATAAAACTAGGCTTAAACATTCATACACTTTGGCCATTTCTTTTACACAGAACTGCTGTGGCATTAAATGTTGTCTCACCAAACACATAGGGTAACAATGACTTTTTTTCTCTCTTGTGCACACACACTAACCTAGCAGTTCACGGTTGCGAGAGTCAATAGCAAGGTTTCTAAGGGCTCCAGACATGGCTCTGACCACACGGTCGTTACCATGAGCCAACAGCTCGGTCATCATGGGCAAGCCTTTCTCCTGCCTCATGACTGCCCGTATGTAGCGTCCATACTAAGCGAGAGAGAGAGAATAAAATATCAAATTATAGTAAAAATACATCAGAACTGGATAGCAGTGGCTATAATTAGTGTTTCAAAGCAGCTGTATAGTGGTCAGCAACATATACTTACAGTCCAGCGGCCTGCACACAGGTTCTGTACGGCCCCTGCGGAGGCTTCCAGGACAGAAGGGTTCTTACTCTCCTTCAGCAGTGAAGTGTACACCCGAACTACTTCAGGCTGGAATAGCAACTCATAACCTAAAATCCACAACAGAATTAACAGTTTCAATTAATTTTTTATCTGTCATCTTTTAGCATCCTTGTTTTCGGCTGCATATTGTTACTGACATCATATTAATCTACTTTTTAATTTATTTACACTGAAAGTGTCTATTTTTTTTTTAAGTATACGATCACAAAATTATTCCATAATGTCACCATACCTTTGGCTGGTGTGGTCCTCTTTGGAATGTCAATTGTGTCAGAAGTTCCATCATCATCTTTCCTTCCTGAAAATGACAAAATAAAAATTCATGAAGTGAGTTTCAACAAATATCTAGTAATTCAAAAGAGGACAATTAATAACTAGATAAAAATATATTTTGCTTAGAAAATTGCATTGTGCAAGCTAAAGTGCCAAAACTAGATCACACAATTCTGATAAAAAACTGTTTTGTTCAGGCCTATAAAAGCTAAACTTCAGTTGAGAGGTATTCTATTATCAAACACCGCAGTGCACCCTTGTGGTCAGAATGAACACAAAGTAATTTTTGAAAAATAACAGAAGATGAACATTAGGGAGAATGACCGCTCCTTAGAAGAGCAAATCAGACTCCTGAAATTAATTTGAAATGAGATGAGCAATAGCAATGGAGCCTTTATTGGCTATTTTAATAAAGACTTGGAACAAAACTCCCATTTCAAATAACATAAGCCAGTGAAAAAACTAAACCAAACCAGTAACACAAGTTCTTGGCTAAGCAAAAAAGGCTGATTTTATTTTAAGTGATTTATGAAGAGCAAGCAATGCTTACAAAAGGACAGGCTTACCTTTGGAAAACCACTCGTCTGTTATGGGACCGAAAGAAGAAAGCAGGAGAGGAAGAAAACAAAACGACATGGCAGAAGTGGAAAGACAGGGAAGAGAGTATTTCAGTAAGAGAAAACAGAGCAACAGTGCCCCAGCCACCAAAAGCAACAAGCTTGCATTCATAAACTTACAAAAGAATAAAATCAAAATGCAAAGATTCATCATTCTCATGCAGAAGTTCAAAACCACTATATTGCATCATGATAATTATGGAATATAGAGGGTTAAAAAGAAAAATGTAACCTGCTTCCAGAAATCAAACATAAATTAGTTAATTATTGCTAAAGCACACATACCTTTGCCCTTGCGGGAGCTGAAGCAGCCAGTCTTCTGATTGGAAGGGGCGGGGCCCTGGTTGACAGGTGTGGTCTCTAGGTAGCGCTCACAGCCTGGAATCTCCCGATGCACCTGATATGACAGATTCCTCAACAGACACACACTGTTCTCCACCAGCTAGAGAGAGATACAAAAAGAGAAAAATAAATTAAAAGAAGAAATGAATGGTTCTGAAGACTGAGTGATGTCCACTGGGACAAATTCTGCCAGCTCTTATATGTATTTTACAAGAAAGGGAAATCTACAATATTTGCAAATGACATTACCTTGTTATCCACATCTTTACAGTTAATCTGGGATTGGACGATGTACATGAGTGAATCAACCAAGCCAGAGCACTCTCTCAGCTTCCTCCTGGCCTCACTTCTCTCTGAGCTCACATTCCTGCAGAAATCAGGCACAGCAGGCGTTAGAGAGTGCTTTGAATGGCCCAGAGCTGTTATTACAGTAGGTCTGATTCTGGCCTTAATATATTTTCATTACACTTCAGCAAATTTGACAAGAGACCCAAATGAGAGATGCATGTGTGAGGAGTTATTGTCCCATCATTTCAAACAAACAATCTGATCTCACTCACTCTGGACCAGTACCCCCATGCTGAAACAACTGCTTCAAAAGAGTATGTACGTAACAATGGTGGCATGTAAAAATAAGGAAACAAACCTCTGCATGTTTCCCTTATGTCTATAGAAAATAGCATTACCATCTGAAAAGATCTGCTTTAAACCAACACCCTTAAAGGGGAAAAAACAGACGCAAATTCAAAGCTGCACACAGCACTGACTTAAAAAGATAGAGCTTGAGAGGGAGGGAGTGAGACACTTTTAGATCTCTTTAGATGTAATCAGGGGGAAAACATTTCTCTGAGGGAACAGAGAGCTTTCTAAAGGCAAACTGGAATGAAGGAGCATCTCAAAGAGAAGCACTCAAGAGAAATAAGTGGATTTAGAGATCACATTTCTCCTTTGTCCCTTCCCAGTACTACTAGAGAGCAGTTTTCACACAGCTCTCGCAATACAGCAAGCATTTCCCATTTAACTTCCCCTCTTTCTTGCTTACAAGAAAGTAGCTTCCTCTCACACATGTGCATGCATGCACACACACCCCTTTGTTTTCGATCCCTTAAAGATAACCCTTTACCAACAAATGTTTTTAAACCATGAAAAAAAATAAAAAATCCTCTTAAGTACTCCACCTTTCCCCTCTCTAATGTCTCTGCTGAAACCTGCAGACTCAACCCTCTCCAAAAAGCCTCACCAATGTTGCACTAGGTCCTTGAAATACACCTGCACTTTCGCTCAGGAATTTAACAGCAATTGTCATGTGTGCATCAAACCAAGGTCAATATTTCATTAATTTTTGACCACTGTATAGTAGTATACCCAATAAACAGTGATCGGTCTCCTATTTGACTAAGTAACGTTATTAAGATGCCAGTAACAGCTTCTGTTCACTCACACCTACAACGTGCGGACACCTTTTGAGGTGGGTGAGTCATTAGCACAGTGACAGCTCAGGAGAAATGTCTGAAATGCCTAGAAAGGTCTCTAAAAAAATTACACTTATTCACATCATAAAGATCACAAACATTTATCAACAATAATGATAGACATTATAACAATGTTATAATATCCATCCCTAAATATGCATGCCAATATCTATTCCTTTTTTGAGTGTGAAATCACTGAATACCTCAAGCAGCCAGCAGTGTTGGTGAGCGCGGTCTCCCACTCCAGATGTCGAGGCTTGCAGCTCTCTTCTCCTCCATCGTTCCCTCTCTCCCAGCCGGAGTGCGGCACCATCACTTCATCAGACAGTGCATGTAGCGCATGGTCAACAATCTCCATCTTCACAGAGTCATGAGAGGAAAGGTTCCACAAAGTGCCTGGGAGAAGAATGGGGCTCCATCATGACCAGTTCTAAAATCAAACAATTAAGCTTTTTGACCCGCAGGTGTGTGTGTGTGTGTGTGTGTGTATATACCTGTGATGGTATCAGTGAGGTCCTGATCTCTGGTCTTCCTCAGAAGCCGCACAAGTGCAGGGATTCCGTCACAGTTCTTGATGGCAATCTTGTTGTCAGGGTCTCGTCCATAAGAGATGTTCTTCAGCGCTCCACAGGCTGCATGATGCACCTCCTTCTTTGGATTGTCCAACATTGATACCAGAGCAGGAATGCCCTTAAGACGTCTTACTTCTGACTTCACCTACACACAAGAAGACAGATGATGAAGGTGACTGACAAAACACAAGCAAATTTAGTCCATTTTTTTTAATCCTGATGTGGCCTTGTACCTTATCATTTTTGAAGGTGAGATGCTGGAGGTAAGCAGCAGCATTACTCTTGACTGGATCCAAGCGGTAGTTAAGCATGGCAATGACCTCAGGCAATTCAGGCTGTCTCCATGATGCTGGTGCAGGGCCTTTTCGAAGGGTGCTGTCCAGCGATGCCATGCTGCCCCTCTCTCCCTGAGCCAGTGGAGCTCCTCCTCCCCAATAATACATATCCCCTGCTCCGCTCATATCCCCATCCAGAGTGCCCTCATAAGACCTACAAACACACACCCACAAAGAAATATGGACAGCAAGTTAAAGCAGATGGTAGAGGGTCTAAACCAAGAAACCAAGACCACAACTATTCAACTGGTCTTATTTGAAATTGTTAGAAAATATCAAAACAAAAACAAATAAAATGTAAGCAAATTTTAAAATAGCCTTTATTGCTTTTGTATGGACCAGGGCAGCAAGTCTTAAATCAGTTAATATAATAATGTTAAGCAATTTTGCCAAGGTTATAAACACTTTTTGATAAAAATGGGACCAAACATCAACAGATACTCTCGGACTCACCCTGTCCTACGTGGAGGTGGAGCATGATGTGCTAGCCGGGGCATGGTGCTGTAGTGTAAAGCTGGCGCCATGCCATAATCAGGGTCATCATATCCCAAACTTCTCTGGTCGTCCTCCAGTCCATATGGCTCAGGGACAAAGCGCTGCATTCCAGAGATCTCCAACGCACTGCCCATGCGCCCTACCTGTGGCTGAGCTGCGTATGGGTCTAGTTGAGGTCTGCTGTGGACACGGTAACCAGCGTCCAGCGTGCGGTACCCATCCACAGGTCTGGAGATAATCAGTAATAAAGTAAGGCAAAAAAGGTAAAATAAAAGGATTCAAGTAATTTAATATTAACCTAATTTTTCACATCAATTATTTTGCCATGTCTACCACAGTTTATTTCTTTAGCTTTTAAGACTTCTTTATATGTTGGAAGATTTTAAAGTTGGTCAAGTTTAAAAAGATCAACACACCAGAGCTTCAGTAACACTTACATCTTATGGAAATGACTTCTAAACATGTTGTACATTCAGTATACAGAATATCTCACACAGACCTGTAGCGATCATCCATGCGTGCTCCTCGGTTAAGACTGGCATATGTCTCTGATGGTGGGGCACTGCGGTAGTCATCGTAGCCCCCAGGTGGTCCATAATGGTAGTTACGAGGGACAGTAGCAGTTGGGTAGTCCATATGTCCACCTGGCTGCCTGTACATGCGATCTATTGGTGCATTATAACCACTCATACCAGTGACAGAACCGGTGCCATCTAGAGAGAGTGTGTCAGAGACTGACGGAATAACTGTACGGGTAGTGGTTGTCTTTGTGACTTTCTTGACCTGATGAAAGCAAAGAAGAAAAAACAAACAATCTAGTTGACAGTCATGGCAAAAAAACAAAAAACAGCCATCTAGGACATCCAACAGGGCCTCTTACTAAATCACGATCAAGACAGCAAGTAAAAGAGCGTACTGTAGTTTCAGTGCGCCGTGTAGTGCCATCCTCGTTCGTTTCAACAGAAATGACTGGTGACGTCTCCTGGGGATCCTCCTCTACAGTGACAGTCTCCTGAAGAACATGACCTGGGTCTAACATCCTGTACTGTAAAGGGCACATGCACACAAACAAAAGAACAATAGTGAGCAACAGCATATGCTGTAAAACGTTTCCTGTCTTTCAAACACCACCTGGCCACAACACACACGTGCACAAAGACAGACACAAAATGTGTATACAGATACTCAACCATTCAAAATAATTCTAAGTGCCTACACTGGATTACCACAAATGCTACTCAGTATAATGCAATCAGAGCAGTTGTACTTGAATTCTCTATGAAGTGTATAACATTAATACTCTTCTGCATCTGCAAAATAAGTGCTCAAACAATGAGCATACAACCATGAGTAGTGAAGTTAAGGAAAAGCCAGCATGGCTAAATTTACTATCATAAATGAAACAAAATAAGAGTGCTTCAAAATGCCTCTGTGTGTTTATCGTGGATATAGTAAGTACTTCAAGCGGAGTACACAGATGTTGCATGCCAAGTGTGCAAGAGATGTAATATCAATATAAGATCTTGAAAATACAAATTGAGTCACATATGAACAGCATATGAAATGTATTATAGTAACCATTAAAAGGTAAACTGATGGGTAATTAGAAACTGCATTTTTACTAATGTGTATGTTTTATTTTTCTAATAAAACATATGCACTTTTTCAGCATACTGAAAAATATTTTGGCCATAATGTTTTTCTGTTAAACTTTTGGTTAATCTGCCAGTTACTGTTCAAGTTTATCACTGTTAAAGAATTATCTACTGTCAGTTTAAAACCCACCAGTTTCACCCATAGTGCCCAACCAACGTCCCTTGGATATTTTTAATATAAATTTACTTTGTGATATTTTTTTAGCCTGCTATACGTTTTCTCTCTTCTGCTCTGCTGTAGCACAAATGTCCATTCATAAACCCTCACGGACACTCAAAATAAGGCACAATCCCAAGCACACATGCCTACCTGTGTCCCGTTGATATAGCCCTCGTTTAGTTTGAGCCTCTCTAATTCTGCATCACCAGGGATACGCCCGTTCTGGGGAGAGGGAGAGAGAGAGGGAAATCGAGATACTGTAAAAAGAGGTTTAACAACGATTAGTTTGAGGGAAGAAAAAGTAGAGATGCATCTTCAGTGAGAAGCATCATTCATGAACGAAATTTGACTTCTGGCAATAAAAAAAACACCAAGCACGTGTGCAGGACAATGATAGGCGTGCCACAGTGCTGCTGACTTATTCCAAGCATTTAGAGCAGCAGCATGTTTCTGCAGGACACCAGGGAAAATGTCATTCCATCAGCCACATACAAACAAGACAACTGAAGCCTTGCAATCCACATATGCATCTCTATTTTAAATGTGTTAGCACATACAATGTTTTTGACAAATAATGAATGACTGAACATGGAGTTTGCAAGAATGCGAAGGAAGGCGAAGACAATGGCTTCCGGAAAGGCTCACTCATTTAACCACACAGCAAAGGCATGCAACATACACACACGTTCCATTAGGGAATCAGGCAGGGATAGAGTACAGTACTCATTCCTTCCCTCAGAGGGAGCCTCTGAGCTGGTTAGAGGGTCTAGGCGAGGCCCAGGCTTGTGAGAACCTGTCAGCAGTTAGGCCAAGAGCCTGCTTGGTCTCTTAATGTGCCTACAACTATGTCAATAGAAAGAAGATAAGGCTGATGGTGGCATTCCAAACCACTGAACTCCATGTACATTCTCTTTATCTGTACTGTATAACAGAGCTAGAACAGCAGCACAACAGACAATGCCCATGTGCATGTACCAGCGAAAAAATGTACAGGAGAGGACATGAAGAGAGTGGAAGCAATAAACCAGAGTGAAAATACAGGTCACAAAATGGATCGAACCAATCTAAAAAATGGACGGTCATAAAAGGGAGTGGCAAGTGTCATTTTCGGCTGAGTGAAGGCAGATGATTGTAACTGTAAAATGCCTGCTTTATGTTGAGCAACTTCCTGTAAAGGTCAAAGCTCCCTTTCAATGTGGGTAGACGATACTGACTGAACCAGTTTCTTATGTCTTCTCTGTCTTGTATCACACAGCCATCAGGGCTTTTAGGGGGTTTCTACATGGCTATACTAGCCTCAATTAACAAAGACTTGTATTGCCTGAACATGCAGCATTGGCAAATTACTAGCATTATTTAAAATCAAGTAAATAATTTTCTTACAGTGAAAAACTACAGCTAACATGCTTTATACACCAACCATTCTCCACACCCAAAAACATTTGCAAAGGTAATTTTTACGCACCAAGTGTAATCTTCATTTATTACTTTTAACAGTAGACAGATATGTCCAATACGCTGCACTGTCAATCAACTTATTTCGACCCACTGACCACTTTGGTTAAGGACTAGAGAAGAAAACTGAAGTTTGTCTACCATTGTATCCCATCATGCCCAGAAAAAATTTAACAGAAATACAAGTACTTACTGGGCTGAAGAATAAAATAGAATTAAAGTATATAAGAATTAAAATATATTGTATTGTCACATTAGCATTTAGAATTATTACAGGAAAACAAAACTGCCATCAACTGTTCAACAAGTCACATGGCAAAATTATAATGATATAAAAAGATGCAAAAAAACATTCCGGTTATGAGCACCCACAGTCAGCCTGTACTCAGAACTGCTAAAGAAAACAGGACTAAGATATTGTGACACGACAAAATAGACTAGTTGAAAAATTTACATTTGTACATATCCCATTAAATCTAATTAAATAAGACTAAACATGCTTTCTCTGCAATAAAGCATGCAGTCGGTCAGTGTACTAGCAAATGGAGATAAAAAAAAGCTAAAAAAAAGAAAGAAAAAAAAACGAAAAAAAAAAACAAATACCATCATAGTAATTAAAGTAATACATGGCCTCTATTGCTGACCAAAGTAACTATATCGGAGACTGAAAAATATGCAGAATCATGTGCAGGCTCTCTTATGTGGGACAATAAAAAAGGAATAAGTCAGAAAATTCATTCACCACCTTGTGTCAACATTGGTGCGAGTGATTAAGCTGCAGTCTCTCTAATCAGCAACAGAGTTTACTCACAACAGGACAGCATTCACAAGTCACAAGGTACCGTCTCATTAGGATGAAGTAAGAATATATTTGTCCAACCTTAAATGTGAAAATCTATACATGGTCATTAATGGAAGTAGTGTCGGGAACCAAAACTAGGTACAAAATTAGAACCAAACGGACTATGTACCCATATCAAAAATAAAATAAAAAAAATATTTCAACCCTGCTTACTGTTCTCTAAACTTAATAACTTATGGTTTTAAACAAAGGCCTCATACCCACAAGGACATGCATATCTATGTGCCAGGACCTGTCTGCAACAGCATATCTATTCGTTTAAACATGAGCTAGCATGCACAATACAACACCGTGAAAGATGGACCGCAGTAAACGGTCAAAAGCGTGGCAGCACATGTGGGAAGCTAATCGGTTGCAAGACAGGTTGCATGTTAAATCTAAACAAACGTGTAAGTCAGCGCGACAATCCGAACGACTGTACAGGATTTGATGTATTGTGGTCTCTGAGCCTAAAGTAGTTCACTAGCACCTCCAGAGGAGGTTGGGACAGCTAGCCATGACCAGCTAGCCACTGGTGCTGGTAAGGCAAAAGCTAACCACAGAGAAAAGTGAGGCATGTTTAATAGTGGTATCTGTTGACTGTGGGGATAATGGGTGAAGTCAATGACTAGTAAAACAGAGGACACAAGGATTCATGTGTTTGTCATCAGAACAAACGGTCTCTCTGAAACAACTAGACGTTAGTTTAACCAACTGCTAGATTATACCATCTTAGAATCAAAACAGGACCCCGAAAAGCACCAGAACCTATAAAATTCAAGCGATACCAACCCTAAATGTAACCAAGTTTAAAATATCACATGATTTCGTGATTGATAATATTAAGAAAGCAGGTGTTAGTCCAAAGACGTTTCAAGTAAGAAACTTGAATACAGCTACAAGTGTGTAGATAATGACATTCTTCCATCATTTGAGAAATACAAAGCATGCTTTCGTATACAATGAAGACTTAACAAAACACCAATGACGTCAAGTACGAGCAAAATGCATGGTGGTGTAGAGGAGATGGGATAGCAGCATGCATCATGGGTGTCAAACATTGCGGATCCTAGATCTGTGATCTCATGTTTTTCTGCTGGAGGGTCACGATGCAGACACAGCACTTAATGGTAATGCAGCAGGCTTAATGCAAAATGAACGGGAAATCTATGTGGTGGTTGATGGCAAACGAGGAAGAGGATGCAAATGAGATGAAAAAAAAGTGTTACGACAAGATGAAAGAACACACTTTGGAAATGAGTCACCATGCACTGAAAGTAGGATGATGTAAGGCATACAAAGGGGCAGGACTAATGTGGTCACCACGGATGGTGACGCAGAAAAATACAAAGGGCGTTGTAGACTCATGAAGAGGATGAGCGGGACGGCACAATAACGAGTGACCCCTGTGGTCACTTGAATAGTTGGAGGAGGCGTTACCTGCAGGGTGGGGAGGGGGCGTGGCAGAGTGCCTGATGGCCCTACACTTCTCCTCTCCTCCTCCAGAGCTCGAGTCAGACGCTCAAACTGCATCTCCTGCTCACGCACGGAGGCCAAGAGAGACGCGGCATTCTCACACTGCTCCATACACACTGAGAGAGAAGAGAAAGCATTACACACTCACACCACGACAGAGGGAAGGAGAGAGAGACAGAGAGAGAGGACACAACTGCACGGGCGGTTACAGCATTAGAACCGAATTTCCCAAAGCGCTGAAAATAAAGAGCAAACATCAAAGAATAAACGGCTAAATAAAAGAGGTTTACATCGTACTGAATTACATGTGATGCACCGGAACGGTCAGAAAATTAAAGCAGCACTTTCACAGAGACAGACACCGAGAGAAAGAGACAGAGAGAGAGAGAGCAGCAGGAGATGAACAGGGGAAGAAATGTTAGTTGTGAGGAGCTATTTCACAGTTCCTATTAGGAACTAGATTTTCAATGTTTATGGTGTGTATAAGGAATATGTACAACAACCAATATCTATTACAGGTTCCAGACCACCTGAAAACATCTTATGCACAATCAGTGTCTGGGCCAAGTTCTGGGTCAAGCTTCATATGATCCATAGGATACAAGCATCATAGCACAATAGAAAGACAAAACAATAGGCAGCATGGAAATAATGCATTTTTAATAATGAAGGCACAGCCTCAGTCTGTAGACTTTGTTTGTACAGCCCTAATAAGTCAAAGTCCAAAGAATAACTAAGACGTTAATGAAATTCATTGCTCTGCATGACTAACTCATGTCAACACTATGTCACAGGCTCATTCAGAAGCTCATCATTTTATTTATTTACTCTAATTGTCAAATTCATATTGAGATCATGAAAAAAAGGACTTTATCATTTTACAGTTTGTGTGTTTAGAAAGACATGTATCAACAGCAAATAATTAATATAAAAGTGTGTCCAGAATTATGGCTCTTATTTAAAAAATTTTTATTTCAGGGCATTTCTACCACTTTCAGAAACACTGCTAAAGTTTAAAAGCAGTTCCCAGTCTACACCTTTATGCTCTGCCTTTGAATGATTCGCAGCACAGGGGAGCCAATCAGAACACAGGCCATTTATAGATGGCAGTTTTAAAGGTGAAGCAACAAAGTTTTAAGGGATAAAGAGAGGCTTGAAAATGATCATGGAAAAATAATTTTTGTACAAACATCATAAGCTGACCTCAGGAGGGAAAACGGCATGTTTATTAAAACTTTTTATCGCAAGACTAAGATCAATTTAGGTCTATTGTGCTTTTAACCAAACAGAAAGACAGCTGCTTTAACGTAGCTCTCACGGTTAAATTGTCCTGCTGCTGAGAACCTAGCTTAAACATTTGGGAGAAGTAAAAGATTTTAAAACGATAGGAAAACTAAAAAACTGCATAGAGGCTCTGACACTTTATCAGATAAGACTGATGGTACGGTCTCACACAGCCACGCCACAATCGACAGGAAACCAAACTGGTTTTTGCGAGGGTGATTAACATTTCTGTGAGAAAGTGAGACATCGAGAGAGCCATCATGTACAGGCAGGCATAGTGAGCTGAGACACAACATAAAACCGGCCAAGGTCTTCTCGTTTCACAGCACTGAGCTGTGAAAAAGTTCATTGGCAATATATATAGCACAGCTCGAGGCTCAGTCTCCATTACCACAGCAACCCACTCTCAACAGGCCCCAAAACTGACGTTCACCACACACTAAAAGCAGATATAATTCGACTATAGTCACTTTTCCACTGCATGCTACTGGCTTGACTGATCTCTTACTTTTTCTAGTAATTTGTTTATTTTCCAGTGCTGGTAGTATCCCCTTGATGCACCTGGTCACACTGCAAAAAACTGCACTCCCATTCACACAACAAGCACAATAGCCATGGAGAATACTCCAATGTCAGTCAGTGGATAGAAAAATTGGGGGTGCTATAGTGATGTCACATTTTTAAAAAATAAATTCACAACGAAATGTGACCTCTGCATTTAACCCATCACATGTGCACATGTGGAGCAGCGGGAAGTTGTCAACAGTGCACAGTATCTTGCTCAACGGTATGTCAGTAGTGCCCTGGCTGGGACTGGAACCTGCGACCTTCAGGTCCCAGAGGCAGCGTCCTAACCACTAGGCCACCACTGCCCTCTGTAGGTAATTACTCAGTTCGCTTGGAACCCTGTTGCTGTAGACACACAAAAAAGGTACCAGATTTGAATAATGGAAAAAGGCAAGGGGAGTCTGTACAATACATTGGAAAAGCAACATAAGTGGCAACATTTACGTCAACTGGTACTTTACCAAATCACCCTTTGTTTTTTTTTGGAGAAGTCGGACATGCAGCACTGCCTAAAAAACCACAGCACACTAATGTGCCTGTTTAACTTTAAAGCTGCCTTTATTTGGCCTATATAGCATAGTTTCACTTTCAGCTAAGCACATCAGTCTCCTGCTGTTTTTTGTTTGAGACGTAAGAGCGATCATATCATGGTGCATTCATCTAACCAGTCCAAAAGCTAACACTGCTGCAATCTTGGAGCTGATCAGTCAAGAGTTGCACAAAGAACTCGCCCACACATTTCATAATTTGGGAAGTGACCAGACATTGCTACTTCAATAATGCATGGTCACAATTACTGATCCAAAATGACCTACAAACCAGCTCTGTAGCTCTACTGCATACAAATTTACTCCCTTCATTAAAGCAATAATGCAGTGATTTGGCAGAATAATAACTTGGGATGACTTTCAGTGAGAAAAGCTTATAACTTGTTTCAACAAAAGAGAAATATGTAGCTGCAGTGGTGTCTTACAAGTAAAAATTAAATAAATAAATTAAATAATTTAATAAAATAAAATCCTGGTAAATCGTTAATCACTTTTATAACCAGGTTATCGTTACCTTCCAAAGCAGCAAGATAACTAAAGGACGTGAATCCTAGAAGCTCAAGAAACTCAGGAAAAAGTCTTTAACAAGAATTCTGTTGCTCTAACAAATCATTTAAGGTGGGGAAAAAAACTACAGGATCATTATGAAAGCACACCTGCAGAAATACTACTTCCACTTCTTTCCAATCTCAACAGTTCCCATTCTTCTGGCTAAATAAATCATGTTGCATAAGTTCACCTACTTAAATTTTCCAAACTTTTTTTTTTTTTTTTTTAAATACTTCATCTAATACCTGATGTAATGCTATTTAGCATTATGTACAAGTTACACTAGTGATAAACTGAAGCATATTTTAAGCACTTAAACTGACAAAATCAATCAGTTTAATTCAGTGTATGGATCATGAGCATAATTAACACTATACTAAACTTCAGATTTTTTGGGTATAGTATTTTTAGATGCAATACTGGCACATTGTCTATCCTATCTTACAGATGTCAGAAAAAACACACACTGTGCATGATGAATATTTCTTAAAGTATCATGACTTACTTTGGCCACCCTATCAAGGGCCATTTCATGAGATGATACACAGATGAAAGCTATTATTTCAGAACTAGTATGAGGGGTATGAGAATTTTGACTCCCCTCAGCCTTAATGAACCTTACAGCAGAAAAAAAACATTCTAGTGGGTGCGCTATGGGTGTGTCTGCTTTGAAATACAGGGTCGCAAAGCAACCATTCCATCCACATGTTCTACCACAATGGCTGCACTTTGAATACTGCAGTG
The DNA here is from genome assembly GCA_037974385.1 of Arnoldichthys spilopterus. Taxonomy (NCBI): domain Eukaryota; kingdom Metazoa; phylum Chordata; class Actinopteri; order Characiformes; family Lepidarchidae; genus Arnoldichthys; species Arnoldichthys spilopterus. The sequence goes on from JBBPDA010000145.1 coordinate 4,567,720, forward strand.
CAGCTATGGTTACTTTGTGGCATTTTGACATTCCACTTACTAGACGCAATCCTAACATGAGAAGAGTTTATAAATAAATGACTATGCTGATCCGCTCTCACTCATTAGCACCAATTATCTGAGAGGAGTAGGGAGCTGTGGGGTGTGAACGGCAGGTGAGAAGCTGCTGTTATCCTGTGGAGCTCTATTCTGGGTCTAGCACTCCACACGGCAAGGCTTTCCACATCAAGAGAACAGTGATTTTAAAAGGACTTTCAAATGTAATACATAGCTTTCATGATTATAAGTCCTCTTTACACAGTACTCAACATATATAGTTTATAAAATAAGTTATGGTGGGTACAAATGCAATTTCTTTTTTCATGTGTGTTCAGAATGCAATTTCAATGTTATTTACTGCCAATTATTCTTCTTTCCCCACCAAAAAGTGTTTTTTTTTACTTGAATACTAAATGTTATGTGCAGACACACCAGTTCACAAGCTCTGCATTATTAGATATAATTAAAACAACCCCAATTAAAATGTGTCAGTAACATTGGATAATATAGGATTCCACCCTTTCAAATTGCAATTTCAATATAAAAAGACTGTCCATCACTAGTAAAACAGCATCATTTCCTTTCTTTAAGAGGTTAGCTTCTTGAAATCTGAGAGCTAGAATAAAAAATTTAAAAATCCGTGCATTAAAATTTTAAATCTTTGCTCTTGTATTTTTACACAAAGGTTTGTATCTTTATAATAAACAGGTTTCATGCCACAGCAAAGAAGGAGGAAAATGGGTTCTGTTCCAGATTTGTAGCTTTACTGATAACCCTTGCTGTGTATTTGAATGGTTCACTCATTAACTCTGTCACTATTTACTACAAAGGGTTTGCTATATACTAGTGACCATGGAATAACCTAAGGACATATCAACGAGCATTCGAAAACCCTATGAAATGCCCCACACACTACATAGTTCACCATTCCTCTTACCTCCTACCCTAGGAAGAAAAAACATTAAGAATGGAGGAAATATACATCAACAAGCTACTTCAGAAGATCACACCTGGACCCAAGCCATGCTGCAGCCTAAGGTGGGGAAGTTCTACTTTCAGAGAAAAATTCATTCTTTGTTTTCAATCTTGATAGTGAACCTTCCCCATGACTACATAAGCTGAAGGGATTCCAAAGTTACAGACTATTGTCCCACATAGCAAGATCAACAACAGTGTACAGAATAATATAAAACCTGTTTCTAGACACGACAACTGCTACAGTCATGTGAACAAAAAAATAAGTGCATCTTGTAGAAATGAGGGCTTTAACATTCTACCCTGTTTAATACAGTGCATACAGATAAAGCTGATTAAACTCCACTAAATGACACAAAATTGATGTTTTGTAGTAATTTTCATAAAGAAAAAGCAAATCAGCCATATGAAAAAGGTAAAAATTTGAACTAGATGTTCCTGATCATGTGCCACTGATGAGAACTTCTTTAAGTGGAAACCTGACATCTGGGGTCTGATCTGGTATTAGCTATTGAAGTGTGAGACATCATCAGGCCAAGATCTAAACTCTCCAAGGCCTTTGGGAAAAAAAGGCAAAGGGGTTTAAAGAATTCTAAATTACTTTAAATAAGTAATTCACTTGAAGGCCAAAGTTGCACTTAATTTTTCCACAGACGAATTACTACATATATTGATTTTTTATTCAATGAATGCTATAAAAGTTTACTTTTCCTTGTAGTTGATCAGCTTTACCAATAGGCGATTTATGTCAGCAAAGAAGAAAAGTTTAACAAGAGATTTTAGACAGCCTTTAGTAACCAAGGAAGATGGGATTTTCAATTACTAACGAACATATCCTGCTGCAGAAAAATGTGGATACTAAGCAGCGCCCAGTGTCAATTGCTGGGTTTCAGATGACATTAGGATGTCCAAAGCTAACAGTGAAGAGTAGAATCTGCCAAGTGTTACAAACTGCACGATTAACAGTTCCACAGTAAGGTTAACATCTGTATAAGAGGTTAAGCAAAAAGACTGAAATAGCAATCTAGACCGAAGATCACGTGTATACACTTAGGAATGAAAAATACCCACTTTTAACTCTGCATTTGTCCAGCAAGTTCATATTTAACATTTGCTTTAAAACAATTCATGTGACAAGTCTTTTTAAAAAAAACTTGAGAAAGAGACCCTGAGAAGTGAACTTGAGAATGTCAGAGAGATAAGAGGGACAACAGATAACGCTGCTGACTGTGTCACAGCAGCATGGAGGTTTTAACCGAGGAATACATTTAACAGTAATAAACACTGCTTCGTATCTTGGATCACGGACTGTGTTTTGGAACTTGGACATTTCTGAAAAAGTTAGTTTGGACCACAAATCTGCTCTCGCCCAGACGAAACCAGCGAGCAGAGTGAAAGAATCCTCAAAACAAACAGTAGCTTCTAAAAGGAGAGTGAACTCAAAACGGAAGCTCACTGCTGCCAAGGACAAAGTAACACTGCTAAAACAGCAGAGCTTCCTAAACTCCATGAGTGAGATATACACACTCACAGAGCTAGAACGGAGACAGTGAAAAGGAAAGAGATTGAAGGAAAGAGAAAAATAAACAGAGAGCCCAAGACAGCAAAGACAGATGTACAGAGAGCAGAGAAAGATGAAGGGGGTGGTTTGCAGCTGTCCATCTGGTGGCGCAGGGAACAATAGTAAATGTGTGTCCATGAGTATGAGCGCGTGTGTGTGTGTGTGTGTGTGTGTGGGGGGGGGGGGGGGGGTAGGGTGGGGGCTCTGTCCTTGAAAACACAGACATTGTGGTAAGCCTCATCAACTTCCAAAACTGTTTTCCACTCTTCCATAACATACCTTCCACAGGGCAAATGTACGCAGAAAATCAGAAAGACGTGTGTCTGCACGCGCGCACACATTCCGGGTGGTGCTGTGGCGTGTCTGATCCTGCCTCAATCACACTCTCGGCCTCAAAAAACCCAAAGTCCTCTTCCTTTTCCAAAATACGCCTCTCTCATTCTCTTTACTTCATTTTAATCTCCTTTGTCTTCTCAGGCTAACAGTGTCTGATTCAGTGTGAAAGCGATGACTCAGAGGGGTTCGGGTTGGGGTGGGGGGGGGGGGGGAGTTTCAGTGACGCACACCTTTCCTGTAATATGCTCGCTTGCACCTGTGAACTCAGAGCTACTAATGAACACACCTGCAATCACAACGGCATCATCGTTTCAGTGTCCAATAAGCAGATTTTTTCCCCCCTGTATCGTTCATCTTTTACCTGTATATGGTAACACGATGCTCTTAATTACAGCTGTGAATTCAGGGGAAAATACAGCTGTGTCTGAATACAAAATGCACTGTGGTCATGAAGGTGTAATATCGAAGGCACACCTAAGCACTGCAGATACACACACTGCCTAATACCCTACTCTTATCTTCAAAGGACATCCCTTCAAAGAACACCTTGAATACAGACACTTTGTAGTTATGATAGTCTTTTCTGAACATAAAGTCATGTGAAAAAATAAGCACATCCCATGGAAATTGGTCATTTTTTCAATTAAAAAATTCAATTACTTAAACAAGCAAACATTTCACCCTCATCTATATGGTGCCTACAGATGAAGATGATTGTAACTGACCAAGGCCACAAGGAAAAGGTAGCATTTAATAGATACTTTATTGATCCTGAGGGAAATGTTTTGTACCAGTAGCCACAATATACATTAAATGTAAACAATTTGGTCAATATTTTTAGATATAACTGAATCTTTTAGAAATTAAGATGATTGAATAAATGTCTGTGAGGAAGTACATACACCCTTGGCCTCCAAAACTGGTACTGACCACTATAACAAAAATAACCTGTAGGCATTTTTTATTACTGTCCACCACTCTATAAAATCACTTTCTTGCACTTTTTGACAACTGTTGCAAACAAAATTCCTTTGGCTCCAAGACATTCACATGGTGGATTTGCTAGCATGCTTTCCCATGATTAACTTCACCTTTTGGATAGATGGCATCAAATTATTGCAAGCACACTTTGATATTATGCAGAAATTATAGCTGAATTAATGACTACAAGATGTCCAGTCCCTAAGGCAGCAAAGCAACACCAAACCATAAATTTCCATCACCATGCTTTACAGTTGGTATGGGGCTCTTTTTCTGAAAAGTTGTCTTCAGTTATTTACATATTGGCATTATCAAACCACACATTTCAGAGAGAACACCAGGCCCTACATGCTAGGTTGAAGACATGTTCCACCTGCAGGACGTACTAATCAATGACACCAGATCTGGGACATCTGATTCTAATTTTATGAACACAAATGTGTGCGCAATGTAAGGTTGTATATTTGAGTGTTAACTCGTTTAAATGTCGAAAATAATCAACAGTTTCCAAAGGACGCTGCTTATTTCACATGACTATGAGTTCAGTTTTATTTCTGGTAACAGTATGAGAAGCTCCAAAAGCCTGCTCCAGAGAAAGAAAAAAATGGCACCCCTCTAAATAGGTCTGACCCAGAACAGAGTGAAACTTTATGCAGTTTTTTTTCCTGGGAAAAGAACCAAGCAACTCAAGACTGGCATCTCAAAACTTAGTCAAAATTAGGTCAAACAGGTAAGCTAGCTCCACTGGGGTTTACCTGTTCACGCTAATGTCTGAGCCAAACCACACTGAATTCCTGACATACAACTGCAACTTCAGACACTACAGGAAAAAGAAACCCAATGATAAAGGTCTTTACTTGATGAGGATAGGCAGGACCAAATAAAACTGAAAATCAATCATTTCAAAATGTTCCCTCTAACTGATGCCACAGTTTGCATTAGTAAGGTCAAAGAACCTGTGCTTCCTAGGCTGAAAGCATACTTACCAACTATTTGTTTCGACTGGACTGTTTGGCTTTAAAATGCAATTCAGTGTTGTTAATGTAAGACAAAAAGAAAAAACCATAAAGGAAACTTAAGTTATGTATTATGAATGTTTGTTTAAAAACAATCTGAGGCACTCAGTTAAAGTAATTGTTCAGCAAAATAATTACACTTAGCCTGAATTTAGTTTATCATTCATGTTTGTTGCCTGAAATTATAAATGTCTGAAATTATGTGGCAAAAGACTGACGCTGCTTTGAGTACTAAACCAAACAGATGCCATCACTGTGACGTCAAAATACTAAATCTGAGTTATGACTGGCAGATAAGCAGTGGTACAGGACTGGCAGCATCAGCCCTAAGCCACATTAGGCCAAACTAATTCAATTTTGCATGGGAGCTTAATCATGTGTCTGCTAATGGGATAGCAGAGGTATTAGAACCCTAAGCCACTTAACGTCCAAACTCTAAACACCTACTGCAAACACACACACACTGCAGATCCAGACGATACCCAGATAAGGCTGCGGCATAATGACTGATAAAGATGCCGCTTTAACCTATGGCCAAGTGCAAAAACTTAAACCACTAAGTGTGTGCAAATGAAGCTTACTCTTTGCAACTGAGCACAGCTGTACTGACCAGTCAGCAGGGATGGTCATAAACAGCATGGACAGTATTTCTAAGACAACAGCTGTTAACTTCTAGGCTAAATTTGTGGATTAGAGAGAAGGGGGAAAAAAAATAGTTGATTGGTGTCTATACACAGGACTAGAAACTTGGAATCTAAGATTAGACAGTCATCTGTACTGGTTATTGGGATATTTTATGCACTATGGCACCATTGGTCAGTTTTAGTAAAATAATGTAGCCATGTTTGACAATGGGCATTATATTTATGACAACTTTAATAACGGTTCCTTTTTTCTAAGCCTTTTTTAAATTTATATTGTGCACTTTGCTCATTGTATCCAGAACCTGAAACTCCAATGTACACAGGAGTGCTACTCCTCTGTAAGATCGACTCACCTACAGTCACTGATGAAATGTAATAGCTATGAAATAGATACCCAAACAGAAACAGACGAGTAAATGCTCAGACGCTGGAATGACTTAGTAGCACAAACTTGGCACAAAAAAAAGCAGCACTAGGGGAGAGTTAAAGAATGCTAGAAAGCCTGAGATCTCTTCCATACAATCGCCTACCACCATGGGTGGGAAGATAAGAATCTAGACACCAACCCCTGAAGTAATGTACCATCAGTTAAGTTATATTACAGTTTAACCTAAATCTGGTGGTCCACAATTGGAAAAGGGGCATTGGGGGCAAGGGGGACTTCTCCAAACTCTTCATGCACGTAGTGTTTGTCAATGCTGACTCGGGCTAAAAGTGGATGTGAAAAGCCGATCCCTCCGTTTTGGCCTGACTCTAAACTACTGCCTCCGTGAACTTTGAGACCACACATACTTTCAGCACTACAAGTGAAACTAATGCCACACACACAAGAAATTGAGCAATTGTGACACCAGAAATCAGACTAGTCATAGTCATTGAGAAGTTTCTCTTCAACAAAAGTGCATCTTTGGCTAATGCTTCCAGGTCTTAATAAACAACACACTAGATACAAATCTACCAAAGCCTATCTGCTTTTAAAGCATGAAAGGAGTGAAAGTAACACGAGATAACATTTTCAAATATGTGCTCTACTGTCAGCGTGCAAATAAAACTTACCACCAAATAAGACACTAAGCCAAAATTGTTTTTTAAAGATTTAAACCGATCTTCTTCAGTAATTCTCTAAGCATAAGCCACTTTTCTCTAACAGTTTGGGAAGACGAAACACTTCCTCTAGTTTGCTAAGAAATAAAGCACTTGTAGTATTTTGGATGAGGTAAGACACATTCTGGCTCTCTGGTGTAGAAAATAAATTAAATAGAAGCTGAAAGATAAAGTTAGCCATTTGACCATCACCTTTTACTTCTCCATCTAGAGCATGAACTGATGTAGCTTGTTTTTTTTTCTCTTTACCAAAAATTCTGATGCTTGGAGGAGTAAAGTCTATTTGACCATCGTCATCCCCTCAAGCGAAAAAACGCAGAGTCACAAGATGTTTTAACTTAACAGTGGGCTTAGATCACATTTCTGCTGAACAGCTACATTGGTGAGATATCGACACAGCCTGTGGTGCCCGCCAGCAGACATGTACTTTACAACTGTTCAACCCCCTTCCGTGTTTGAAGGACACACCCATGTAACAGTAAACCCGGTCATTACACTGTGACAGAAAATAAAAAACCGAGAGCAGTCAGAAGCGGTCAAGCTTCTTCACTAAACCTTGCTTCCTCTGAACTGTCATACTTTAACTCGGCCCAGCAAAGGCACATGCCTGAGATGCAATAAGGAATTGTAACGTAGTCTGTTGGGAAAACATGGCGTGTATTAACATGCCCTTCCCTCTTTCAGCCCTCACAGGTCAAGGTAGACACACCCGCAGGGCAGTGCGGGGAAAAAATCTAACATCTTTCCTTTTAAGTCGAGAAAACTGGGCTTACACACAGACGCGCGCACACACAGACTATCTCCAGTGAGTCATGATAAATATATCAGGCAAGTCAGACGAACTGTAAAATCAGTCAGCCTGCAGTCAGCAGCAACTCCACACGCTGACTCGCTGTTTCACACTGTATTGTGTGTAAATGCAAGAAAAGGCGAGGTACAAAGAAAACACACAACCACGCCTGTCCCTTCCCCCACATACACACACCCATTCACCAATACCAACTCAACAGGTTCTCAACTTCACACTCTCAACCACCCATGCAGGTCCAACACAAAGCGCGTTATTTGTGAGCGTTTCGCCTTCTTAATAAATTACCGATGAATATCTGTCACGTGTTTGTTTGCATCCTCTTCGAAAGCCCGAGGGGAAAAACACCGATAAACATGTTTTAAATGGAAAAATCAATGTTAAGATAACACCTAAAGTAAGGCCGTCTATATATGAGATGAAACCGTATCGTTTAAAGCACAACGAACATCAAATCAACCATGTAGTTTCGGAAACGAGCCAACTTTTTTAAACGAGCCAGGGCCGTGACCTCATTACTGTGAGCTAGTTTGGGTTTGTGTTGATGAACTTCGTCACCGCTGCGGATCAACATTATAAACTGTTCATTTTCCAACACACTCGGGTTCAGATTCACAGGCAGCGAATAAACTAAAATGAAGTCACTTCAAATATTTCACATCGAATATTTAAGTAAAAATGTGCGGAATAGGATAACGACAAAGTTTAACGTTACATTTGAAGCAAAGGGGAAACGCTCATGGTAGATACCGAGCCGCACTGCTAGCTAAACAAATCAACATTGTTTGTAATGCTTACAAAATGCTTATAATAGCATACAGCAAAGTTAAAATAACTGATTTAAGCCCGTTATATGTAAGCTAACGTCTGCTGGCTTTAACTAAGTTTATATAAACATATAACCCCAACAATATCTCATGAGATGCGTCTTGGCTGCGTCTGCACCGAGACTTGCCGTTCTGCGTTAAACAGATACACTAGTAGCGGATATAAAATAAACACGTAAATACACCTTCAACCGAAAAAAGTTCAACCAAAGATAACTTTGGACATGTCCACACTTGCCAGCCGCAAAACGTGAGTCGTGGCTCGGGAGTCGCTAACAAACCAGCTATCGTTTATTCCCAGCTAAGCTAACTGAACTAGCATGCTAACTGCTAACTCGCTAGCGCTTAGCCAGCTAACTTCCAAGTTTCCCGAACTAACAAAACCAGATGGGGCGTTGGTGAAAATTCACACGTTTCGAGAACAACGCACATTTTTTCGAATCACACGCGATGTATGAAAAATAACGAGAGTTTTTGAAGTCTACCTTTGTGTTTTTGTGCAAGTCCGATGTGGTGGTTGCGGTCCCGGCCTATCGAAACAGGCTCCAAATACTCAGATTTTTTCCAAGCGCTGGGAAGTAACCGTAATCCCAAACTGGTCTAAATTTGGGCGTTTCAGCCCGCACTGCCACGAAACCGAGCTATGCTACTGACTCGAACACTTTACGTTAACTCGGTCGTACCCATTCAAGCGAATGTATGAAAAGGAAAAACACACACAGGCCAAAACGGCTATATAAAATGTTGCAGTCCTTTCATTAAAAAAAAGCCCACCTAGCTGTGTCTATCTATCCTCCTCCTCGCCTTGTTCACTCCTCTTTCCTCGTTCCCCAGTTTCGCCCGTGACCCTTCCTGCCCCTCCCCTGCGCAGCCGGAGCACTATGGGAGCAACGCGCATTACAGACCCGGGCGGAGGTGGGAGGAGTGAAAAGGTGTAGGCCTATTGTAACAGGGAGATAACGCACAATGATAATAAAAACACTTTTAATGAATTCTTTCGTAATTTGGTGCGTGTTTATGCGTTTTTGGAGAGAATTAGGGTGGAACGGAGAACAGTTTGTTCATATCCCCGGTTTTATTTTTCGCCGCGTGGCCGGTGGTTTTGGACAGAAATCCCATCAAAAGCTGAAGCGCTTCATCGCTGAGCGAACAGGACAACAGCGCCGCCTCAAGGTGAAAAATAGGTGGTGCATACAAAGCATCTGGTTCTCAGGCTTTCCGTGACCTGCAGACTATTCGACTATTTCCAGGGGGTCACATCCAAAGGCGCCTTAAGAGGAAGGATTTAGGACGGTTCTCCGAGGGCCCAGAGAACGCTAATACATATACATGTATATGCTCCCAAACTATTTCCTATTCAGTTGTCCAAAAAAAACCCCAGCCAATTAGTGATATATATGTCATTAATTTTTTAAAAATAAAACCCTACTCTATATTTTTATTAAGTAACTAACAAAATGCATAATGCATTTAAAAATGTTTCTTTTTGAAAAACTGAGTGCTATCATTGGAATAAGTTTGAGGAGGCACAGGGATCTCCAGGTAACCAATGAGGCAAACTTGGTAATATAGCTAAGAATTACACAAAATCTGCCAATATGTAACAATAAGGTATACACGACATTGTTATTTTGGACACTATGAAATTCATCAGCGACTTAGATACACAGAGTAGTTCTGGCTGTGTAAGCTCCAATTACACTGTCACATTGACCTCATGCTATATTAGATATTTGTATCACTGTTTTAGTGTGTTTTTGGTCTGAGCACCTTCAGATGCTACCCTTTCATGTGCCATAACTGCATCCTTACAGTCTACAACCAATCCAGAAAAAGAAAGACTTACAAAGAAAACCACCCAGAACACTACATGTAGTATGTAACCTTATACATGGATAAAGGCTGAAAGCACTGCAACAGCGCAAACACTTCATGGCTTATTCAGATTATGGTATGAGCTATATCCAAAACCACAAACTATAGTATATTACACATGTTAGACACTAAACAAATAAATTTACCTGTAATGGTGGCTTACTATTTACATATAGTCTGCTGTCAAGTATGGTAGTGTGCAGTTTTGGATGCAGTCATGATCAAAATAAGGGCTGTTTCTGTATATGTGTGCCCCCTAAATCACATTTACACTACTTACACATTTCACTACTTTACATTTACATGTGCATTTACAGCATTTAGCAGACTAGTGTATAAAATCAAACAAATTATTATGTTTTCTCCACAGACAAATACTGGCAGTGGAACAGTTCATATTAAAGGGTTTACTGACATTAAACATGGCACTGTTAAAAGGAGCCCATGAGTCAGTTTGTGAAATTTGTCTGCCCCAGTCAAATACATGTAAGTGCATTTATTGTGAAGTAGAAGTGTCTAGCGGCAATGACAGTTAAGTCACAAAAAACAGTGTATCATTCAAATTCACAGAATGAGGCTACTGTACTGAAGCATGTAGCATGTAAATTTGCCTATTGTCTGATGCATTACTCACAACTGTCCCAAACTGTCTTTGGAGGCAAGAAATGTTATGTTGGGAATGTCATTAAATAGGCTTCCATGCAACACAAACAAATTGTGTCACAAATGAGCATTTTCAGGACATTCAGTTAAATATAATTCTGTATAAAATTAAACCTTATTAGACATTTAAATTAAGAACTGAGACACAATTTTGGGTTTGGGTATGTACATTTAGTGCAATGCAGACAGTTCATTAGGTAATGAGACTATTTGAGTGAAGAAACCATTATTTCATGACTTATTTAATTAAAATATAACCAGTTCCAGTAATATAAAGTAGACTAAAAAGTCTAAACATGCAGTACAACAACTGTCAGTCTGGAAAGGTTACTAATACATTCATGAAGCTCTAAAATATCAGCGAATTACACTGAGAGCCATTATCTCCGAATGGAGAAAACATGGAAAAGTAGTGAAATCTTCTCGTAAGTGGTCGACTTACCCAATTCCCTCACAGAGCACAGCAACATCCAGATAGTCAGAAAACAATTCCAGACAAACATCTAGGGAACTGCACGCCTCACTCACTTCTGATAAGGTGAGTTCATGATTCTAATAGAAACTGTGCAAAATGGTATCCACGGGAGAGTTGAAAGGTGTAAGTCATTTCTAACCAAGAGAAACATAAAGGCTTGTCTCACATTTGTCAAAAAGATCTTTATCTCCAAGCCTTTTGGAATAATGTACTGCGGATTGATGAGTTTAAAATGGAGCTTTTAAAAGACAGGGATCCCATTACATCTGATGTTAATCTAACACAATAAAAAGCCTGATACTACATTTTACATTTAACGGTGGTAGTGTGATGCTTTGCTTTGTCAGGGCCTGGGCTACTTGCCATAATTGACAGATGAATTTAGCATTCTGCATTACAACCCTGCAGGAAAATGTCAGGTCATCAGTTCATGATATCACAACTCAAGCATGAGCAAACCTGGACTTGGCTTTTGTCAGAGTGTGATCTATCTGTGTAAGTGCACAACTCATTAAGCCACTTTCACTTTCATAGTCACTTTTACTTTTAAAGTAGGCAAAACAGAGCAAGCAGAACACCCGCAGAGTGTATTCTCACCACCAGGCTTCACTGTTGGATTGATTCGCTGATATCAATATCTCTCCTGTTCTTCTTGCATAAACCCTTCTGTTACTGTCATAAATCTCAGACTTGGATTAATCAGTAAACATGACTTTTTTCCAAGTCATTGTGTCCATATTTTAAACAATATAAAGCATTTTGCCATGTTTACCCTCATGAAAAGTGGTTTAGAGACTGCTACTTGTCCTTTGAGATTATGTAGCCTCCTTTTGACTGTAGTTTAGCTGCAGGAGTCACTATTCTGTCACTGTCTAAACAAAGCTTTATGTATTGGTCTTCTAATGGTGTGATATGCCTAATCATGGTTGATCCAGTTTTGTCAAAGAATTTTAGAATGCCTTAGACTTCCACCTTAGAAACCATCAGTTTTGCCATGAGTAGAAGCTGAGATAGCCCCTCTGCTGTTTTACATCTGACACATTCACTTAATTCAGATGCCACATTCCTCACTCTCAAAATGGAACTTAGTAAAAGTCCTTATGAAAACCTTAAACTCAGCCATGCTTTTAATGTGAAATCCGCATAAACTTTCAAAACTTTTCCTTAAATTATTCTGATGATTTTATGAGTTTTAATGAAAAACACTACATTCGAGGAAAATGAAGAAGCTGAGAATGGAAGTTGTCTCAGACATCTGTCCCCCACTGTATATAAAGGATGATATGATGTTGCAAACCTTTCTTTCTAAATGAATGCAGCGATAATTTAACAACTTTGTTTTTTGTTTCCCTGTGTTCTTTTTGTATTATATTACATTTTGTAGGATCTGAAACCATTTAATGAAACAAATCTGCTAGAAATCAAATGGGGACAAATACTTTGGTGTACTCAGGGTTCTGGCAGATCCTTAAAAAGTCTTAAAATGGCTTATTTAAGATTTAAGGCTTATAGTGGTAAAATGTCTTAAAAAGGTGTATGTTTTACTGGCATGTAGTGAGAAACGTATGTTATATCTGTATAGTTGTTTATTCATGGAAACCGTGCAACTGTATCTTTTTGTGTGTGTGCGTTTGTTATTTTGTTTGTAGAGACATTTAAAATTGTATTCCTTATTGTATAGATTAACTTAACCTTAACAGATGCAAATATACAGAGAGAAAAAAATAAAGTTCATTCAACACGTAAGTGTAGTAGTGTAAACTGCTGTATAGTAGTTTTATTTAGCTTGTGCACATTGTTGTAGACAATGTTAACATACCAGAAATCTTTGTAACCTTTGTGGAAAATCCCAACATAAACAGATGAAAAACTTACAAATCTACCTATTGACAAATATAATTTTGTACTTTGTGGTCATTTCCAAAACACTGAAAACCAAGATCTGCTGGTTGATCTTTGGGTTTTATGGACTGAAGTACTGCCAAAAGCTGTACAAGAACACAGCAACACAAAACTCAAACTTCACTTACATGGCTGGGTTTGTAAGAGCTTTGTTCTTGGTAAATCATTAGTACTAGTGAAGATGAACCTTAGAGACTGTGTGTGTGTGTGTGTGTGTGTGTGTGTGCATGTGTGCACGTCACTCCAAAATGATGCAGACCTGATGGCTGAGAAAAGCTGAAAAAAAATCAAGCAGCGCAATGCCTGAGCTGATAAAGTCAAACAGCCTACGGAGAAGGTTTAAAGAAAAACAAGTAGATTAAACTAAACTAGATAAAGAAATAGAAAAAAAAGGTCTTCTGAACTTTAGCTGAAGTTCAGGCACCACTATATATATATAGTATATATGTTTCTTTTATTTATTTATTTATTAAGGTTAATAAGGGCATTTGCAGTGTGATATGTTAGTGTGAGTGTACAGTATACTATACTATATACTGTTATTCTAAAATCATTGTGAGGATTTTTGAGAAACCTTTAAAGAGGTGTTGACTGTATGGTTGGGGGAGGTGGAAGAGTGAGAGACAGTGTGTTTGGTATGATTGCAAGTGTTTAAATTATAGCTGATGTTTGATAACCTGTTTAGATATTGGATTATTGACTTTGAAATTGGATTGTGATCTGAAAGACCATTAATGTGTTCATTTTCTATGTTTTCTCTGTTTGTCTGCTTCACTGTAAATAATCTGCTCTAGATTGCGGATGTTGATGCCCTGTCCTGTACTCTGGAAATAGAAAACAACTGTAAATCCCAGCTCTTTTGGGTATTAAAGACAGAAATCACAACAGGCCTCTCAGTCATCTTCAAAATGATGTCACATTTCATAGTACACTCACACTAATATATCACACCACACATAACCATATTAACCTTAATATATATATATAAAAAATATAATACTTTACTATTAAACATAAACATGCAGAAATACATATAGTGACACCACATGCTTGTAACCTAAATGAAATGTCTTTTACAGCCAGATCACATAGTTCAAATAGGTCAAATAGTTGAATGTGTGCTGTTATTTTATTTGTGTTATACTTCTACTGATGTCTTATTTTTTCATTTTGTGGTCTTAAAAGTCTTAAAAACTGAATTTTGTTGTTAAAAATTGTGCAGCCACACTTTTGTAGCATGTGTAGAGTGAGACTTGGCATTGTATTGCTGAAATAAACATGGACGTCCCAGGAGAAGATGCCACCTTGATGACAGAATGTCTCTCAAAAATCCCAAAATACACCTCTGCATCAATGGGACCTTCACACCCATGTGGAAATGTGGACTCATCTGACCAAGCACATGTTTCCTCTGTCCTTCAGTCCATCTGAGATGAGCTTAGGTCTTCCTAGCCCACGTGGCATTACTTATCACAGTAGCATGACAATTTCTCATGCAGGGCCTTTGAGGGTTTCTGGCCTTGGGACTGAGATTTCTCTGGATTCCCTGAATGCTTTTCACAATATTATGTACTGTAGATTATGAAAAGCTTCAGTTTGTTGTAATCTTGTGCTGAAAAATGTTTTTTTCTGAACTGACTGACAATTCAAGTTTGGCACAACATAATATGCCACAACCCTCATTTCCTTGATACTTACTCTTCCAGATGTTGTAGAAGTCAAAACAAAAATCCACTATTTACAGAACAAAGGGCTTTGTCTCCCCAGGCCTCAAGAGATTATTCTGTTGGGAGACCTATTCCTGAGCTACCAGGAATTAAAGTCTCCTGTCTTTTGCTTAACGGCAGATTTCCAGATGTGGAAACAATCAAACAAACTATCTTCTATCTAGAGAACAAAGGGTGGACTGCCTTTTGTCTCACCAGGCCTCAAGGAATTATTCTGCTCTTTTTCTGGGAGACTTGTTCCAAAGCTACTCCAGAATATTCACTGACGTCTCCTCTCCTCTACATGATTCTTACTGTTCCAGATGTTGTAATACCAAATAATTCATACACATTGTAGAAAACAATAAGTAGACTGCTTTTGTCTCACCAGACATTAATGGATTCTTGTTACTGGGAGGCCCATTCCAATAACTATTCCAATAATCTACGAATTGAAGTCTACTGTCTTGTGCATGATTCTTACACTTGATGTTGAATCAATCAAACAAACAAACTGTCTTCTATCTAGAGAATAAAGGGTAGACTGTCTTTGTCTCACCAGAGCTCAAGGGATTATTCTGTCCTTTCTGCTGGGAGGCCTGTTCCTAAACTACTCCAGAATATTCAAGTCTCTTGTCTTCTGCATTATTCTTACTCTTCTGGATGTTGTAATATTAAAACCATGTATCCATGTTTTAGAGGTCAATAGGTAGACTTATTGGAAAATCTTCCAAATCTGGGCCATGTGTGAGAAAATTAGGATACATTAAAAAAACCTTTGTGCTGATTTTCAGTTTTATGTAACATGGTCTTATTAAAGGGCTCATGTCTGACATTTTCTACTTACATCCCAAGCAATGCTGCATCTATGGTGTTTGTGTAAGGTAACACTACTGTGGATTGGGTCAGGCTAAGGGTCAGTAGACAAATATATGTGAAAGATTTGGTTTTTGTGACATCAATAAAACAACCTAAAATTATCTTGCTACTAAATACATTTAAAGGCACTGTTCAGACTGATGAAGGTGGAGCTGTAAGAGTTAAAGGGATAGCTCACAGAAAATTTAAATGTATAGTTTGTACATTTAGAAGAGAGGTATGATTATCAGTATTTGCAGTATTAATACAGGAAACAGTGAAACACAAGTGTTTAACCCTTTAATGCATAAATTATGAAAAACATAAAAATTAGCTGAATGGGTTTTATTCATAAAATTTTCATTTTTACACAGCACATAGTGCACCACAACGATTATTATTATTTTTTTTACTATTAAATGTTGACAGTTTTGAATTTTGGGAGGTAATTAGTAATAAAATCTAATGCAGAGAAAGGTGAAACAAAGGAAAATGAGTCCTGGATGTATTATTTAGAAGAAAATTATCACATTTGAATTTAAATTAAAATATTGGTAAAAAAAATCACAATTGCATATTTTCTCTAAATTGTTCAGGCCTATTATCAGCAGAAAACACACTGTTTTACCCATAAAGCCTTCACTTTCCCACAGTAAAAGAAAAATATATGTTTTGACCTATAGTACATAAGATATTAAAAGAAAGCACTTGCTGCCATTTAGCAAAACCTTGCAGTAAACGCTTAATGGGCTGTAAACTTTCAGGACAGTCACTACTTTTTGTTTCCTGACATTTTTTTTCAGCTGTTAAAAAAAGTTAAATTCTGGATAACACATCAATAAGACTTTTAAAGCATTTCATCTATCAGAACCACAAACATTTTTATCACAAACAGCAAGAGAAAATCAGCAGCTGAAGTTAATATTACACAAATACTTTAATCAGCCATAATTATACAAATATAATAATATAATAAAAAATAACCTGTTTAAATCTTGAATTACTGTCTGCAGCTGCTTCACTGTAAATTATCTGCACTAGACTGCGGATGTCGATGCCCTGTCTATTGACGTTGTACTCTGAAAACAGAAAACAACTGTATATCCCAGCTCTGTCAGGGCTAAATCACAACAGATCTCTCAATCACACCCACAGTGATGTCACATTTCAGAATAAAAATACACTCACACCACACATAACCTTAATAACCTTAATAACTAAATAATAATTAAAATAATCATAATCACAACAGACAATAATATTAATCTTTACAATAACAATAATAATAATTATTATACTTTACGCCTCTCTACACACCACATGCTTGTAGTCTAAATCAAAGTCTTCTACAGCCAGATCAGGTAGTTCAAATAGTTTAATGTGTGCTGTTGTTTGATTTGTGTGATACTTGATCTGTTTTCCCAATGAATGAATAACAGAAAGTCTGTCTCCACTTGAATGTTGTTTTTGTTAGTTTTATTGCAACATCATTCTTTTTTTCTTTTTGTGCTCTTTAAAAGTTTTAATTTAGCTGTTTACAATGGTGCAGCAGCGCTGGTACTGGAAATGATTTTCTCTGTATATTTTGGGCTGCCAACATTACCACTCATGATTAATCTGGAAATCTCAACCCGGTTGTTGTTGTTGTTGTTGTTTTTTACATAAATTCATTATATGCCAAGTTTGACATAAGAAAGGATGCTTACCTGGCTTAAATGGCAATGTGTTTGTTCATTTCAGTTAAACGCTGAATAGAGTGCAAGACAAAAAGTATTAAGGTGAGAGTGTGTAGCCTTAGATTATGAGTTCAGAAGCCTGATGGCTCGATTATAAAAATTGTCTTTGATTGTTGTGGTGCAGGCCGTCATGCTCCTGTAGCATCTGCCAGATGTTAACAGAGAGAACAGATAGGGGCAGAGTCAGCATAGAGGCAAATCCAGTACAGTGCTGGTGCCTGTCTTAAGCTGGGTCATATTGCACAAATGGCCTTAGCAGTGCCTTGTGACAGACTCATTTTCTTTGGAAGGCCACACTGTGCAGAAGGAAAGGTCAACTCCGTCATTTGAAAATGTCAATAACCTAGTCTGGTTGAGCAATTGGTTAAAAGAAAAGAAGATTTTTGAAGTCATGTCACACACAGGTTCCCCAGTGTTTTGAGTGTGTGAAAAACAAGCTTTTCTTAAACAGGCTTTACTGCAGCCTTCATTTGGGTGAGATGTTACTTTGCAGGTCATTTACAGACACACTGTGTGCAGTCACTTTGAAGACATTACTTTGTAACTGCTCTTCATGTGCTTGTCTGCTAATTACATCTGGAATACTTTCTGGATGTTGCGGGCAATGCAATGCGGGCAAGAACTGACTGTTCACTTGCATCCCACTTCTTGACAGCCCCCATTGTAATGAGTTAACAAGATATGCAATGTTATTCACCTTACTGGTTTGAAGTGGTTTTAATTTTATGGCTTATTTCTGTGTGCGTGTATGTGTGTGTGTGTGTGTGTGTGTGTGTGTGTGTACAAAGCTTAGTCTACAGTTCCTTCAGCCCTGAATCTGCAAAGAAACATGCTGTTCTTCTCAGTTTCGGACCCTTCTAAAAAGGGAAGAAAAACTAAAGCATGAAATTGGTCTTGGTGAAAAACAACAAAGCAAACCACCTCTAACCGACCAGACAGAATGCAAAGAATCCCGGGAAGAGTTACATCATGAGTACATGATGATAAAACTCCTCACACAAAAACTCCAACAGTAGTAAATTGTCTAAAGTCTGAAAGACACAGATCCACAAAACTGCACATATGTTCCTCAATCCAGCTTGGGTTGAAGACGCTCCTGACGTGAACGCGCGCGCGCTCCCTCCCCCTATGGAAATCCTGGAGACTGCGCGCGCTTGCAGCGGCTCGTGGCTCACCGGGACTGTTCAGCAACAGGAGGGGCTGCCACTGACATGCACGGAGATGCGCGTTGTAAGTGTTGGAGCTGCACTTTTCATCAGCGTGTGTTTAGTGCACAGTGAAGTCTCAGGAAAGCAGAGCGCACGGGGAGGGAGGGAGGGAGGGAGGGAGTGATAGTGTTGAACACAGCAGCTGTGTAACTGGCCATGCTGCGTTCAGTCAGTCTGGGATTATTGTGACATTTGATCATTGCAGTAACGCTTTTACTCTCGAGTGCATCACGTATCAGATAGGAATTGGAGCATGTGGCCGTGTTGCCTTTTACGTTTTATTCATCGACGAGGAAGCCTGTTGGGCAGACAGATTACCGAAGACAGACGCGGTAATCTGGATTAGGGCTCACCAGGGAGAGCATGTGTGCAGGCTCTGTGGGCTGGCTGTCCTCATCATGGAGTCTTGTTTTAGATCACTTTTGAAATGACTGTGATAACATGATGAGTTCCTGTAGTTCCTCGGAGTATGCATCACTCACTGGCCACTTTATTAGAAACACCCACCTTGTAGCTCTGCCTTGTCTTTACAGACTGTAGCCAATCTGCTGCATAATTTGCCTTAGCCATGTGCTGGCCCTTCATCAAGGGTCAGATTGTGACCACACAACTGCTCTTGGCTGGGTGTTTTTAGGTCATCAATCTTACCCGAAGTGAACTGCTGTTAGCTGGATGTTTCTGGGTCATCTGTCTCACCATTAAGTGTGAAAATGTTGGCAATGTTACTGTGCCTACTAGCTCAACACACAGTTCCATGTCACTACACTGTCACTTTACTGCGGTGCAGAGAACAGTCCATCACCCAGTTATTGCCATCAGTGGTCCTGCGATCTGACACTAAGCAGATAAAGGCAGATGGCTGGTAAAGGCAAGTGCAAGGCAAGTGCAATGGTGTTTCCATTAAAGTGGACAGTGAGTGTATATTTTCCACTTTCACTAGAATTTTACTGGAATAAATAGAAATGACTTGAACTAGAGGTGGGTAACATGATGTTTTTTTTATGATTAATTCAATCAAATCACAACATACCACAATAAACAGGTTGTCTAGTGGTTAGGGCCTTGCCCTTGGGAACAGAAGATCGCAGGTTCAAGTCCCAGCCTGGTTAACACTAAGAAACCCTTGAACAAAGATTGTCCTGCTACACTGCTCCCTGGGTGCTATAGATAGCTGCCTGCTGCTCTACATGTGCACGTGTGATAGGTTTCATAGTGTTGCACTTTGTGTGACTGAGTGTGTTCACAATGGCAAATAAGTTCATTTTTTCATTTTTCTGAGCATACTGCGGGTATCATCAGTATTTAAAGAACTAAATTGCTGTTTTACTACAAAGAGAAGAGGATCGTTCAGGTGATATGACAGTTTCAGCCACAAAAAGTTTGTGATTTTTCTGATGAAATGCATCAGATTCAAACTGATATTTGTTATTAGCAAGCTTAAAGGAGTGTGTATGCAAAAAATGCTGAAAAGAAAGAAATGTTTTAAAATGTAACTCTCCTCTTTCATTGTCTGTTCAACTTAATAATATCTCTGAAAGAAAAAATCATTATGCATGATCACGTATAGTGGAAACGTCTTCAAATATTGTATTATTGTTTTATTCCATGTCACCCACCCCTAACTTGAGCATATTAAGGCTTTATTGGGAGACTAAGTAAAGAATGAAAAGAGTAACATGATTCTTGTGGAAGTTTCCCCTGAAGTTGCACAATAAAAACTACTGACAGACCTAAAATTATAACAGAGGTCACGGGTACTGTGTGGAAATTGAGCATGTGCTGTTTAGATCATTGCCTTTTCTTCCTATTCAAGATTCAAGAGTTCATTGTCATGTGCACAGTTGAACAAGCAGTTACACTGTCTAATGAATGTTTTACTTTGCTAGTTCTTTATCGTAAAAATTTAAAAATTAAAAAACTTCAAAAAACTTTTTTAAAGTTAAAAAACAAAGCCAACACTAACTTACTAAGTAATAACATAACACAGTGTTGAATAGAGCCACGTACAGGTTACAGATATACACAGTGGATAATAGCCAGTAGTAGGGCAGCATTAATAAAGTGCAATGTTCATTATTGCAATATGTAAACATGCCAGTGCAATTAAATAAAAGACCAGATGCGTTATGCATTATGCAGTACTGTGAGCAGCAGGTAGATGGCAGAAAACAGATAATTAACATTTAACGTTGTAATAGAGGTAAATGTAACTAAGATGGTCCTAAAGTGCAGTGTGCTTCACTGTAACCCAAGATAGACCTAAAAATGCAGAGTGCATTAATGTAAACACGTAAACAATGTAAACAATGCACAGAAAGTGTGGTAATGAGGTGGTGTGAGACAGTTCACATTGATGTAAATATATATGCTGTACTGTACTAATTTTTCTAATAGTGTTCCAGGCAGGCATCAGTAAGCAGCTGTGCAAAAGCCAAACTGCATTGAGGTTTGGTTTGAAGGCGCGATCCGTTTTATCTCATTCGTCCAAACTCTACTGGTGTGCTCGATCAGTCATCTCTGTATGTTTTATCACTCTGGAACACACGGTGAAACACCAACAGCAGAGCGTGTGGGTGATAAACTCAGCATAGAACAAGGAGAAAGCACACATTCAGTAGGAGTTGGAGCACGGCCTTCTGCAGTACATACACACAATCTGCCTCGGCTGGACGGAGCACAAAGTGTGTTTTGGAGAAGCAGAGGAGGATGCTGGGATGCAATGGCGGATCTGGGATGAGAGTCCAGTATAAACTGACTCTGGCTACAGGCCTGCTGGAGTGCCTGTGTTTTGCCGGGGTTGTGTTTGGTTGGGCTTCACTTGTGTTCGTCTTAAAGACAGAGGGATACTTCAGTGACCTGTGTGTCACTGTGACTGAAGCCAATGGCACGACTGTCCCAGGTGAGAATGTAGAGTATATTCAACAACGTCTTTTTTACAGTACATCTAATTAGCAAATTTTTTTGTTCTTTTGTACACAAATAAATGCATACACACACACACACACACACACACACACACACACACACACACACACCCACACACACACACACACACACATACACACGGTGCAGTGGTGGCCTAGTGGTTAGGACACTGCCTTTGGGACCTGAAGGTTGCAGGTTCGCGTCCCGGCCTGGGCACTAATGAGGTACCCTTCAGCAAGGTACCATCCCACTATACTGCTCCCTGGGCGCTGTTGGTCACGTGTGATGGGTTAAATGCAAAGGTTGCATTTTGTTGTGGTGCTTGAGTGTGGTCACAATGACAAATTTTCACTTCACACACAAATGCAGGACATGGGGTCATTCATAAGCCCTGCATAGTGAAGAGTGGGGTGAATCCTAACATATTTTTTTGCATAATAATTATTATTCAAATATTCTTATTACATGATTATTATGTAAGGCGTTTTTTTTTAAGTTAACGTTTTATCTAGAAAGCAAAAAGGTTCATATCATACGTTTATATGGAATGCAAAAAAAATTTAAGCTCAATATCTCAAAACTGCACAGAATGCAGATAGAACTGTATAATTCCAAGGGGTCAAAATTTCTATGCTATTGCTTTTGGACCCCTGCTAGACAAAAAAACTTTGTATCTAAAACCAGATTTTTACAGATGAAAGTAAAACCCTGTTCATTCTTTAACATACGTTAAGATCTAACCAAGATCTGATCTCACTAATACCTTTTCACACAACATGAAAATTTTAGGTTGGTTAGCCCAAGCCTTACCTTATTCTGAAGAACTGAAAAAGAAATCTATGAGCTTATTCAAAAATCTATGGGTCTAGAGCATTTTGTTCATTGTTTTCATTGTGTATGGGTCTAGAAAGAGCTCTAGATTCATGGCCACACACGCTCATCAATTAACTCACTATTTCTTTTTCTTTTTTCTTAGACTGCAGTGCTCAGGATGAGCAATTTTCTCTCATCTTCACTGTTGCTTCCTTCATGAACAACTTTCTCACTCTCCCTAATGGCTTCCTTTTTGACCACTTTGGAACAATGGTTACAAGATTTCTAGCAATGTGAGCTCCTTTAATTAAGAGAAATTCAGTTGTGACAGAGCTTGGACAACCTTGACTGACCACACAATGATTTCATTGTTAGGGGGGTTATCTGAATATAGTCAGTGTAAAAGTTCCATCAGGTCTTAATAAGAGTAAGCCATTCATCCATCACAGACATTTTAGTCAATGTGAATCTATGTAATGTAAAATAACTGAAAAACTACTTAATTATTAAAAATAACTAAGACCACTTTTATTTTCTTCATAGATTCCTCTATACCACAGGGACACTGCTTGTTGCTTTTTCTACCAAAGGTAAAAAGCAAAATATCTGAAATGATTGTACTCCAGTTAATCCAGGGGGCTGATCAAGTAACTACATATCCTTTCTTTCAGCTCTTTCCCTGTTGTTCTACCCAGCTGCTTCTTGCATTACTGTGGGGGGCATTATGTTCCTTCTTACAAACATACAGGTATTATACATGCCTTAAATATGTATTGTGTAGATAAGTAATGTTCTTTAAGCATAACACCTAAAGAAAGTCATTAGCTAGTCTGCTGGCTGTTGTGCACTGTGAAGCTTGTCATTTTAGAGAGTATCCTGTTTCTGAGAATAAAATGCTGTGTTCTTCCGTATCATTAGATAGGGAACTTGTTTGGCACTCATCGCTCTACTATCATCACTCTCTACAATGGGGCTTTTGACTCTTCGTCTGCAGTTTTCCTCATCATCAAAGTAAGAAATAGCACTTAGTACAAAGCATTCCACTGTTAAGTCTAGTCAATTTCCAACAAACACCACCATTCATAAATTGCGGTTCCTTTAATACTGTTTCAAAATAAGAGCAGGAAACAGCTCATGAGGAGAACATTCTAGAACAATGTGAATGGTGAGAGCATTGTAGAAGAGGTATCAAACATACATTTCAAACCAGTATGGAAAACCAACAAAACATTAGAGTTCATTATTTTGTAGAATACTGGGTGCTCTGGTATTGGTGTGTTAACTGCAAAAGCACAGTTATCTGCATGTCATTGCTCCTCTGTTTGAAGCACCTTCCCAATTTTCCCAATTATATAATGTTTATATTCTTTTAGAAGAATACAAGATATCAATAGCTCTGCAGCTTCATAGTGCATTATACATTTTCAAAACAAGAAAGTCTGTTCAAGCCAGTCAAGCACCCATAATCTGCCTTCGACAAAGGCATGCAGTTGTGGGAACATATGTAGAACAAGGCCTAACATTGTTATTTACATTTGTTTTATATAGCTAACATAACTATGTATTGCCCAGGGAAAGCTGTTGCCTTGATGGCAGTATATGTCTCTAAAATCCCCAAGTATGACAACACATCAATGAGACCTTTACACATAGCACTGATGCCTCCCCATACTATGACAGATGCTGACTTTTGCACCTTTCACTGATAAGACAATGGATGGTCCATTTCTTCTTTGGCATGGAAAACTCCACATCCATTGTCCCAAAAATAAGCTGAAATGTTGACATTTGTGACCACAAATTTTGTCTCATTTTTTGACACATTTGTGTCTTTTTGTCCATCTGTTATGAGCTTGGGCTCAGAGAACCCAGTGTACACTGAATAATCGATAAACATTTCACTCTTATTTTGCATTTGTCCCAACAATTCTTCAGTGTGATACAAATTACATTAAAAAGTTAGTTTTAGGCCTGGATCTCCTTTTGACCTTAATTTATTTTACCATAATCTTCCACCATTTGCTTTCATTAAGGTCTTATATGAGAAAGGGATCTCTCTTCGCACCTCTTTTCTCCTCCTCTCTGCCTGTGATATCATCCATCTTCTGCGGACCCTGTTCCTCATGCCCAAATCACACATCCCCTACCCAGTCCCAGAGAACTACAAATATGGGTGAAATGACTTCAGCTTATGTTTATTTAGTAACCTTTATGTAGCAGTTAGAGCTTCTGTCCTTGATGCTGAAATGCTTCTTCTTATGGTACAGGGTAAGCTGTGGAAAATCAAACAGCTATAATGTAGAAGAATATGAAGCACAACGAGAGCTGAGAAACATGTCAGAGCAACCTGAGCAAGAGAGAGAAAGTGAACCACTCAAGAGTGACAACACAACTCAACTGGGAGAGAACAGAGAGAAAGGTACTTTTTAAACTTTTTTTCTGATGGGAAAACACATTATTAATACATTTTAAATGTCAGTGAAATTATTCTAATATGAAAATCCTAGAAGAAAAATAAATAAGACAGGTGAGATGTTTTAGAGACTGGTGAACAGAGATTCTGTCTCAGTATTACTTTAAGGAGAACAAAAATGCAAGTACTGTAATCAGACTCCCAGTACTCACCAGTACACCAATGCCTTCACATTTAGCTGAGCAGCATTCTCAACATGATTATAAAAGAATAACATCAAAAATGAGATATGATTCAATAACTATTTAAGATTGCCATCTCATGCCTTACATGACATAATGTTTATCACTTTAGTATGGATAATTCAGTAATTGTGGAAAGTAATATGAAATTTTATTTACTGAAATATTATGAAAATAATTATATTTCCACAATTCCTGAAATGCAGAACGAAACATCTGAACACACATTTTGATGTCTAGTTTATACAGTCATATGCAAAAGTTTGAACAGCCCTGGTCAAATTGCATTGATGATATTTTAAATAAAAATACGTTAAAACATCTACAGGATAACAAATTAAATATAGTATTTTTTTCTGCCACTTTAATGTTTAGTTCATTTGCTAAGTTTAATCTTTTGAAAAAAACAAAACATAAAATTCTAAATATGCAATTTTTAAATCATTTACAATTAAATTATTATGATCATTAATAATAAGTTTACTGTGGATTATATTAAATGGATTTGAAAGGAGAGACTGTTATTATAACATTATCATGTATTTTTTAAATTAGTCTCTGATTACTCTCTCTCTCTTTCTTTCTCTCTGTCTATCTCTCTCTTTCTCTCTTTCTCTCCCTCTCTCTCTCTCTTTCACTCTCTCTCTCTCTCTCTCTCTCTCTCTCTCTCTCTCTCTCGCCCCCTCTATCTAGACAGCAGCTTTAAGAGCTGTGTTCTCTCCTGGTTCTTTCTCTGGCATTTGGTATGGCTTTCAGTCATGCAGTTGCGTCATTATCTTTTCATCGGAACGTTGAATCCAATGCTGAACCGGCTTGCAAACCAGGACCCAGACATTGGTAAACTATAATAAAAAATAATCAGTTTACTGTACTTAACTATAAGGGATATATGGGATGTTATTGGTCTCAGAAAAGCACTCAGCTGTTTAAATGTGTGTAATAAACATTTTATTTCCATTGCTTAACTGCATATCTAATATTTTAGATGTATACTATTTACATTTCAGAGAGTTACAGAATTATAAGCCTTAAGATTACATGCCAAAGCCTAGACAGTTCACACATAGGTCTGTGGTTTTTAATATGTGTTTTAATTCTATTTATGTCTTTTATAACTTACATCACTTTAAGGAGTTGCGCGATGATAACATGCAAGAACTGTTTTCATACTCTCTTAAAAAAGTCTGTCTCTTCCCACAGTTAGCCAGTACACCAATGCATTTGCCTTCACTCAGCTCAGTGGTATTCTCTGTGCCCCCTGGAACGGCCTGCTAATGGACAGACACAAAGGGAAGTCATTGAAACCAGGTGAGGCCAGGTTGTATTGCAGATGAAATGTGCAAACACTGTTCTCAGACACACTGTACAAACAGAAGTATCCAGAAACCATTTCTACCTTTGTTTTACGAATATTTCTGAATAAAGAAACATATAAACAAAGTTATAAACAAAGTCATTCACAGTGATTTGATGTATAGAAAAAAAAAATTGGAGATAGTTTCACTGATCACCTTGGATAGTAAATAAAATGGCTGTATTTGAAATGTATACATTGTAACCCCTGATTCCATTCTTCACCACTGTAAGGAAATCAGATTTTATGTGTTTGATGTAATTCTTTTCAATTGACTATTTCACATCAAAACATTCAGAAAAACTTTTTTGCATCTTAATGATTGAATTATGCAGAAATGTTGAATAACTGGTGGAATCAGCAATCCCTTTAAGGTGCAAATACTGCTGACACAGACATTCAGTTCCACATCCACAAAGTTTGTTTAATCTTCATACAACAGCACTGCCAATAGAATGGGGCACTCTGGAAAAGCACCACGTGAGCCTAAGTTCACCATTCCCAATTCCAAGCACTGGACAGAGGGGTAAAAACCCCCCCAGCATAGGGCCATGGATCAGTGGAACTGTGTTCTCTACAGTCATGGAGCTCCATCCAAAACCTTTGTGATCCAAAACTAATGCTCCAGCACCAATACCTGACTAATGCTGTTGTGGCTGAATGCAATCAAATCCTGACAGCAATATTTTAACATCTAGCATACATCATTCCCAGAGGAGTATATGCTGTTACTGTCACAAAGGGGGAAAACCCGCATACAAATGTTTGGATGCACAGTGAATAAATTATAATGTATAAAGTAATGCTAAAATGCCACGTACAAATAATACTATCCATCTTTCCACCTGTGCCTTTCAGGAGAGACAGAAAATGAGGCAGACCTGCACTCCTCCATCTTATCCCTGTTTCTTACCTCTCTTCAGTGTTTGCTTTTCTCTGTCTGTGCAACTATTCCCGTCCTCCCTCTCCAGTATATCACGTTCATCCTGCAGGTCCTCAACAGGTCTTTTCTGTATGGAGGGAATGCAGCTTTTATCAGCATTGCGTGAGTGAATGAGTGTAAATTTAAACGTGAATGAAAAGCAAGCATTTAGCCATTTTGAAGGAAATGCCTTAGGGAATTATGAAAGGAATTTGACTCTTAACAGGTTCCCAGCCCAACACTTTGGAAAGCTGTATGGCCTGGTGATGTCCCTCTCAGCCTTGGTGTCGTTGCTTCAGTATCCATGCTTTGCTCTGGTAAAAGCTCTTGGAGGAGATCCCTTTTATGTAAGTCTGATGTGGTTAAACCAGCCAAAGAATATGATTCCAATTTCAAAACATACTGTAATAACAATAAAAAATTATTATGATAATAATAATTACAATAATTATAATAATAATGAAACTTCTACTACTAATAATAATGATAAGAATGGTAATAATAATAATAAATTATTTTATAGTGTTATAGTAAACAAAAGTGCAAAAGTTTGACAGCAGTATTATCTTTAAAAATCAAATAATTAAATAGAAGATAAATAAATAAATAATTTTTAAATGAAAATGATTAAAAAAATAAATAAAAAAATCACTGACATTCATGACATTCAAATTGGTAGAACTAAAAGGTTTGAGTAACTATCCACAGCAATAGTGCACCTGGGCCCAATCCATATTTCCAGTCCACATTTCTTATCTATCCACGTGTTGTGATTTGGGTTGCAGAAAAAAAGAGAAAACAATCTCAGGGCCCTGAAGATTAGTGTAAGGTGCATTTCTTTGGAAGCCTGTAAATGTGTGTGAAGGCTTTTACAATATAGGTTAGAGTAAGGGGTACATAAGAGCAAACTTGGGCCACGCAGAGTAGTTTAGAGTGGCAGATCCAAATGAAGGTGGGGATTAGCAATGATTGACTAAATTTTTGTTGATGGATGGAGACGAAAAATTTTGTTGGCCAGGATCGGGGACTAATCAGAATTTTTTTGGGGTGGTGGATGAACGAAACAGAACCAAAGTTCTTGTAGACAGTGGGCTTTACCCTTGACGAGTAAGGCACTAAGGCCAAAAGTTCATGTGCGAAAGCACCTAAAGCCCCTCGTCTGCACATGCTTTTAAAGCCCATTGCCTTAAACTAATGAAATGTTTGTGAAAACATTTTTAGTCAAAGTAAACAAGTGTTGGCAACTTGTTTGATTTTATAACGTATTTAAAAGTTTAAGAAAACACTGCTTGCTTCAATAATTGTCCTGTAGTGTGGTTGTGCAAAACAACACATTTCATCTGTTCTAGCTTTGGTTGTCCCTTTATGGGGGAACTCAAATAATGTACATTACTAGATGGAATCCTCTGACCCATCAAATAGGCCATGGCTTTGGAAGATAGAGGGAATTGAAGTCCCTGAACACTAGGGGGAACTCAAGAGACATTCCAGATCAGAGAAAGATAGGAGTATGTAATAGCTGTGAAAAAGCTAAGGGTGCTGAAGTCACAGACAATAACATGACCTGTACATCTCTGGTGTCATTTTCTTTTTGTCAAACTGATCATGTCTGTGTGAACAATGTTATTTAATAAGCAGCAAACATAAGACATACAGTGCAATCAAAGAAAGAGTATTCCATCCTATATGCAACCAGTTAAAATTTAGATGAGTTAATGTTTATATTTTTAAATAATCTTAAAGACATTTGGGTCTACAGGTTTATGCTTACATGCTTGAAAAGCTTTTACCTGAACAAATGCAAATGTATGTCGTGTCTATGAACACATTACTTTTAAAATGAAAATTATTAATTATTCTTTATGGAATGCTCTTCTAAAAAGGAATAAAAAGATTTAAAAGTGGCTCCTTATGAAGCTGCATGAGAAAATGCCAATGCTATATTAGGGCAAAACAGGCTACTTTAAAGAATTTAAATCTCTGTTTGTGTTTTTTTTTATAGTCACTGCATAATCCCTTGTTATTTCATGACATGAATAAAATAATAGGCTAAAAATGAGCAAAATCTTTTAATCCATAGTCTATGTTTGGCAAATTTGAAAACAGTTGCACATTATTTCAGATTGGGGGGATGGTTATGAATGGATTGCTTTGGCTGGTGCCAAAAATGTGTCTAGATTTGCAGAAGAAGATTCAATACTCTCCATATATATAAAACCATACAAAAAATAGTGAATAACTTAACCTGGGGTTTTATTTTTACATTGCAAGGCTTGTTTGGTGGTTTGCATAAACATGCACATTAATACTATACTTGACTGTTGTTTCAGGTGAACATTGGTTTGACCATCCTAACATTGCTGGCATTTATCCATCCTTTCAACATCTTCCTCCACTGCAGGAGACTGGCCAATCAGAGAGAGAACCCACAGAACATCTGTGCTGATTCTTCAAAAAGAGAAGATTCACTGTAGTCCTGTGGGAATAACTTTATCAAAAGTAGGAGTAGAAGATCTAGTAGTTTTTAAATAGTCATTTATATGGAATTGATCCATTTTTTAACAGATTATGCTAAGATGTGTATGTGTGAGTCTTTAAATTGAAATAATGCAGTTTTATACAGTTTTGATACATAGTATTTATATTAAATTCCCACAGCTGAAACAACAATACTGCAACCTTTAGTGAGTTTTAATCATTTGCAATATATAGTAGGAAAAGACATGACTTGCAGACAATAATAAACACACAATAAAGAAAGAATATAACAGAATAATGGTTGCATAAACACACTGTGCTTTCCCCACTGATTAAATGTGCTAGAAATGTGCTAAAAACTGCTTCTTCTTGTCAGAAGACCAGACATTTATCTAAATAGACCTTGCAAAGCTGGCCTAAAGTCCTTGCAATACCTAAGCTAGGTTCATCCAGCAAAATATATTCACAGTTATGGCCTTATTTCCCCATTGACAGTAAATGCATATAGTAATGAAAGCCATTTTTAATAAATCATGGTTGTTATATGTGGTAGGGATGTGGCACAGATCCACCACAACACTGAGAGTTGCCAACTTGAAGGGGATTTTAGATTTTATGAAACAAGTGACAACAGTTATCAAAAAGTATGACCTTGCAGAGGTATTGCACGCTCCTAATGAAGTTAAACTGAATGCTATTGGCTTCTTTGGGTACCATGCATCTGAGCTTATTGACTTTGGTTTGCCAATAGTCCAAGTAAGGTTTTCCAAAAAATCATTTATAGTGGAAGACTTAGTGAATTATATGAGCTATTGTATATTTAGTTATACACTCTAAATCTTTTGAATAAAAAAAGTGTTTTCCTTTTGTTAGCTAAAAAAACTCAAGCTCAACATGCACTTTGGAATAATGATAACCATAAATTATTCCAGGATCTGTTGATCCGCACCTGTATTTATGTTTTTGTTTTTGTATATCAGCATGCATTTAAAGTGGAGATTCCACAGATTATTCAAAGTTCTGTATAATTATATCATCAAGATGTAAACAAAGCAATTCAAAGTGATTTACTGAAAAACACTATTGGGAAACCGGCTGAGTTGTTCACAGTCATGGTAATACAAACTAGACGTCTGAGGGGTCTAATGGCTAAAAGCTACATTATATAACATTACAAAATATAACTGAGGATATATTTCCTGATGCCTAGGATAATGATTTACAATAGTTTTGAGAAAATTGTTTGGTCATCACAACACTTGATTTTTATCACCAGAAACCAACATCGGTTCATTTTTCAGCAATGAACCATTTTGCATCAAACAACTCTGAGAGAGTTTGTTTACATCTCTACAATTTAATTGCACAGATATTTCTCAGAAAAAACACGGAATTCCATGTAAGCAGCATTTCTCACAAACCTGTCCTTATTATTCATAGGCTGTCTTGGACATAATCATTGCTGGATCAGTCTTAGGGCACAAAATTGAGCTCTGTTCCAACAAGCTCCATGATGCGCACTTGGAAGTAATATTGTGCAGTTCTACAAAACAAAGTGACTTATTGAACAAGGAAATAAAAGTCATTGTGAAGGCTTTGAATCACACCACCCTGTTTCAATAAGCAAATCAAAACATTTAAGCAAAACCAGAAATTTGGTAACAAAAATAAAGCTGCATTTGAAAAAGAGTCGGTTATGTCACAAGAACAGGAAGGATTCTAATCAAGGATGAATACACTGGATCAACCGAAGACAAGGACTTACATGTCATAATGTACATCTCCTAATGGTCCTGCTTTCTAGAGTAAGCTACATTCACTTTAATATGTCCACTATCAGAACCACACAACTCTCATTAGTCCTATAAAAGACCCTTATATACAGTCACATTGCAACAGTCACTTCAGATGAAAATGAATTGACCTATATGTACAGTGTACATCCTGTGAAAAGCAGGACATTTTTAATGTCATGTATATAAAGACTGCATAGTAATTACTGCATATTAATACAAAGATGTAACATGGAACGTTTTCCCTTTACTGACATTACATTAATGCACTGGACACTCAAATATCTTATCCTGATTTCGAACCTTTTCAGTATAACCGCATAGTCATTCAATGTATTCACAACAGGTGATACACAAAGATTAAGCTTCCAGTTATTGGTGTGCTCTAATCTATACACAGACAAGCCATTTCATTAGGTACACCTGCCCATTTTATCAGCTACCCTGGCTATAGACCCACTTTGTCATTTACATTTGTAGACTGTAGTACATCTCTTCTCTTTTATTTATTAGTCCCGTTTACTCCCTTCATCAATGGTCAGGATACCTACAGGACCACCAATCAGGTACTATTTAGGTACTGCATCATCATTAGACACCGATATGGTCATGGCATTTTAATTTTCTGAACACTTCAGTGTCACTGCTGGACTCAGAACAGTTCACCAACCAGACAGTTTCCTGTGGTCAGGAACTGACCCCTTATGAAGGGCTGGACCAACAGGTTTGGAGAGCCAAGTAGAGTGGCCAGTAAGTGGAAACAGTGTTTAAAAGTGTGATCCAGTCTGTGCAGGATGCATCCACACTAACATGTCACTACCATGCCAATGTCACTGTTGTACACCACCCAAATAAACCCTGCTCAATGGGGATCTTATAGTTCTTCTTAACACTCTTAGCAGGGTAAAGACGCCTAACAAATGACGCAGAGAAACAGATGGACTACAGTGTGAGTGAGTAATGGTAAACCACAAAGTGCATCTATATGGTAAATGCAACTGATAAAATTGACAATAAGTGTGTGACACAAGGTAGGTGTACCTAGTAAAGTGCTTAGTCAGCGTATCCATATATGAAAACGAAATAGTAACAAATATTTAGTATTTTTACAGCACAAAAGTACAAAAAAACTCTACAACAGTATTTACAAAGATATGGTTGATATGAATTTTTGAATGTCTTGTTAAAAATATTGATTAACACAAGGTGAAAAGACAGATTTACAGAAACCCTTTAACAGAAACATTTTATGGAGATGGTCAGAAATACAAATGTTGCAATTTATTCCAATAGTTCTAAACTTCATTTAAGATACTGTACATCAAACCTTTTGATGACTTTATGTATAAACATATTTTTCAAAAATCCACAGTCAAAACAATCCAGGGGACAAGAAGACAGTATGACCCAAACACAAATCTTTTCTTTTCGACCTGCAGTATTTGCTTCTTCAAAGGATGATGGTAGATCTGGCATAAATCTAGTGGTGGTCTAGCGAGACATCATCCGCACAAACTCTGGTAAAACAAGAGGTAAAAACATTTACTACAGGGCAATAGTCAGCCGAGAGAGTAGGTCTGGTCTCAATATGTGAGAGGCTAAGACAATAGGTGGACAATTGGTGGAAGGTGGCACATGGCCTGCATGTTGCATGAGTGTGTCCCAAATGCAAACACAATATAACATCTTACCCTACATGTTACCCAACACACACACTTGCAATACAATACTAGAAAGGATCTAATCTGAGCTCTTCTGATTTGCTTTGGTACGACAGGCAGCCAATAGGGAAACATAATTTTATACATCTCATTTTTCTATAATTTGTTTTTCTATTTCTATTTCTATTTGACATACATTTAGTAAAAAGTACACTCTCTGAAGTTACATAAAACTGCCCACTGTCTAAAGGCTTGCTGTTTAGATTGAAACTACTATGAGGCTTTAAGGTTTTAACCTGTTTATGGTTCCTTAAAGAGGTTAAATACCCAAAGCATCACTCTGACCTGATATCTAACACAAACCATAACCATGAACTCAGCTAACCAAAACTGTTGCCATAATCCTGATCCCAAACCTAAATGAAGAATTTAAACTTAGACATAAAACACATAATTATATGAATAATCAGTTTTATAATAGCAGTAGAATATTCTTTTTTATTGAAAATTTTCTCTCACCCTCAAAGTCCACAAGGCCGTCTCCATTCAGGTCCACATCCCTGAGAATCTCATCAATCTCCCTGGCATTTAGCTGCTCACCCATTAGTTTCTTCATGGCCTCCCTCAACTCAGCCAAACTAATCTGACCATCACCGTTAGAGTCAAACTGACATAGAGAAAGAGGTCATGGAAGTTAATAAGGAGGCTGGATATAAAGTATTTTAAAAAGAGAGGTCAGTTATGCCTAGGCTTTAAAAAAGTAGCCACTATCTTAAAAAAAAGTAAAGACTGGAAAATGATTCAGGATGAAAATGTGTTAAGTGGTTGCACACAAATAAAATGTGTTATGTCACAGATATTATTAGAGAAGCATTTTTAGCAAGACTTACGTTGACATTTTATATATAGGCAAACACATTTTAGCCATGAAAATTGTGCCATTTACAATTTTTATTTATCACTACTTCACTAACCTCTCTAAAGGCATCTCTCAGTTCCTTTACTCCAATCATATCTGCTGTCTCAGCCAGCATTTTAGGCCCCATCAGCTCCACAAAATCCTCAAAGTCCACTCGACCCCCACCTAGACAACAACAAAAAAATTCAAAGCTATAATTTACCAGAGTAATCATGAAGCACACAGCAATGTGCAGAGCCCAGTTACTCGTGGTCATTTGTTTCAATGATGCAAAGTTGTGATCATGTATATAGGAAGTATATATTGAAAGAAATGGTGAATTACTCTGTTTACTTCTGCATGAAATAAATGTATTATGTGTCAAAGGTAAAAACCAAACACACAAAAACAAAGAGCCACACAAACCTCAAAAATATGTAATAATTTATTTAATTTTTTATGTTATTATTTAATTTAAATTTATTAATATTTCATTTTCATTTGTTTGCCCTCATTTGCCTATTTTTTCCCAACATTTTACAGCAGTCACTGCATTTAAGATGAGGTTAAAAAAAAACCTTTCGCATTTGTTAAATATGTTACATTAAAACAATATTAGTTTTTATTAACTCTCTCACAATAATTTTGTTAGTGTAATATATACCATACTATAATACATACTTTACACTTATCATCACAATACACTCATTATTTATACACTCACCAGACACTAGAAACCTCTAGGTCCACTTTGCTAATGTATAGTCATTGCACAATCTTTGTAAGCCATCCTCCAGTGCATCCATCAGTGCTGCTCTTGGCTGAATATTTTTGGGTGGTGGACCAATGTCAACATTGACACTGAGGTGTGTAAAC
Organism: Arnoldichthys spilopterus; assembly: GCA_037974385.1. Taxonomy (NCBI): domain Eukaryota; kingdom Metazoa; phylum Chordata; class Actinopteri; order Characiformes; family Lepidarchidae; genus Arnoldichthys; species Arnoldichthys spilopterus. The sequence continues at coordinate 4,602,809 of JBBPDA010000145.1, forward strand.
CCCAGCAACATCATTGTGCCGCATATACTCATATTCATATGGTTCCTAAAAGTTTAGGTCTTTAAACCTGTTGCATCATGCTGCTCTGATAACTAATGCATATCTATAACCCAAACTTGTAATATATACTGTATATACAAGAATAACCTACTCAATGTAGACTTAAATATTACACGCTAGACATCAGTGTAACTGTATTTTTAGCTTCTGTGAAGTTGTACAAGACTATTATGTTAAAGTAATTGCACACATTTATATTACATTTAAATTTTATTTATTTGGATGACACTTTTATCTAAAGCAACTTCCAAGACTCAATCAAGCATTAGAGCTGCATAGGGCAACACTGTGGTGAGTGCTATATGCAGTCAGATTGCTTTTACATGATTCAAGACATTGGCTCCAAATATTTGCAATTGTAATAAAGAGAGTGGTGAGTGTAGAGCAGAAAATGATTTGCCAGAACTTAGAACCACTCACAGATCTGCTGACTGAGCTCTATCAGCTCCATCTCTGTAGGCATGTAGCCCATTGTCCTCATACATTCACCCAGATCCTTACAGCTTATGAAACCATCTCTGTCCTTATCAAACTCTCTGAAGGCTTCTTTCAGCTCTGAAAAACACAAAATAATAAAGAGTGAGGGAGAGAAAGAGAGAGAGAGAGAGAGAGAGAGAGAGAGAGAGAGAGAGAGAGAGAGAGAGAGATAGCAAATGTAAGGCAGGCCTACCTATAAAAAACTGAAATGTAATTGTCTCTAAAAAATTGTTAGCTTTGCTTTTTCAGTTTGATAACACTGAAACAGTTACAGAGCTTAGCTAGAGGACACTGGTGGATGCACGTATATAAGAGCAGGGGTTTTACAGCGTCACAGTTTAAAGGAAAGTCAGTTTGGACTGTGTATGAAGGAGGGAACAACAGAAAGATAGGAGCAGTGGTGGATAGAACAGTGGGGTAAAAGCCAAAGAGTGAGCCTGGCTGCTTGGGCAAGTCAATTATTGTTGTTGGTTATTGAGCCTTTCTCTCATGTACATTACTGTGAGACTATATACTGTGTTTGTGTACCTTCGATTTCCTCAGGCCGCAGATCTCTGTCCTGTAGTGATTATCCGATTACAAGCAGACACATAAACACAGTAAGTTAGGACAGACACAAACATGCATAAAACATACTAGAATGTACACATACTATACATGAACAAATATTCATGTTGGTTGACTGTCAGTACATAGATGAGGTACATGTGGTGGGGTGAAGGGGATGATGATTTCAATGGCCCACAAAAATGCCAACCATATAAAGAAATGTAAAGGAAAAATCTAATTTACACATTTTCCACTTACCCCAGATTTAGCCAGTAAGCAAAGACATATTGTCAGAATGTTGCTTCTTTAGTTTTTTGCTTTAAAATTGCAGCTGCGAGGCTAAAGTTGCTAACAACCTCTTGTCAACCTCTTGTCAACCAAATGGCCCAAACTGTTTCTGTAAAAATGCATAACCAAACTTCTCCTGTTAAAACCGCATCCAGCTCTTCATTAAGGTAGCACAGACTTGTGGCCATGGATTAAGACTTTTGGAAGTAACACATTAGAAAGAAAGGAGTGCATTACTGTAATTGCACCACTATTAGTGGTAAAGAGCAATGTAACTAAATACCTTTTCAAATTAAGAAATGCAAGTCTTAGAAATGAGCTTGTTACTTGTTACTTTAGTCTTGCATGAAAAGTTAAGTGGACAATAGCGCTGTTAAAACTGACCAAAAATTATGAATCAAATATCTGTTGTTGAGCATTATCTCTATAAGAGGACAGAGCTTGCTCACAACATTAGGTCAATCTTTCACCACTTTGTTCTCTGCTGCTCAAAATCTGAAATATTTCTAAACTAGGCTGTTTCATGTTGCTGAAGTGTGAATCCCTTTCTGTGTACCCAAGTGGGGTTGTGACATATCTGCCATCAATACCATATGGTTATAGTTAAATTATTCACTTATTTTAGATCAAAAGTTACAGTAGGGTCTTGAACACTTTGTTCAGCAGTGCATTCAGTGCAGAGGCCCAGGTACATGCAAGAACTAGCAGGGCAGTAATGGCAGAGCTGCTTTTTATTTGTAACTTTTTATCTTCTGTTTCTTTTTTATTGTGGCTTAAACAGCATGTCAATGATTTTGTCAGGCCATGAAACAACATCTGGATTGTGTGTCTTCCCACACTTTGTTACCGCAACAGTAAAAAAATATAGCTAAATATTAATGCATTAATACAAAAACTGAAGCAAACATTAGAAGTAATGCAAACATTACTTTAGTTTGTAACTACTTTTTGTATGCAGAAACCAGGAATTAATTTTTTAAAAGAAGTAACTAGTAACTAATTTTTCCATATTTTAGTTTCTTGTACAGCACTGTACATACTGTCACCCTCATTAAAGACACCTGTCTTAACTAGTCACCTGTATAAAAGAAACCTATTAACAGAATCAATCTATCAAGCAGACTCCAAACTCTCCAACATGGGAAAGACCAAAGAGCTGTCCAAGGATGTCAGAGA